>CM035155.1:114112953-114300453 GCA_020205615.1 Panax quinquefolius
GCTATTCCATTATCATCACAGATCACGGAGCCATATCCCCATAAACTTTGTGGCGCGGGTTTAAGCTCCAATAGTGCGAGGGAACCACCAATCTTTGGAACATCCCACGAGTGCGGGGGCCCTCGACAATGTATAACCATCAATCCCCAACAATGGGATATCAATGACAAAGTGATCGTGAAACGAAGCCAATAACGCTGGCGGGAGGCAAGATCGGCATGCTGAATCTCTCTTGTAGTGCTCCCCAATAGCACGCTCTCCTAAATAGAGCTCCCATCCTCCATCCGTGAAGAGAGGAATCCTCACGAGTGGACATAACGTACTCAACTTCAGTTGGGTACCCATCCTCAAATCCAACACTCAAGTGCTCCCTGAATAGGGAACCCGGTGATGACATCTGGCCACAACAACTCCAAACAGTGGCGGCAATGAGTGAAACCCTCGGTATAGGGACCTCGCCAAGATGGAATGATGCCATCTCCGTCCTCGTGGATAGGTGTCTAAACCTAGCATGCTCATGGGGACGCAAACACAAAGCCTCTCATAAGCCCAAACCGCCAACACAAAGGCAAACATCTCTTTGTCGATTAACACTTTTAACACGTGCATGGGAAAAGACAAGAGAAATACTCACTAGCGTAAACGGGTAAAATCCTAACCACGACTTCGGTCAAGCCTCAACGATCGCACGCGCATTCCCCGAGGAAGTAGGCAAAGGTGTAGGAACCCCAATCATAGTCTCTATACGGCCCACGTGTCGAGAGGATACCGATCAAAGCGAAGGACACCGTAGAAGAGTTATCTGCTATGAAGCAGCCCCTAATGATCATCAGTAATAATCGCCGAAGAATGCGATCCCTGACTCTCACATCATTGGGTATAGGCTCACTCAACAACCTGCTCATAGCATCAACGCTCAAAGGACCTGTACGAACAGTCCTACCCTTGAGCGCCTCCGCCGGAACTCCCAACAAGGATCTGACGATAGTAGGGGTAATATCCACCGTGCAAGGCACTGGATCCCCTCCAAACTCCATACCTGTGATAAATTGCCAATCCATCGGCGTTATCATCACTTCACAGTCCAGCAAATGGAGTGACTGAGTCTGATGAAACCAACGCTCAGACAATGCCCTGAGGTAACCCCAGGGATAGCGACGGGGAAGAATGGAAAAGAACGTCCCGAATCCCCAGCCATGTACAATCTCTCTATAGTCATCATGAAAAGTCTGATACATAGAGTGGATGATGAACCAGTTCCCTCGAGGCTGTGTAAAGCCAGGAACCTACATCAAATGCAGGTCAACATCAGAACCCTTTGCTCCTCATTAATAGGAAATATGGAAGATTAAAGATCTAACTTCATACCTCATTTGCGTGCAGGTATACTGAAGGATACCGACTCAAGTCACCCACAAGATCTGGGTTTACCACTTGAATACCTGGCAACTCCCTACGGGGAACACGTGTAGTAGGAGCAGGAACCTCAATCGGTACATCCTCCTCCTTGTCCTCGACATCTGGCACTTCAACCCAGATAGGATGTATCACCGCCTCCACCAAACGACGAGGCTGTCTAACAGAACGGGCTTGAGGTACTTCGAAAGCCCTCCTCCGTACACCAGAAGTGGTCCTGTGGGAACTACTCGGTTGATCTAGATCCATAATATCTGGACAACAAGTCTCCAAATCACCTCAGAAAGGGTGTGGTAAATTCTTACCTGGAGCTTTTCAAAATGCATTGTATGATTACATGCATGCATGCATTGTTTTAACATACATCTACAGTAGAGTTAAAAATGCATGACTACCCAATGCCTACGTTTTGGAAAAATTTTGCCATAGCCCCCTTTGTAAATGGGACTATCCACATACACATAGGCATGACTAGGTGGCCATTCAGTAGCACACCTATACACAGTCATATACACCCTACATGCATTAATACATCACAGTAAAAAATTTGTAAGTGTAGTCTAATTACCAGGATTATTTTGCTTTTTGACCTTTACTCATTTATCCTCGGATAGGATAAGAAATGACAGTAAAAGGTGCCAATTTGACTGCTTCAAAAGTCAAATTTTTTTCACATCATTATGTTCAGCATGGTTTAATACTAACATTTGCTATGTTGAATATTTTTTATCAAGTCATATCAGTATGCATATTCACTACTATGTGTCTAAATGCATTTCATGTGATAAGTCATTTTCTAACAAATAGAAATTGGAAAAAATACATGCATATGTTACCAGGACAGTGAAGAACGCTTGTATGGTGGCAGAATATGCAGAAAGTTGCCCGAACTCAACAGGTCTGAAGAGAAGCTCTCAGATTTCCTTCGTCGTGCAGCTTGAAAATGACTTATGAAAGCAACCTGCAGGCTTTGTATAGCCACAGTTGGCCGCAGGTAAACCTGCGGCTGCTTTAGGTGTACCTGCAGCACTCTTACGTGGGTCCCACACCTCTAACTCGCTCTAGTTAGAGTTGCAAAAGAGGTCTCACAAGCTGAAAAGGCCAAATTAGGAATAAAAATGCTACGCGATTGAACGAAATAGCCTAGAATCCTAGTTTTCATGGGTCGCAATCTGGCCCCATCTCTCTCATTGGTATTCACCTAAATGCAGGGTATACTATACCAATGGCCTCAGCTTTTACAAATCATGCTCGGTAATACCCCACAAAGGTCCGATGTCGTCAATGCAGGATCACAACCCTAAACCTTCCCCGGCAGGGGTTACAACGCCGAAGTCATGAAATGCTAATGTATCCCCGATGGAGGTTACAACGCCGAAGTTATGAACTGATTAAGTATCCCCGGCGGGGGTCACAACTCAAATCTTTCAAGCATCCACGCATCCCCGGCGGGGGTTACAATGCAACTCAACCATTGATACACACATTAATGAGAGTCAAAAAGCCTTGACGTCACGTCAGCCGATGGCAAGTAAACCCATCGAAGCAACCCTCCCCGGCGGGGGTTACAACACAACTCAACCATTGACACATACATCAATGGAGGTCAAGCAACCTTGACAATGCACCCAACAGGGATCTATCAGGTGATACACACATCAGTGAAGAAGGTCTGCAACCCTCGATAATGACATGATTTGTGGCGAAGAATCTCCGACAGGATGAGGGAATATGTTATACACATCCTCAAACAGACAAAGCTTTATCTCCACAGATCTCTTGAATACGACAGACGCATCTGCATAATAGAGCCAGTGTCTAGGATTCAAGACTTTGGTGATAGCCCCAACATCAACATCCTTGAAGACTTGGAAAGCATGTCCAAGCCATCACTGATTGTCATCCCGGCAGGATTAGTAGGGAACCAACAATTATTTCCATCATGCATCATACATTTGCATCATGTTGATGCACATAGCATTATGTTTATCTCACTTGTATTTCAAGTGTCTAGGATTCTTTATCCTATCCATGCCTTGTATTGCATGAATATGATAAAGAGGGGCATCTGTAGACACTCGAGATTTTCTGCACGCATGTTACTGACATTGCAGGAGTACAGATTTATCTTTCGGAGATAACCTAGGAAGACAGCTCAAATCCATTCCGAATACTACCGGAAGTTCAGTCCCAAAACCGGAACATACACCAGGAACCTCATTTCCAACCTCGGAACACACACCAGGAGGATCATTTTTTACCTCAGAGATAACCCTGATTTTTGTCCTTGGCGATAACTCCAGAAATACTTGTTTCAAATGCATGTTATCAGCTTCAAGCTCAGACCTCCTGCCGAGGCACTCATACCTCAGACACATAGCTAACACAGGGCAGACAGGCATTGTGACGCCCCAAAAACAGGTATACATCACCCATCTTGAGTCACCAAATACATGGTACAAAATTCAAATACAACTTAATTATACAACAGTCATGTAAAATACGACAAAACATAATCTGAGAGTTTCAATAAGAATATTGTCATCTAGACAATATCCACACTCAATGGAGTCCTCATTACATTTATTGTCACACTATTTTATAGAATAGTGAGGACTACTAAAACAACCATCTAGACCGTCAATCCGTTCCCCGACTCGTCCCAACTATATTCTCATTTCCTGAAGAGAATAGTGAAAGAAAGGGTGAGCTCAACTAGCCCAGTAAGAAATATTATGACTAAGATAATGCAGAATAAATTATCCTTAGCCTTCAACAATGTTAAACTGATAAAATACAATAGACAACAAGTTTAACTGCAGCGGAATAAGAAATCCATTAGAAGAGTCGAGTAGAGCATAAAATCTACTATCTTCTATGATTTAAAAAGTTTTTCATCATCTTTATCGCTGAGACTCAGCTTAATAAATAAAATAGAATCATCCCTGCATCACGGCCAAGGATATTCATGTAATTATCAATGGTCATGATTGTACCGAATAATCCTTGGTCATAATCATACTAACAACTGTCCATCAATGAACTACAGGCTAATGAGGACTTTCATCACATCATTCGTCACATTACGGTCATGATTATACCGAATAATCCCTGGTCATAATCATACCAAGTCCATCTATGTACGTAAGCCAAAGATGACTTTCATCACAATATAAGCATGAGGATGATGACAATGACATAATAATTCAATAAAACAAGTTCAAGGACAAATTTTAAAGATTTATAATTTAATTTATCCAGCAATCAATAACGTCCAAATTGTCAACATGATACTGCTTTGTAGAGTAAATTCAAGAATAATATTCATGTACCAAAAATAATTTGGACAGAAAAGAAATATATTTTTTGGGTGAATAGTACCCTGACATGAAAAGTACCCCAAATACCCAAGTGAATGATACTAGAATGAATAGTAATTGGATGAATAGTAACCCGTGAATAGTAACTCGTAACAGAAAAATACCAAAGAAAATGATATTTCATGACGAGTACAAAAGAAATGATATCCCAGATGAGTATAATAGAATATACAAAAATGAAAATGGATTTTCACCCGCCATGCAATAATCCATGTAGACAGATCATTTCAACAATTTAATAAAGAATGAATACAAAAGATCATTCACCATGCATGCGGTAATCCACATAGACAGGTTATTCCAACAGAATAATAAAGAATGGAATAATGTAAGAATTCACCAAGCATGCGATAGGCCGCACAAAACAAAGTTATTCCAATGAGAATAATAAAGAATGGAACCAAGTCACGTAATCGCATGTTATGGGATATTCCAATAGAATAATAAAGAATGGAACCGGTCATGCGTAATCCGCACAAGCAGGATATTCCAAATGTAATAATAAAGAATGGAATAACAACAGAATTCACCAAGCATGCGATAGGCAAATGCATGCATGAGTTATTCCAATGTAATAATAAAGAATGAAATAATAGAAGAATTTCACCATGTATGCGGTACTTCACATGGCAAAGTTATTCCAACATAATAATAAAGAATGGAATAACAACCCTTACAGTATTGAAAGAAAATAACTCTCTTCATGAATACGAAAGAATAATACCCCTTACTATAATAATAATATCCCTTACCTCGTAAGAAAATCTGGATCTTTGGAAAGTGGAGGTAGGACTTCTCTTCTTCTTTCTCTCTATAATTTCTCTATAATAATTACTCTATAGCTTTAGTGAATTGGTGAAAAATAAAGGAAGAATGAGCTTCTATTTATAGGAAAATATAGTTTTAATAATTGCACATTTTGAGGCTCAAAATATTACAGTATAATACCTCCCTCTTTTTCTTCATTTTTAATTTAGTACTGCAAGTATTATCAAACTTGCACCACCTCCGTAATAGTAAATCATGTGAATCAATATTTCTAAACATGTGAAAATACGAATTACAGTATAATACCTCCATCTATACCTCCATTTTTAACTTAGTCATGCAAGTATTATCAATCTTGCACCAACTCCCCTAATAGTAAATGAATGTGAATCAATAGTACATATATGTGAACAAATAGTTATAATCATGTGAATCAATAGCAATTAATTTCTCATTTAACCGGTTAATTAGCCGATTGGTCAATATAACCTCCAGATATCAATTATTATCGAAATAAATGTCGATTTCCACTAACACTAATAATTCCCACACAATGGAACTATCAATTTCATCTTTAATCAACACGAACTTATTCATCATTAATATTATAACTCACAATATTTAACAACCAGATCATTTCCAAGAAAAAGGGGGCTTTTTGATAAGGATTTCTCCTTATTGGCGCACAATTAGGTGACCAAACCTCTCCTTGACAGAACTTCTAGACATTCTCAATATTGCAAATAATAATATGAATAACTTTGCCGTCTCAATTATTGATTAAATAATATAAAATATTGATACTGTGACAATAATTGAATCAATAATATGAGAGATATGATGCAGCAATTACTGTTGCAATAATTGAGTATAACTGAGTGACTTCTTACGTAAGCATCAATATTCAATATCTGCGTGCTACTTATGCAACCACGCCAGACATTGTACTTTTACTCTAGGGTAGTTCAACAATTTTAATAAAGTAACACTTTTTGCGTTTATAAAATGATAATTCTGTCATTTTCTAACTACGACAATACTTCTGTTGTGGGGTCCACCAATGCTTGTGCCGTCATACGGATATTCCCTGACAAAAAGAATATTCCCTGACCAAACGAATATTTTATAACAACTTGTATACTTTGCAAAATTTATAAATACTATCCACAACTATAACATTATATCAAACACACACCATAATATTAAAAAAAATATTTTGAGAAATTAAAATCTTTATTCATAAAATTTGGGGTCTCACAGGCATTCTCACAGATGACATTGTGGCATTCAAACAAGCAGTCCAATCTAAGATGTAACCCTGAGCAACGTCTGCTTTCAACTCAAACCGACGATAACCCGGTGAAGAGTCAAACGTCATCTTGTCACCTCAACACCTGCGCGTCATCTCAACACTTCATACATATATACATACAACAATGCCCCATAAGAACCGAGGAGTTACAATCCCGAGTGACTATTACGTGTGGCAGCACACCAGATAGAATTTGAAGCTTGAAGACTATGGGCATGGTCCCCTCTTCCTGACTTTGTACAACCTCTAATCCATGTCATTGCATAACTCTCGACACAAGCGGTCCGAAGAAGGTCGTATATACCTCGTTTGGATGCTCGGATTGAAGTTCTGCAAGTTCGAGCGGACATTACAGTGCATGAGTGCACGTACTTCAAGACGACAGGACCCGAGGAATGTCGGGCAGCCCGGGCAGCCGCAGGTGCATCTGTGGCTGCCGCAGGTGCATCTGTGGCTGCCGCAGGTACACCTGTGGCTAACAGCTCTATAAATATAAAGCTTGGGCTAGCCATTTTAAAAAGAGAAAAGGCGAGGAAGCCCTGTCCAATTTGCTCTGTACACACCCATATTGAGTGTTTTCTCATTTTAAACATCTGTTAGGTCACATATAGCTATATTTTTATCCAGCGGGAGCTGAGTGTTTATCCATATAGAGTCATAGAAGCCTATCATTAGCGACCACCGTAAGCCTTCTCACACTCTATAAAGCCTTTCCTTTCATATTTGCACACACTGTTATACACATTAAGAGTCGTGTTGTGTGCGTATGCCCGGACTTCGGTCTGTGGTTTTCATTTCTGTCTGTATATATATATATACTTATATATGGACTAACATTATCGAGTTATGCCTCGATTGAGCCTAGACTTATGTCTGGAACGTTTACCTGCTTTATATATATATATATATATATAAAAGCAGTAAACGCACCGGATGTAATTCCAGGCTTATCAGATATGTCCGACAACAATTATATATATATATATATTTATATTTCTGTCAGGCCTGGAGTTCACTTCGTGGCCTTTTGCAGCTTTATTTACATTTCGTCCTGCCTAGAGTTTACTTCGTGGCGGTTGATCGCTTTTACAGCTTTATTTACATTCAAGTCCCGCCTGGAGTTTACATTATGGCGGTTGATAGCATTTACTACTTTATTTACATTTCTGATCCCGTGTGGAGTTGCTTCGTGGTGGCTGATCATGCATATATATTTATAGCTTTTATATATATATAATTGCTTACTGCTTTCCATATAAACTGCAGTATTATGTGAGCCTAGGAATCATATGATCACAGATTCATCATCTTGAATCTAGATTGATTCCGTGATGGACTTTTTTCAAATGTAAGCAGCTTGTACATTATTTACAAGTAATTTAATTTCCTTGGATGGTTTGTCATGCCCATAAGGAGTTCTAAGATCGCCAGTATGTTATTTTCACGAAGATGCCTCGCATCTCGAAAATAAAAGCAAACAAGCCGAGCATTTTAATAATAAAATAGAAGTATGAAAAGGTCTCAATTCCTATTGGGCTCATGGTTTGAAAAACCTTTTTTTATAAAACTTCATTGCTATATCTTGGTAAAAACTGAATTTTTTCTATAAATTCAAACCTTGTGTATATAGGTGCGAACGATGTCTCACACTACTTTCAAATAATTACACATTGATCCACACACACACACACACACATTCATATAACAGTTTCTTTGAGAAATGACGGTCACCATGGTAACACGGATGTCGGGGGGTGCCTAACACCTTCCCTCCTCATAATCAAGCCCCCGAACCCAAATGAATCTCGGTTTCACAGACCCGTTTAGCAGTGTCACATCACAGGGTCAATGTGCAAACCTTTTCGGTTACGTTGGTGCAACCAGTTAAAAACACAAACTGGCGACTCTTAAAGTCAAATCGTCGACATTACACGTGTCGGACCTTTTTCACTTGTTTTTTCAAACAAATCTCACATTAACATGAGAACACCAAAGAACAAGTAATGAAAAGGGACAAATAAAAATCCCGACGTCGACAAGAATCATTAAGCATGAATATATTAAACCAAACCATATGGTGCCAACCAAAGAGATAAGACAGCCAATTTAAATAACAAAGGGTTCCATTATAACCTTAGAGCAAATATTCAGTTCATAGCTATTGAACAAAATATAAGTAGCAATAAAGATAACATTTATGGATTACAAAATCAGAGGAAATAAATGGATAAGAGGAAACTCTGACAAAGCCCTTCAATCTCCAAGCATTCCGCTCAAATCAAGCTTTTCGATCCGTGTAGCTCACTGCTCTTGTTGCTTCAAGAATATCCCAAACTTCTCCCTAATCTACCTAATCTATATTTACAGACATTTATCTAAGAACTAGAGAGAGAAATTAAAAGAGGAAGAAAAGTAAACTATATTATGCTAAGCTATTCTATTATCCGATATATGAGATATCAGATCTCTTGTCTGCAAAGGCTTCCTTTCCTTTTATATCATTTCCCCCCTCTGCTAGGTCAAAAAAAAGCATTCTCTGCCTGAGCACCTGAGCTCGCGCTGCGACGCGAGCATTAGACTTATGGGTGGCGTTGCGGCGCCACGTTTGCTTGGAAAACCTGGAGCTCGCGCTGCAACGCGAGTCTAAGAGGTATCAGTGGCGCTGCAGTACCAAGGTGACATCAACAAGGACAAGGGGCTCACGCTACAGCGCGAGATATAGAATGGGTATTGGCGCTGCGGCGCCAGTGTATGGAATTTGTCCGTTTTGCCCCCTTAAAGCTAGGAAAGTCCTGTAAAGCCCTGCAATACGTCGGTTACATGCAATAACACTATAATCATATAAAAATATATAAAATCTACGAATTCAGGAAATTATTTAAGTCATAAAGTATTCGATTCGCGGGTATAAATATCACTCATCAAATACCCCCAAACTTAAGTCTTTGCTTGTGCTCGAGTAAATTGTCTAACACAAAAATAACAGTAGTAAATTAACACGCGAAAGAAATATAAAACTATATACTAGCATCGTGGCTACAAAGCTCAATCTTAGCTACTCCTAGAGAACAAGGCAAACACAGACATGAGTAAGGGTTCATTCTATTTCAAGCATAAGACTGTATTCGATCCATTCTATGTGTGTGTGTGGAGACCAACCATCCTAACTAATCATAGCTCAAATAAGTTCGCACAGTCGATTGTGCAAATACTTATCACACAACCTCATACCAAAAACATTTCATTTGTCACTATGTGGATCTGATAAAAATATCCACACAATTAATATATCAGTTATACAGATAATCACTTATCACGGATAACAATATAATATTATGTTTATAATATCCCAAAATAGGGGCAACTGAAGGCTCAATTGAAACAATAATATCCACATACGAATTATGTTTTCTTATAATAGGATCTGTAGGTTGTGATATGGGGTTGTATTATAATAATAATAATAATAATAATAATAATAATAATAATAATAATAATAATAATAATAATAATAATAATAATAATAATAATAATAATAATAGTAAACAATTAGGCCCATGTGCTCGGGTGGTCATTAGATCAATATTCCAAACTGGAGGTCTTGGGTTCAAATTTGTGCATTAACATATTTTTTGGGATAAAGTTCAATATTCGCCACGTCAACTCGTCCACATATGATATATACGTATGTGTATATATATATATATATATATATATATATATATATATATATATATATACATACATATTCTTTTCAAATAAATATTTGTTTATAAATTTTAAAGATAAATTTATATGAATATTTGTTTATAAATATTTATATGAATATTTAGAGATAAATTTATAAATATATATATATATATTAAAATATTCATAGTTACGTTATATAAATATTCATAGTTACTTTATATATATTTAGTTTAATGTGGAGATTTAAGATGGGTATATATATATATATAGATGGTAATATAATTTATCTAATACACAAAAAATATAACATAAGAAGCAAAAATATCACAGCAAGGTTTCGAACCTAAAACCTATGAGTTATTGGGCCATTAAGCTACCACTAAGTCATTCTAATTTATTAGTTAACTAAACAAATCTCAACATTAAAGTAAATTTTAGATGAAATATTTATAAATTTATAAATTTTAAAGATAAATTTATATGAATATTTGTTTATAAATATTTATATTAATATTTAGAGATAAATTTATATATATATATATATAAATATTCATAGAGAAGCAAAAATATCACAACTAGGTTTCGAACCTAAAACCTATGGGTTATTGGGCCATTAAGCTACCACTGAGCCATTCTAATTTATTAGTTAACTAAACTACCGCCATAATTATTAGCGGTAGACAGTGTAGCACATGAGCAAATGAGCAAATGAGCAAATGAGGGGCAAATGTGTAATTTCTCATGTCGCTACAGCTTGTAGCGGCAGGGGGAAATTCATTTCAATCCGTGTCATCCAATGTTGCAATCAACAGTATAAATTATGGTTGTTGAAATAGTACTCGTGACAATCGATTGCCAAGCATATTAGTTTCAGGCCTCCGACCCAAATAAACCCAACCTCATCAAACCTGATTATTATATCTATGCTTCCCAATGTTTCCTATTTCTAGATAGAAGTAGGATATACTTACAAGTACTCCCTCACTCCGAGAATGAAAGTAATGATTGATTTTATGCGAATTTAAAAAAAAAATGTCAAATGATAAAATTATTCATATTTAAATTCTCATCTAATTGCATATTTTTCTATACATGACTAGTGATATTATATAAATATTTATAAATAATAAAAATATGACATTTAATACTAAGGATATTACGCACAAATTATTGTAAAAAATAGAATATTTAATATAAGTAAATATTTAACTTGAGATTACATAAATAATAAGAACTTTTATTCTTAGACGGGGGGGGGGGGGGGGGTAACTTAAATCATGAACATATTTTGAAGTCCAAAAATAAAACATAAAAAGAAGAATAGTAATGGTATACCCCTAGCTTTTCCTAGTTCTCCTTTTACCTTTTTTCCAAATATATTATAAAATTAAATTATAATACTATCAGTTCTAAGAGAAAACATAAAAGATGAAGAAAAATTTATTATGTTTTATGAACTAAAACAGAATAAAGTTATTTAAAATGACTTATACGTCATTCCTAATAAGCTAGTTTGACCCATATTAATTTAATATCAATTTTATCCCTATTTTATTTAATTTTTAAAAAAAACAAATTTATAAAAAAGAAGAGTAAGATGTAACGTCACTTTAATTGGCGTTAAAATTTTTATTTTTATTTTTTTATAGCTGAAGTCTTATATACTCCTTCATTTCTAATGCCGATGACAGAGAATAAACATAAAAAAATATTGATGTTTGTAAACAAGAATAAGAGATCAAAGAAATTAAAAAAAAAAAAAGATTCCAACGTGATGTTACATCTTACTCTTCTTTTTTATAAATTTGCTTTATAATAAAATTTAAAAAAAGTTACAATGCTTAAGTTAGTTTGACATTGGATCACATTTTATTTTTATTCAAATTTCTTTAAAAAAATAAAATAGTTTTAAAAAAATTAAGATAATTTTTTTAAAATCATTTTTTTAAAAATATTTTTAAAAAGAAAAGAGAAATGAAGAACAAAAGGAGTAAAATATCATTTATCATAACATTATTATAAGATTTGTAGATTAGAAAAGTTATTTGCAGTCTTATTGTGAAGAGATAAACACAATCGCATCTCGAGCTTTCCTCTACTAAATTTACGGGTATGTGTTTGGCGGAGTAATTATTAGTTGAGTCTTGATGAGGTAAGTAGATTTGGTACTTCCTCAAGTTCTGGTTTTGGGTTTCAGAAGTTGCTTTATTCTTGAGTAAACTGTTTCATTTCTATATTCGTCTCTTGGGCACAGGGTTTAATTTTTTATGTATGGGACTTTGAACTTATCAAGGAGATTTTTTTAATCATATCTCAATCCATTTCATTTGAATAAAACCAAATGTTTTTTTTGTATGATTGTTTCCTTCTGCCAGGGAAAAGTTTGGGAGTTTTTCTTTTATTTATTATTATTATTATTATTTTATTTTTTTTGGAATTTTGGTGGCTAGTTAGATGTTAAATCTCTCAACATTTTACCTTAGATTCTCTAAGCTTTTTTATTAGAAAATGAAAATCCTCCCCCAACCTTTCTTCTTCTTTTTTGGGGTGGTGGTGGTGGTGTTGTTGTTGAGAACTCTTTTTAGATAAATATAAAAATGATAACAACTTGGGAACTGATTATCCCTAGTATATTCTCTGCAATCCTATGCTTCAAACTGGAGAGGATATGTGAAATATGGTTAAGTTTAGGGTAAATTACATTTACATTTGGAGAATACATTGGCCCTTCTTAAAAGCCAAACTTTACTAATAGTTTCCCCCATTTTTTGACCTTCTACATTTCTTTAACTCCACTTACCCTACTATTCAACTCAACAACGCCTTATATCTCAAACTAGCTAAGTCGTCTGAAAATGAATCCCAATTGTAATCATAACTTAGTCCACCTTCCTTGCAAAATTGAAAAAACTTATCATTTTTATTGGCACAAATACGCTTACAAATGTGATTTGATTTTATTGGGTTGTCCTGATTTCTGGAGGAGGAAGATTTAGCTTGTGGTTTTGGCAGGAAGTACTTGCTTGAATTGAGGAAGAGAAGAAAAGATGTGTACAGTTATGTTAGGTAATGTTTTCCTTTCTTCTTTCACGGTTCTGTATTTGATAATTGGAGATCTAGAAATTGCATTTGTAGTTTGTAACAAATATCGCTCAATTGTATTTTTTGCTTCAATAACAATTATGTTTAGCCGCTAATATTTAATCTTGTATATTTGATTAACATATTTATTGTTCTTTTATTACTGGGGAGACATGCTTTGACTTTATGGGGTAATAAGGTAGGAAATAGTTGGAGAACCACAGATGATATTGCTAGTAACTGGGATAGGTAATAATTTATTCCTTGGAGTTTAATGTGTACATATTCAAAAAGATGGTATTGATTGTTTCTTAAATTCTTATGGCTTTTCAACAATATGATGATCTCGAGCATATACCGAATGAAGTTTTATGCGAATTTGCAAGGCACGATGGTTGGAATGATTAGTAATTTAACATTACACGTATTTACCTTCTCTAAGCTAAAATAATCTTGATTAATTACTTTTCATCACGTATTCCGTTGATAAAATTGATATGTTTATTTACTTGTGTATGTTATTGCAGGCTCCTTTTCTCATTGGTTGTGATGTAAGAAATGTAACAAAAGAGACTATGAAAATCATTGGCAAAAAAGAGGTTATAGCTGTTAACCAAGGTGATGGCATCAACTAGCTGCATGTTATTTTAATTGTATTACAAAAGAGACAATTTTTTCCACAAAAGAGAGTATTTATACAAAAGAGACTATGTTTTCTAGTAACTGAATATCTAAATAACCATATGGTTGAAACTTTATAACAGATTCACTAGGTGTTCAAGCTAAAAAAGTTATGATGGAAGGTAGTAGTGAGGTAAATTTCACTCGTCTTTTTATCATTTGATACATTATTTCTAATGTCACTCAACTCACAATATATATCAATTTTTTCCTCTCTTTTTTATAAGATTTGGGCAGCACCCCTTTCGGGCTATAGAGTAGTTATAATTCTTCTCAACCGTTCTTTAAATATGCGTACGACCATCATAGCCCAGTGGGATGACATTGGAATTCCACTTGAAAGTGTTGTAAGAACAAGGCATCTTTGGGAGGTAACTTATAGTTTTTAGTTTTGGAATCTCATCTTAGCTTCATATGTACTGTATCTCTTTGCCTTTGTGCATGTCAAATATTTTTGGCAGCTTTGTACTAAAATGATATATTTATAACCAAGTTATATTTTACTAATCGAATAAAAAGGATACTCTCTAATTTGAGGTTGAATCATGCAGTATAAAACATTGAATGGGAAATTTGTTGGGAACTTGACAGCAACTGTGGATCCTCATGCATGCAAGATGTTTATTTTGAAGCATATTTCATGAGATTTTCTTCTATAAAATTATTATGATGTATGATTGTTGTTATAATTCAAATATTTAATCTTGGACTTAAGGCAAATGTAACAGTATTATTTACTCTTCCATTATCAGTAGATCTTTTAGAGTGATGAATGAAGAATATAGCTTATTTCATTCTCCTACTGCTTTTCTTTGAAATGCAGCTACGTACAAGTAGTAATGTAAACTGATGACTTTCCCCCATGTACAAATTCTATTTATGATCAATTATTTTCAATTTCTTAGTTTTTGTGTTTTCAGGGAGCAGGAGAAAAAGTTATTTTGGAGGCAAGTTTCTTTAATCCTTCTCATTATGCCTTCTATTTATCTTTATTTGCATAACGTAACTGAGTTCTTTTTATATATATTTTATATTTTTAAATTGCTCCTCAAACTTAATGTAATTATTTTTGTTGCTATTTTTTTCGCCATCCATATTTTGACTAGTCTAAGAGCTTGATTCAGTTGTACTTCATTGTATTAGATCTTGTAATAATGAACTTGGGGTTGATATTTTGAGTTGGAAAGAGAAATGATGAGCATCTCTGGCTAATAGGCTTTTGGTTTTCATTTTTATATAGGTTTTGCTTAGAAACTTTGCATTTGATGAGTCATTATTAGTATTTACAATCCGATTAGTATTCTCGTATTAATGAGAATCATGTAGGTAACATCTAGCTGTAGTTGCACTGAAGGTTCTTTTTCTATTTGGATTTGTAGCAAATGATATTGTGATTGCCTATTTGTCTTTTTCTACTTATGAGAAAACGGTGCACATTAGTACCACGTAGCAACTCTATTGTCTTTGCGTATTGATTTTGGCACTAAGTGCCTCTGGTGACCTATTTGCTTCATTTTCCTGACTTGCTATTATATTTAAATATGTGCAGGAAGACTGCTTCTACGACTTGCCTTACAATACTGGGTATCAAATTTTTGTGCTACGTTTACGGAAGACAAGGGACGAAATTATGAAGTGTACTCTATATATATGTAGATATATACTTTGATTGAACAACTGTAGTAGCTTTAGATGGTTAATTGTAAAGATAATGAATGATTATGTAGTTGATGGTTTTATTAAGTTAATAATATTTTAGTTTTTTATATTTTTGCCATTATTTGTTATGGGGACATTGAGCCAGTCAGGTACACAAAAAGAATGTCAAATTTTGATTTGGCAACAATATAATTTGTTACCAAAGCATTGAACAAGTTTTAATATAGCAACAATTTTTTATACATTTAGCAACAAATTTTCTTTGCTAATGGCATTAAAAATATAATATTTGGCAACGAAAAATTAACCTAATAACAACGAAGAGGATATTGTTGCTAATACTAAAATAAAAGGCAACATTTTTTATCATTGCAAATCATATCAACTTTCGTTGCACATATAAAGAAACAGCAACATATAATGTCGTTACTAATCGATGACTTTCGTTGCTATTGAAAAATAGCCAGCAACAAACATTTTCGTTGTTGATTTAGCATAATGTCGTTGCCAAATAATATAATCAGCAATGAAAATCATTGCTAAAAAGTTTACATTCCTCAACGAAAGCAAGCTTAGGCAACAATTTTCATAATTTACTGCAATGAAAAATGTTGTTGCAAAATGGTGTCAATTGCAACGAAAATGCATGGTCGTTGCAAAAAAGAGAGTTCATTTCTTTGTCAATTAGCAGGCTTTTGCAATGAAATGGGGTTTTTAGCAACGAAATTTTAATTATTTTGCAACAATACATTTTGTTGCTAAAGGATCGATGTCTCTGTATAAAAGCCAAATTTCATTGCGCAATGTATTACTTTTGGGAACGAAAAAAATACATTCATTGCAGAACAGTTAGCAATGCTCATTACACAACGAAAGAAGCAACGACAGTAAAGTTGTTGCCAAAACCCTATAGCAACGAAATTTGGCACCTTTAGCAACGAAAATCGGTTGTTGCTGAAGCCCCATTTTTTTGTAGTGTACCTCGCCGAGTCGTCTTAAAACTTTAAAGGGTCCTATGAATCTGGGACTAAGTTTCCCCTTCTTCCCAAACCTCATTTTCCCTTTCCAAGGTGAAACCTTTAGAAACACATAAGTGTCGACGTTGAAGTCTAGTTGTTACCGATGTTGATCAGCATATTTCTTCTGTCGATCCTGAGCCGTCACTAGTCTTGCTTGTATCGTTTTGATCACATCCACAGTTTGTTGCACCAATTCTGGCCCTAGTAATTTACATTCTCCTACTTCATCCCAGCACAATGGCATTCTGTATTTCCTTCTATATAAAGCCTCAAAAGGTGGCATACCGATGCTCGCGTGAAAACTATTGTTGTATGCAAATTCCACCAACGGTAAGTGGTCATCCCAACTTCCTTTGAAGTCTATAACATATGCTCTCAGCATGTCTTTCAACGTTTGAATAGTTCTCTCACTCTACCCATCTATTTAAGGATGATACGCGGTGCTCAACCTCAGTTGCGTTCCCATGCGTTCTTGAAAGATTTTCTAGAAATTTAATGTGAATCGCGGATCGTGATCTGACACAATTGATACCAGTACACCGTGCCTGGAAATGATCTCTTTGGTGTAAAGCTTTGTCAGCTGATCTAAGTTATATCTGATCTTGATTGGCAAGAAATGTGCTGACTTGGTCAAACGATCAACGATCACCTATACTGCATCATAAACCTTCTGTGTAGTTGGAAGTCCTACCACGAAGTCCATCGTGATATGCTCCCACTTCCATTCCAGAATTTCTAAGGGTTGAAGTAACTCGCTCAATTTCTGATGTTCAACCTTAACTCTCTAGCATGTTAAACATATGCTGACACACTTTGCGACTTCTCTCTTCATATTAGGCCACCAATAATGTTGACGAAGATCCTAGTACATCTTTGTGCATCCCGGGTGGATTGAGTAGCTTGAACTATAAGCTTCCTGCAAGATTTCTTCTTTTTTTCAGATACCGCTGGCACCCAAATTCTCTTCTCAAATCTTAATAGTCCATCACCACCCACGCTGAATTTAAGCTCTTCCCCTTCCAAAATTCTTTTCCTCACCTTCTTTCATTCTTCATCGTTGCTTTGTGCTTCCTTGATTTTGTCCAACAGAGTCGGATGAACCATCCATTGCGAACAACTTCTCATTTGACTCCCTCGGGCTCTTTATCTCGAGTTCCAATCTAGCCATCTCCTTAACTAACTCCTCCTGAGTTGTTAGCATTGCCAACTTACCATTGCTTTTTCTACTTAGCACATCTGCTACCACGTTAGCTTTCCCCGGATGATATAGAATGTCACAATTGTAATCCTTTATAAGTTCCAACCATCTTCTTTGTCTCATATTCAACTCCTTCTATGTGAAGATATACTTCAAACTTTTTTGATCCGTTTATATTTTACATCTTACAGCATATAAATAGTGCCTCCAAATCTTTAGGGCAAATACCACCGCTGCCAATTCCAGGTCATGGGTATGGTATCAGTTTTCATAATCCTTCAACTGACGCGACGTGTACGCAATAACTTTACCATGTTGCATAAGCACACAGCCAAGTCCTTTGTGTAACACATCACTAAAAATCACAAAATCACTTGTGTCGTCAGGTAAAGACAACATCGATGCTTCACTCAGTCTTTTCTTGAGTTCCTTGAAACTTTCTTCACACTTCTCTGTCCAGAAAAATTTTACCAACTTCTTTATTAGATTCGTCAAAGTTCCTACTATTTTCAAAAAATCTTGGATAAACCGTCTGTAATAGCCTGCCAATCCTAAGAAACTTCTTACTTCAGTCGGTGTCTTCAGTTGTTCCCAATTTTGCACTGCTTCCACCCTATCCGGTGGAATACCTGGCAATTCCTCCTGAAATACATTCGAAAATTTGTTCACTACAGGTATCTGTCCCATCCCCATCCCTACTTTTTGCGTATCGATGATATGGGCTAAATAACCTACACATCCCTTTCTAAGCAAATTCCTCGCTTGCATCATCGTCAGATAGCTTGAGTGTCTCGGTGACTTACTACCATAGAACACTACTTTAGACTGATTTGGAGTCTTAAGGTTTATACACTTCTTCTGGAAATCTATCATCGCTCCATGGTTAAATAACCAATCCATTCCTAGAATTACATCAAATTCTCCTAATGGAATCAGAATTAAATCCACAGGTAATATATACCCCCTGATATCTACAACATAATTCCTATAAATATGGCTAACGGGAATAACTTCCTTATTAGCAACTTCTATATTCATAGGATATTCTAATTCTTCCCAGGGTAAGTTTAATCATTGGGAGAATTCATGTGATACAAAGGAACAAATAGCACCCGAATCAAATAATACGTAAGCAGATATATCATTGATCGGAATGATACTTGAAACCACGTCCTTATATGTGATCGCGTCTTGAAATGTCATGTTGAAAGTCATTGTTGTTGGTCGATTTTGAGTTGGTGGTCCCGAAATTGTGACATTTCCACCGCTTGATCCCCTTCCTCCATTCCCTCCTGCTGAGTTCTTCTTTGGGCAATTCCTTAGCTGATGATCTAGTTCTCCACAGTTGAAACATCCATTTCTCTTTGGTGCAGAGCAATTGGGAGAAATGTGCCCCTCTTGCTCACAATTGAAACATACATTCTTCCCTTTTAGATATGCACTCGAGTAATTCCTCCCACACTCATTGTATGTCTCAGTCCTCTTCTTTGCTTCCCCTAGTTTTCCCCCAGGGTTTACCGAATTAAAATTATTGTTGTTGTTGTTGTTCCACTTCCTCTTGCTTGCACCACTGTCGCTGCTACCTTCCCCATGATTCCCTCCTTTATTCTTCATCTTTTTCTCCTTGTTAAATTTCATCAGGGCTTTGCTTCCACCCTCAGTGATTATAGCTTTCTCCAGGAGAGTCACGAAGTTATTCGTTTGCAACACCGAAAGTCTACTGTATAATCATGGTTTGAGGCCCTGCTCAAACCTCCTCATTTTCCTCTCCTCAGTGTCGACCTAATGAGGTGCGAACATCGCCAGCTCGTTGAACTTTGCGGCGTACTGAGGTACTATCATGTCATCTTGGTTTAGCTCCAGGAATCGCATCTCCATGCAACTCTTCATACTCACAGGAAAGTAGTTTTTGAAGAAAATCTTCTTAAACCCCTCCCATGGTATCACACCTTCTCCAGCCCTAGTCTGGTTTTCCTCCCACCAGAAGTTGGCTTCTCCTTTCAGCATATATATGGTGAAGATTGTCTTCTGTTCCTCTCCAACTCGGGCGATAACGAACGCCTTTTCCATTTCTTTGATCCATATTTGGGCTTCGATGGGTTCGGTGGTTCCTTTGAACTCAGTGGGTCCCGCGCTCTTGAAGTCCTTAAAGTGTGCCACTTGGGCCGCTGGAGGGTTATTGGCATTCGGGGTTCGATTCTGAAGTGCCCCCACTAACATGTCTACAAATTGTTGCATGGGGTTTGGTGGATCCCCAACATTAACGCCTGACCCCTCTGGTGTTTGACAATGTCTTCCTCTAGCCATCTTTCTGTTTAAATAAACTTAATGTTATCATCTTATAACTTTCTCTACAGTATTTATAATTGATATAAAACTTAATCATCACATCACATATTTAAATAAAAGTATATTTATTTACAAACAATCATAACAAAGTATCTCATCATCTTATGGCATTAAGCCATTTACATCACTTAAACCAAAGTACTTGGTAAAAATTGAAACCATGTTTTATTTCATAGCTAAGCGTTCTAAACGCTAATAGTAAAAGTTCATCACGAATAAACTAAAGACCCCGCCTAATGGCATCTTCATGTTCTTCATCCGCCATGTAAGACCCCAACTTTTATGAATAACGATTAATTTTTCTTGAAATATATTTTCGAATATTGTGGTGTGGATTTGATATAATGTTATAGTTGTGGGTAATGTTTATAAATTTTGCAAACTAAGCAAGTTGTTATAAAATATTCAATTGGTCGGGGAATATTCGTTTTAACAGGGAATATTCATACGACGAAACAATCATTGGTGGACCCCACAACGGAAGTATTGTCGTAGTTAGAAAACGACAAAAATATCTTTTTATAAAAATAACGGAGAAAGTTTTACCGTTAAACTATTGAACTACCCAGTAGTAAAAGTACAGTAATACATATGGTTGCATAGTAGCACACGATATTGATTATTGATGCTTACGTGAGAAATCACCCAGTTATTGCTACAGTAATTGCTGCATAATATCTCTCATATTATTGATTCAATTATTGTCACAGTATCATCTGCATAATATTTATTATTATTATTAAATCAATAATTGAGACGACAAAGTTATTCATATTATTATTTGCAATATTGACGATGTATAGAAAGTTCTGTCGAGGAGAGGTTTGGTAACCTAATTGCGAGCCAATAGGGAGAAATCCTTATCAGAAAACCCCCTCTTTCCTGGGAATGATCTGGTTGTTAAATATTGTGAGTTATAATATTAATGATGAATAGGTTTGTGTTGATTAAAGATGAAATCGATATTTTCATTGTGTTGGGATTATTTGTGTTAATGGAAATCGACATTTATTTCGATAATAATTGATTTCTGGAGGTTATATTGACCAATCGGGTAATTAATCGGATAAATGAGCAATTAATTGCTATTAATTCAAATGCTTATAACTATTTGTTCACATATATGTACTATTGATTCACATGCATGTACTATTAGGGGAGGTGGTGCAAGATTGATAATACTTGCATGACTAAATTAAAAATAAAGGTATAGATGAAGGTACTATTGATGAGTGGGATTTATACCCGCGAATCAGATACTTTATAACTTAAATAGTTGCCTGAATTTGTATATTTTATATAGTTTTATTTTATTATAGTGTTATTATGATTAATAGATGCAATGTAGGGCTATTCAGGTGTTTTCTAGCATACAAGGGGCAAAACAGTCATTTTATGTGTAGTTAGCTGGGCGGCACCTCCTAGTCCTTCACGACGTCGACTTCGCGTCATGACATACAATTCCTTTATAGGCTAGCGCTACAGCACGAGCTCCGGTTTTTCCAAGCTTACATGGCGCCACATCGCCAACCTCAAGTATATTGCTCGCGCCGTAGTGCGAGCTCTGGTGCCCAGGCAGAGACAAATGATTTTGACCTAGCTTGAAGGAAAAAGGCATATATAAGGCGCTGAAGCCTCTGCATCTAAGGATGAGAATCCTATATCATATTTTCACATAGATTAGCTTATATTAGTTTTCTTCTATATTACTCTTCCTTTCTCTTAGTTGATGTCTATAAATATTGATTAGGTAGATTAGGGAGAAGTCTGGCATATCCTTGGAGCGACAAGTGCAGTGAGCGACACGGATTGGAAAGCTTGATTTGAGCGGAATGTGTGAAGATTGAAGGGCTTTGACAGAGTTTCCTCTTATCCATTTATTTCCTCTAATTTTGTATTCTATAAATGTTGTCTTTATTGCTACTTATATTTTGTTCAATAGCTATGAACTGAATATTGGCTCTAAGGTCATAATGGAACCCTTTGTTATTTAAATTGATTGTCTTATCTCTTTGGTTGGCACCATATGATTTGGCTCAATATATTTATGTTTAATGATTCTCACTTAGACATTAGTGATGATTTTGGTAATTTACATGATATCGACGGAAGGATTATAGGTTTACACCTGAATATATTGGCATGTGATTATGGGTTTCGACTGCATAAGTTGTACGTAGAATATATATATATATATATATATATATATATATGTGTGTGTGTGTGTGCACCACGTGCGACCTTTTTGAGAACTTATGCTTAAATCTTTGTCCTGATCAATTCACATAGACATATATAGGATTGTATCTAGCTCGGGCATTCTTTTCTGTTCTATTCCCTACGGGTGGATCTAGAAAGGATATGTTTGTGCTTAGCTCGACACAGAGGTGTATGAGCACTTGTGTGTTCTCGGTCGATAAATTGTCATGACCATTAAGATAAGAGAGAGATGGGTAGGTAGTTTGATGAAGCATAGCACGCCAGGTGTTCGACAGAATGCCTGAGTGGGGTGAAGTTGTAACCTTATCTTGTAATTACTTCGATTACCAATCGTTATCCATTTACTTGCTTTGATAATTAGTTATGCTTAGATTAATCACACTTTTATTTATTATTGTTCAAATAAGACTTTAGCGATACAAAGTCGGTACTTGGTGAATATTAGTGATAGTTCCTCGTGGGTACGACACTTTCCTTATCACTGTATTACTTGTTAGACCGCGTATACTTACGCGTGTCTAGTGATCGGTTTTCCGACCAACAAGTATTTGGCGCCGTTGCCGAGGAACTGTTATTTTAATATTGTCCAATAATGATTTAAATCAATATAGTCTTAATTTGAACGTATATATATATATGGGGAAAATGGATATGCACTGTGACGCCCCCAAAATAGGTATACATCACCCATTCTGAGTTGTCAATACATGGTACAGAAACAACTACAACTTTATTATTACAACCGTAAAACTGTGAGTTTGAATACAAATATTATCTTCTAGACAATATCTATACTCAAATAAATCCTCATCACATTTATTGATACATTATTTTACAAAAATGGTGAGGACTACTAAACAATTCTTTCTAAAACCTTCATTCCATACCCCACTGCATTCGCTTATATTCTCGCCTCCCGAGAAGAAAAATGGAACAAAAAGGAAAAGGGTGAGCTCAACTAGCCCAGTAAAGAATATTATGACTAAGATAATATACAACAAATTTATCGTTAGTCTTCAACAGGGAAAAATCTAATAGAATACAATAGACAACAAATTTTAAATCAATATTCGCAATGAAATAATAATTCATTAGAAGAGTTAAGTAGAGAATGCAAACTACTATCTTCTATGTATGAATTTAAAAGTTCATCGCTCTATCTTTTATCCCTCGTAACATCAATCAATATACATCCGAATCAAATATTCATCTTTGCACTCTGTGCCAAAGATATTCATCGATTGGTCATGTTCATCTAAACACTGCTCATCTTTGCACTATGGCCAAAGATATTCTTCAGAAATCATTCATCTTTGCACCTAAAGCCAAAGATATTCAATAATATCATCATTTAAGACCGAGGATGATGAAAAATATTTTTAAAGAAACGAATCCGATTGAAACAAAATGATAAGGATTAAGGATTAAGGATTCGTACTTTGTTTTATCCATGTTCAAAAATACCTCAAAATGATCATAGTGGTGTAAAATTCAAGAATGATCAAAACATGGATACAATCAAAGCTAGTATCCGTAATAGATATTTTGGACAAAAAGAAGAAATTTTATTTTTCTATGAATAGTGTAGATACGTGAATAGTGCCAGATACGTGAATAAGTAACTCAGACACCAAAAGATAGAAATTCAACAAAAAACATCTTCACGCTTCATGAATAGTACTCGTGAATAGTAACTTCGTGAATAGTAACTCATGAATAGTAACTCGTGAATAGTAACTCATGAATAGTAACCCCGACATGAAAAAGTTCCAAATTTGATAAAAGTTCCAACCAATATTTCAAAGATAATGATATTGAAGAAATAATATCATTCGAGAAGAAAATAACATCCCTTACCTCGAAAGATTAGTACTTCTAATTTGGAATACCAAGGGTATAGTCTTTGAAGGAACTTGCACCGCCTAACAATACTCAAAGTATACTCAAAATACTCACAAGAATACGCTCGATAATATAGAGAGAAAACTTCATTTTCGGTGTGATTTTCAATTCTAACCCAAGACCCTATTTATAGGAAAATGCTTAAAACACCAAAGGTAAAATTTAATAAATTAATAATATTATTTTTCAAATTTCCTATGCCCACTAATTTGGCCCAAGACATCAGCCACCATGTGACAAAACATTAAAAACGTTTTTCTTAATTTAAATAATTAAAACTTCCAAAAATCAATTATTTTGAGCCTCTAACTTCAATAATTCACAATAAATAGCCCTTTTATCAAAAAATTCGAATCTCATGAGTTTTTATAGGAAATTCAATTCTCTACAACTTTACGTAAGAAAGTTTTTCCAAATTCCAAACAGAAATTGACCGAAATCCACAAACGGGTGATTTTACAAAGCTATAATCAAATTTCACTAATAAATGGGGTCCACCGACATGTTTAACATGTTTTAAACATTTATTGCAAACAAAATACTCCTCCTCCTTGTATACTCATATATCCCACAATCGTTGTAAAATATCACCATTATTATATTATTAAAATATAATAATATATTTAAATGAATTATTTTATCGAGAAAAAGATAAAATTTCAATTTTCAACAATTGTCACATTAAAAATTTTCTCCATCTATATCCACATAAAATCAATATTTTCCTCATCATATGAATCAATAATTAATTATTCACAAATAATATTACGTAATCACAATATCGATAACCGTGCAAGCTCCCAGAAAGAGGAGGCTTTCCAATAAGAATTTCTCCTTCATCGGGCGCCAAGCAATTAGGTGACCAAACCTCTCCTTAGATGTAACTTTCTAGACATTGCCAATAATGTTATCTAATAATATTATTCAGATAATATGAATTATTGCTTCGATAATGAAAAATATGTGTAATGACAATTATCAAACAACAAAGAATATAAAATATCAACGCAAAGAATTATTAACTCAATAAAATATCGAACAAGAATTATCGTAACCATTATTGAGTAGTGCCTTCTTCACGTAAGAATCAATAATTGGTGCAATACCGCAAAGCTCTTGTGTTTTAACCACCAAGTATTTTAACAAGATAATAAAGAATAACTACGCCTGTTATTTTTAAACAACTTATATTTGTCGTTTTCTTCATCCAATCGCTTTCCGTTATGGGGCCCACACATGGTCAAGGCTCTCGCATTTAATATTCCTCCACAAAGATTTAATATTCCACGACCAAACGAATATTCCCCGACAACAATGAATATTTTATAACCACTTGCTTATTTTGAAGTATTTGCGTATTTTACCCCTAACTATCCACATTAATCACATCAACCCTTACTATTTCAAAATAATAAATAGAGAAAATTAAATTTCATTAACAATAAGTTGGGGTCTTACATGCACAGCCATGCAAATTTTTTTTTTCACACAGCAGCTAAAAATGACGTCGTTTGATCCATTTATTTTAAAAAGAAAAACACGGCTTCTCTTCACCCTCCTCCCAAAAACAATCGAACCTCTCCTCCCAAATCCCGGATCCAAGCTCTCCTCCCAAATCGATCATGGAAACACGGCTTCTCTCTCCCTAATTCCCGAATCGAAATCGCATCGTAAATCGCGATCCAAGCATCCAAGCATTCAATCAATGTTTTCAGCCGTTAATTTTGGCTCAATTCTTCAATATCTATCTCTCGCCAAAGAATAAGGCCCCATCACCGCTTCTCCCCATGATTTGCATACCCTTGGGACAACAAGAAGTATCTCTTGTAGAGGAAGGTTTCGAATATTAGCCCAAGTGCATCGTGTAATGATTCAGTCCCAATTCCTAACATTACTACATCCTTCCTCCATTTAGTCTTTTATTTCACTGCAAAATAATAAAGAAACACAAGAAAACAAGATGAATTTAGGGTCCATATAGAAATCAAAACCATAATTAAAAGTAATGTTACAGTGCCCAGAAATTAAACACCCAGATAGCCCAGAAATTTTTCAAGTACCATAGATTTTTCCCAGAATTAAAATGACTTCATTAATTCTTAATCCAACATATTATAGTGGGATATTTTGTCAATAAATAAATAATAAAAGATTATCTCGTAACTTGCAATGTTATCTCACTCTGAATTTGGGTCTGCAGCATAATAAATAAGATGTGTAGTATGAAATACTATTTACAGTGAAATGCAATGTTCTTAATTCGTCTTCTTTTTTTCTGTTTTTTTTTCTGAAAACTGTCTTTGGTATTCAAGTTCAATATGAAATGTTATTAATTCATCTTCTTTTTTCTGTTTTTTTTTCTCTTTCAAATTCCACGTACTCTCTTTTTTTTATCTTTGTTTGATTTTATATTAACATAGCGCAATTATGTGAGGTCTCGCTCTGAATTTGGGTCTGCAGCATAATAAATGAGATGTGTAGGGTGGTTGCTACATAAGCATTGTGGTTGGTAATTTGTTATGAAGCATTTTGAAATTTTATCGTTTTAATTGTTATGTAATTACAAATTTACAGGATTTGTGTTGTCTTGATTTACAATGCATTCAATTTAGTGATTCACTGACTAAAAAAAATTCTTTTTGTTTTTTTTGGAATTAACTTAACCAATGCAGAGCACACTTTTTGATTTTGACTGAAGGAGTTTATTGTGTTCTCTTTAGGCTTGGAATAGGTTAAGATCTTACGATGCAAGCTGTTGCCGATGCCATTTCAAGCTTCCAACTTTTTCCTCCGTGGGTTAGTTCTTTGGTACATGTGCTAAAGTCAGTTCTCATCATCCACTTGATGTTGGTCTTTTCGACTGATTGAAGGACTACAAAGGCACCGAGATATGCTCAAAGTTGAGCGACAAACGATACAAATATGGTTGGACGCCTATGTCGAATCGTGCAGATGGAGGGTCATTTGGGCTTTATAAGGGTATTGTTCCATCAATTGTTATGGGTGCCCTATTTGGTCTTTGTAACATTCGTTGCTTATGAATTTACATCAGACTGGTTAGAGTCCATTCTGACTTGAAGCTGACTTGATTTGTGTCCTATTTTTTGTTTTTGCTTTTGCCTTTTCTTTTCTGTCTACTATATTGTAAGGCCTTAGAAAAAGTGGGCTATTTTTATAGTTGTAAATTTAGTTATCCTCTTCACAGGTCATAATTTTGTAGTTGTAGTATGATCACACAATTGTAACATTGCAAGTTATTTGCACAACATTTGTTTTAACGACATCCATGTTATTATTTGTCCTAGTCTGATTTCATTATTATTTGCAGCTTGTTGGAAATGTTTTCTTAGTTTTCTTCTTTTACATCTTGTTGGAAATGTTGAAATATTATTGGTGCTTAAAGTAGTTTTGTGCTGCCAATGTTGTTGTATTAGGTAGTGATTATATGGACACGACTTTTGTTTGTTCATAACATGGCAAATTCTTTTCTCGGAGATCAACAAAGAAGAAACTCAAAGAAGAAATGGGAACATGACGTTTTATCATTCAAGAAATCTTCGCATTTCTATTTGATTAAGACATGTTAAATTGCCACAGAAATGTCACGTTTTGAATTGGTGAAAATTTTAGCATCCAAAACATGTAACATAAATAGAAAAGGTAAAAAGATTACTAGAAAGAAGATCTAATATATATATTCAATAGTTCAATTGACAAACACCAAAATGTACAAACAAAACTACTAATATTTTCCATCCTTGCAGATGAAAAATAAAGCTCCAGATGGCGGACCGACTGTTTGCAAAAGGAAATCACAAAAAACGTTTCCTTCCAAAATGGTCCAGCTCTAAGATAACTAGAACTACTGCATAAAAGCATATAATGCCAGTAGAAACAACTAAAAAAGCATACAAGTACAAACATTATTCAACATTTGTTTTAACAGTAATATTTTGCTGCAATGTTTACCAGAAACATACAACTCCAGAGTTATCCAACTAGGAATTCTTATTACAAACAATTTGTGTAATCCATTTTTCATGGGTCCATCTATCCAACTACCTCATGGAATATGTGTTCACCTTGATAATATTTCAACTCGATCACAAAACATACAGATCACAGAACAATTTTTCACCACTTGCTCTTACGGAACATGCAGCTTTAACTCGAAGTGCAGCTTTAACAAGTCTCTTAGCGATTCCCTGATGAAGCATAAATGGTGACTACATTTTAAAGTCATGGCCTGAAAAGAGCCTTAGCAATTAGATACATCAAAGAGAATAATATGATTTATATAACATAATACGATGTAAAAATAGTTTATTTAATAACTACATCCCAAAAGTAAGTTCATTTAAATACCAATTATCTATATAATGAACCAACTTCGTTTAAATACCAATTAGGGAAACATACTGCTTATAATATAGAAAATTTCATTCGAGAATAGAAAATTTCATTCAAGGGTCATGTTCATCATGTTTTCGTAGTTAGAATAAGAAGAAAGTACCTTTGGTGGTTTTGTCTTTTCCTTTATTCCCTTTCTCATTGTCGTTGTCTTTGTTATATTGAATTGCTATTAATAAACAACAATAAAAATAAAAATTAAATATTTATAATAAAAATAAATAAATAAACATAACAAAATGAACTGTTTGTACCTAGTTTTGGACAAGTAGTCCTATAATGGTTGGCTTCACCACACTCTCCACAATAACGAGTTTGTTTACCCTTTACGTCTTGAGCTACCTCTTTACCCGATTGAAATCTCGAGGCTCCCCTTAGTCTACCTTAAGTACTAACTGGTCCATTGGGGTCACACACTGTTATTTCTGGAATGTTAACAAAGGAAACAACTGGACTAGATGTTTGAGTTGAATCCATCTGACAAATCACATCTTGCAATTTTTTCTCCTTTATCCTTTTTATCATATCATCCAACAAATATTCAACTTCATTAAAAATTGTCAGTGATGAAGTAGCATCTTGTAACACTTTGGACATTTTTGATTTGAGAGAAAACACCATCATAGGAGTCACATCAACCTCGCTTGATGAACATCCAATAATATCAGGTCGATACTTAGCATCCATAGTCCATCTTTTCAATATATATATTTTTGGAATGGAAACAAATTTTTTAAATCTCATAACACAAATGATATTCTTGCATATCATTCCTTCCATCTCGAACTTTGCACAAGAACAATTAAGAGTCTGTCCACCATCATACAAGACAGTTCTCCAATTGGCTTTAGGACTCGTGCTCTTTCCAACTTTGTATTCAATTATGTCTCCATCCTTCCTCACCTTCTCCTTCCAATAGGAATAACTAGCCTTAAATTCAATGTGAAATATGTTGAACATTTTTCTTGTGTATACTTGTCCAGCTTGTTTCTCAATCTCCAACTCAGTCTCGTATATCGGGTGAGAATTTTTTGTCTTGAAATCTTCTTCTTTCTCTGCTTGCCGACGAGATACAAGATCATTTTCATATTGCATCACAAACTAATTCAATAGAGTTAACGCATGAACAAATCCATCAAAAAATGAATTAATACTCTCACTATGTTGGGTAGATGTCATTCCAGCTGTAAAGATGTCTCTGAAGTATGCAGGAACCCATTGATGTCGCATTTCATACAAGTTCATCAACCAAATATTATTATTCAAATCATACTTCTTCTTCAAAAATTCCCAATGACTCTCTGATTCTAATATGGTTTCACTATAAAACCATGTTTTATACTCATCACAAAATGCTTGATTGCTAGAACAAAGGAGATGAAGTCTCTCTGTGATATGCTTCTCAATGTGCCATGAACAGAATCGGTGTCGAGTATTAGGAAAGACTTTCTTTATAGCATTGCAAATAGCATGATCTTGATCTGTTATAATTACCCCAAGATCTTTTCCACACATGCATTTCTTCCACTCTTGAAACAACCATGTAAAAGATTTCTCTTTCTCATTTGCAAGTAAAGCACAACCAAACAAAATAGATTGTCTATGGTGATTAACCCCCGTGAATGGAGCAAATGGTAATGAAAATTTATTGGTTCGATATGTAACATCAAAAGAAACTACATCACTAAATTGTAAATATGATGATATCGACCTCCCATCGGCCCAAAAAACACTTTTAAGACTGTGATCCTTCTTCAAATCTATGGCAAAAAAAAATAACGGGTCACTAACTCTTTTTGCTAGAAAATGATGAACTACTGAAATGCATTCGCGACCAACCATATTCTTTCTCTGTATGCGCAAATGATCTACACATTGTTGTGTTGTTATCATCTCATCCTCACCATTTCCATGAGCATTAACGACCTTTGCAATTGTTGATGGGCGCAATCCAGTTTCATGCATCTTCTCCATCAAATTTTTAACAGTTTGACTACGATGATATGTCTTATGAGAGTGATGTTTCCATGCTGATGAAGGGCTAGTAAACTCGTGATTATGTTCATCACAAAAACTAGTAACACGCCATGTCTTCGTTTTTTGGTTTAAATGGATCCACATGCTTGCACGACAATCAAATCTTACTTGTCTTCGTCGTTTCTTCGATTTCTCTTCAAGTGTTTGATCTTTATCTTTTGCAATTCCACCTTTACTACAAATAATTAATCGACCTATTGCCTCCCCCGAAGTTTTAGATTTGTCAAGATTCGACAAACGGAGTCCGAATCCTTTATGCCTTGCATATGTATTATACATCGCATATGCGTCGTCCTGACTAGGAAACGATAATCCAACATATGGAACTTCTATCGAAGTTTTTGTATTGTCATCCTCTATATTTACACTGGAACAAAAAAGAGAACATATAATTCATTTGATAATATAATTCAAAGTTCAAAATGTTGGGCAAATTTTTTACTCTGTGTCATGAAGGTTTAACGCCGACTCTGAGTGTTGTAATGGCAAGGTCATCTCAAATTGTTGTGACATAGCATTATCTGCACGTCCATGTTCAGGAACATTACAAACTTCCATCCTAGGACTTCCACCACTGTAGAATTAGATGCGATATAGTCTAATCACAAGGAGAACTTTAATATAAATCTAAGAGCTTCGAAATGAATCCACTGAGTACACATAAAAGGATATAGAAAATAATATAATAGATTATCAGAATTAAAATTTTGTACAAAGTGGATTCCTTTATTTGGTATGCACCAGCACTACTAATGTGATGCTCAATCTTTTATTATTTATTTCTTGTGTTTCTTTATTATTTTGCAGTGAAATAAAAGACTAAATGGAGAAAGGATGTAGTAATGTTAAGAATTGGGACGAACTGTTACCTAATGCACTTGGGCTAATATTCAGAAACCTTCCTCTACAAGAGATACTTACTGTTGTCCCAAGGGTATGCAAATCATGGGGGAGAGCAGTGATGGGGCCTTATTCTTTGGCGAGGAGATAGATGTTAAAGAATGGAGCCAAAATCAGCGGCCTGAAAACATTGATCGAATGCTTCAGATGCTTTAGATCGCGATTTCTGATGCGCGATTTCTGATTCGGGAATTAGGGGAGGAGAGAAGCCGTGTTTCCATGATCGATTTGGGAGGGATAGCTTGGATCCGGGATTTAGGAGGAGAGGTTCGATTGTTTTTGGGAGAGAGGTGAAGAGAAGCCGTGTTTTTTTTTTAAATAAATGGGTCAAACGACGCTGTTTTTTTAGTCTTTGTAAAAAAAAATTTGCACTATGCATATCCATATCCATTTATATATATATATATATATATATATATATATATATATTTCTTCTATTTGTTTGATCTTCCTTTTTGTTTTTAAGTTTACAGATTATGGACGATCAATGTTATCAATGGCCATATGAGGGGACGACGCAACCAAGCTCGAAAGAAGGACTCGAGCAATTGCAATTCCAAATTACAAATGCCTTGAGGTTTTCTGATAATTTTGAGTATTAGTCCACTCAGAATGCCTATGGTCAGGAACGAGCTGACTTTGAACCGATCTCCTATCATCCAAACTACTAGGGTTATCCAAACTCTTGGGACTACAGTCAAGAACAATATCATGATCCGAATCATGCCACTCAGTTTGAATATCAGTCTCCGCCGCAATATGATGTGACGTCTCGACCCAATGATAGCTTTCCTGAGTATTCAACACAAGAAGAAGAGAACAGGCTTGAAGAGCTTCTCACCACCTTTATTGAGAACAATGAGGTTTGGATGGCAAGTCAAGAAGCCGCACTGCAGAGCCTCGAAAGTCAAATGGGGCAACTTATCAATGCCATTACAAATCCACCGCCAAATTTTCTACCGGTCATCATTGATCTCGACGATGAAGTAATAGAGCAGTGCACGGTGGATACGCGAGGAGAAAGCGATGAGTCTCACCAAAGTGTTGGGGGTAATGTTAATGTGCAAATTAAACAACCTGCGGAGAATGAGCTAAAAGAAGAGAGGATCATCAGTGGGTGCACTGTTAAGAGTAATCAACAGTTAAAAACCACGCGCATGACTGTGAAAACCCTTGAGAGCCCAATAGAGCATAAAGAACGCTTTCAACTTGATGACAAAGGCAAATTAGTGGATAATTTCAGTGGCAAAAGATTCTTTGTGTTGATGGATGACTGGATGGGTGAGGGAAAAAAGGATGATCCATCATCCATGTTTGCCAAAAATCCAAAGAAATTGGCGAATAGGCAGCATGAAATGGTCATTTTCGCTTATGAGCCGGATTGAGCGGCATCAGTATAGTCAAGCCAACGACTTTAAAACAAGCGCTTGGTGGGGAGGCACCCCCATCTTGGTATAAATTTTATCTGTTTTCTTTACTTATGTCTAGTTTACTTTGTGTCTGTTTGCTTTAGTTGTTAACATAGCTGTCAGATTGTGCATAATTGTTTTTTGTGTCTATCATCGGCAAGCAGCATGTTTATTATAATGTATTGTATACTTATCTCGGAGTTACAATAGTTTTTATTGGGTTTTTAATAATGTATGTTTGCCTTTTTAGTGTAGTTTTTATTCTTGTCTTGGCGTATGCGAGATAATGCATGTGGAAAACTCGGGAAAATGGTCCTCGCATCATGCATGGCGCCAACAAATGTATCAGAATCATGGGCCATGGCCGCCATGCTTATTCCCCAAAATTTGTTTCTCATGTTGCATAAATACCACATATCAATTGCTGTGTCAATGCATGCAGGCCATGAACTTTCCTCGCTTATCGCTAACTTGCACAACATTAACCAACAAAAGATATGCCATTATGTGCCCCCAAAAATTCTTAGCTACTGTTATCTCGCACCACGACGCCAATTAACAAAGGACATCTCACGTCGTGGCTCCGGCAACGGGTTTTAGTTTTTAAAATACACATTATAGGCAGAACATGGTCCATTTCTCTCCCACATCTCTCCACAGTTTCAGAAATTGCTCTCGTCAGTCCAGCAAAATACAACCCAAGCATCTCATCAGCCCTTTTGCTCCTAAAAACTAGCAGTGATCGTGTCTCATCAACAACCTTCATAGCAAACCAAGAGCCATCAATAATCGCTTGTCAAAGTTCGAGCCCACATATTCTCAAACTAGGGTTTTTCAACTCAAGGTAATTTTTGATTTCCAATCAATCAGATATGAATTGTTAGGATTTTCCTTGTATTCTCGTTATCTATTTGTGATTTCCACTATCAGAAATTGGGTTAGAACTTTTTCAAGCAAGGTCTTTTCAAGTTGGTTTTGAAGAACGCACACAAGGTGTTTGATAAATTGCCAAAGAAAGAAATTAGACTGTTTAGGTTGTTTGGGCATAGATAACTGTTGGATTTATTCTAGCCGAAGTTTTGGGGGAGTTTGAATCGGGTCTTCTGTTTGTGTGCAAGCCAATTACTGTGAATTATGTTATGGCACCAAAGAGGCAACGTCTTAGTGTCGGAGGATCTTCATCCACCGCGCCACCACTGACGACTTGGGATAACACCAAGTTTATCAATGAGGAGGCCTAGAAAAGGTACAAAAGCTCATTTGGGGCACGAAATCTGATTCCTGAGCGGGGGTTGAGGCCCAAAAAAAAGGATGGTGAGCTAACCACCATGATACTGGAGCAAAATTGGATCCACTTCACCAAACCACCTGGGTCAGCTATTGTATATATGTTTCGGGAGTTTTATGCAAACGTCAATGCCGAGGGTGATGTTGTTGTTCAAGTTAGGGGCCGCTCAGTGGCTTTTGGGAGTCAAGCCATCAACGCACTGTTTGCCACACCCAACTACGAGGGAAAGGATTATTTGGAGTCGGTACTCCGCAGTTATGACCTAGAGGATATCATCAGGAGGCTCTGCAGGCCTGGAACCACATGGAAAAAGAATGATTATATGGGTGAGAAGACCAGTTTCTCGACTTCAGTGCTCAGTCGCTATGGGAAGGCGTGATTCAGCTTTATTTACGCTAATATGATTCCTACCCAGCACCTGAGCGATGTGACCAAGGATCGAGCGATTCTCCTTTTTTCCATTGTCACGGGGCTGAATGTGGACATCAATGTTGTTATACACAAGTCCATCATGAAGGCAATCAAGAGTATCGTCGCTTCGGGGCTTCCACATCCATCCTTGATCACCCGTTTGTGCAAACAGACAGGTATTTAGTGGGGGCCAGAGGAGATAGCCTTGCCTCCCATGGCAATTATCGACCATCAAACAATCTCACGCTTTAATGTGTGGGATGGGGCAGAGTCGCATGTTAGAGGTGAAGGCTACGGGCCACCTATAGCGCCACCTCCTACAGCAGAGCCAGAGCAGCACAGTCTTCAGGCACAGGCCCAGCTGCACAGGGTCTACTGGCAGACATCATGGCGTCCCTCACCCTGCTGCACCAAAGGCAGGACGCCGAGGCGCAGAGGCAGTAGAGGCACATCGCAGCTATGGCACAGAGGCAGGACATTGCGATGCAGTACCAGGCTGAGCTGGTGAACACTATGCAGAGCATCTACACTGACTATTGTGGCGAGAACGCTGAGTTCACGTCATACCAGTTCCCAGAGCCTCTTGTCTTCCCACCATACCCTCCACCATCACCGCCCGCTGAGGCTGACGAGGACGAGACCGCTGCTAAGTGAGCGAACATCAGGGAAGCCCTCTTGTATATTATTTCTCTATGTCTAGCAATGAGGGCATTGCTCACCTCAAGTTTGGGGGTGTTTTGGCTACTATCTGTTTATTTCTGTCTACTGCCATGTTAGGTTGCATACTTTAGTACTTTATTATGTTTTTATTATTAGTATTGTGGTGCAGTCATTTTGAACTACAGGATTATGCTTGGATTTTTATCATTATGAATGCCATGAACTATTTTTTGGTTTTATTTATTAATGCTTTGATTATCATTAGCATGATTGGGGTTTATAGCCATCTTTTTAGGGCTTATACAGATTTAGATGCTTGTGCCATGTGAATGGCCTTTTCACCCTATTTTGAGCTGCTATTTAGCAAGGGTGTTATATTTATCATTATTTTTTGATTGTGGCTATGACTAGAGAAAAATTAGTATGTCTCTCGTAGAGTTGTGTCGAGCATGTATGTACTAGGGGTTTGTCAGTTGATAAGTTGAGACTGTTATTGATCCGTCCTTCTAGCAAGCACCGACCAACTGTGTTAACTAGTTATTTTTTGAATTTAGTTTGCGTGTTTATTGCTTTGAGAGTTTTGTTCACTCTTATAAACTTTCATTTTTACAAGGTAATAAAAGACTTAGACGTTTATACAGTTTTGGATCTTGGATTCGTGCATGTTTAGATATAATAAAAAGTGAATAAAATGATAATGAAGATTGAATATCGAAATTTTTGCGGTGGGTAGAGATGGAGCGTAAAATACACTCGCCCATAAACGCAGGACCGATATTGAGATGGAGCATAAAATGCACTCACCTTATAATCTTCGGTTTTCGTAAAGTCTAATTTGATTACGTGGCCTTTGTTGCTCAAGTTACTAGATTCTTAGGGGTATTCTACACCTAGTGCCCTAAAGTCATCTGGCTTGGGAGTCACTGATCAAAAGCTCATTAATGGGTAGTTCTGATTAGCCTAAGGTAATTAAGAACTGTCCGAGTCAGATTTTACTGTCTTCATGCTAGAGTCTTTAGATCCTTTACTACACTTGTGTCTTATTCTTAATGCTTGTTGAATGTTTAAGTTACGGAGTGTGAATATTAGTATTAGCAATCGACTGTGCGAACTTATTTAAGCTATGATTAGTTAGGACGGTTGCTCTTCACACACACATATAGAATGGATCGAATACAGTCTTATGCTTGAAATAGAATGAACCCCTACTCATGCTTGTGTTTGCCTTGTTCTTTGGGAGTAGCTTATATTGAGATTCGTAGCCACGATGCTAGTATATAGTTTTATATTCCTTTCTCATTTTTAATTGCTACTGTTATTTTTGTGTTAGATAGTTTGCTCGAGGACAAGCAAAGACTTAAGTTTGGGGGTATTTGATGAGTGGGATTTATACCCGCGAATCGGATACTTTATGACTTAAATAGTTGCCTGAATTTGTAGATTTTATATAGTTTTATATGATTATAGTGTTATAATGCTTAATCGATGCAATGCAAGGCTATTCAGGTGTTTTCTAGCATACAGGGGGCAAAAAAGTCATTTTATGTGTAATGGCCAGCCACGGCGCGCTAAAGTCCATCTTAAAGCTGTGTAACATGCAAGGCACCACCTCCTAGTCCTTCACGACGTCAAATTCGTATGCCGCAATCACCATAATTCCTTTATGGGCTCGCATCAGAATGGCGAGCTCTGATTTATCCAAGCTTACATGGCGTCGCAGCGTCAACCTCAAGTCTATTACTCGCGCCGTAGCACGAGCTCCAGTTCCCAGGCAGAGGCAAATGATTTTGACCTAGCTTGAAGGAAAAAGACATATATATGGCGCTAAAGCCTCTACATCTAAGGATGAGACATCCTATATCATATTTTCACATAGATTAGCTTATATTAGTTTTCTTCTGTAATTTCTCTTCCTTTCTCTTACTTGATGTCTGTAAATATAGATTAGATAGATTAGGGAAAAGTCTGGCATATCCTTGGAGCGACAAAAGCAATGAGCGACACGGATTGGAATGCTTGATATGAGCAGAATGCGTGAAGATTGAAGGGCTTTGACAGAGTTTCCTCTTATCCATTTATTTCCTCTAATTTTGTATTCTATAAATGTTGTCTTTATTGCTACTTGTATTTTTTTTCAATAACTATGAACCGAATATTGGCTCTAAGGTTATAATGGAACCCTTTATTATTTAAATTGACTGTCTTATCTCTTTGGTTGGCACCATATGATTTGGTTCGATATATTTATGCTTAATGATTCTCACTAAGATATTAGTGATGATTTTGATAATTTACATGATATCGACAAAAGGGTTGTAGGTTTACACCTGAATATATTGGCATGTGATTGTGGGTTTCGACTGCATAAGTTGTGCATGGAATATATATATATATATATATATATATATATATATATATATATCATATACCAACGCATGCACCTTTTTTGAGAACTTATGCTTAAATCTGTGTTTTGTTCAATTCATATAGACATGTGTAGGATTGTATCTAGCTCAGGCGTTCTTTTCTGTTCTATTCCCTACGGGTGGATCTGGAAATGATATGTTTGTGCTTACCTCGACAGAGGTGTATGAGCACTTGTTTGTTCTCGATCGACAAATTGTCGTGACCATTAAGAACAGAGAGAGATGGGTAGGTAGTTTGATGAAGCATAACACGCCAGGTGTTCGACAGAATGCCTGAGTGGGGTGAAGTTGTAACCTTAGCTTGTAATTCCTTCGATTACCATTCGTTATCCATTTACTTGCTTTGATAATTAGTAATGCTTAGATTAATCACACTTTCATATATTGCTGTTCGAATAAGACTTTAGCGATTCAAAGTCGGTACTTAGTGAATATTAGTGATAGATCCTCGTGGGTACTGTGACGCCCCCAAAATAGGTATACATCACCCATCTTGAGTCGCCAAATACATGGTACAAAATTCAAATACAACTTAATTATACAACAATCGTGTGAAATACGACAAAACATAATCTAAGAGTTTTAATAAGAATATTGTCATCTAGACAATATCCACACTCAATGGAGTCCTCATTACATTTATTGTCACACTATTTAACAAAATAGTGAGGACTACTAATGCTATCATCTAGACCGTCACTCTGTTCTCGACTAGTCCCTTGCCACGTTCTCATTTCCTCAAGAGAGAAAATGAAAGAGACGGTGAGCTCAACTAGCCCAGTAAGAAATATTATGACTAAGATAATGCAGAATAAATTATTATTAGTCTTCAGCAATGTTAAACTGATAAAATACAATAGGCATCAAGTTTAACTGCAACGGAATAAGCAATCCATTAGAAGAGTCAAGTAGAACATGATATCTACTATCTTCTATGATTTAAAATGATTTCATCAATTTTTATCGCTGAGACTTAGCTTAATAAATAAACCACATCATCGAGTCATCCCTGCACTACGGGCCAAGGATATTCATTAAATCATCAATGTTCATGACTATACCGAATAATCCCTGGTCATAATCATACCAAAAACTGTACATCAATTCACTACAGGCTACTGAGGACTTTTACCACATCATTTATAACATTATAGGTCATGATTATACCGAATAATCCCTGGTCATAATCATACCAAGTCCATCTATGCACGTAAGTCAAAGATGACTTTCATCACAATATAAGCATGAGGATGATGACAATGACATAAAAATTCAATAAAACAAGTTCAAAAATAAATTTTAAAGATTTATAAGTTAATTTATCTTGAAATCAATTACGTCCAAATTGTCAACATGATACTGTTTGTGGAGTAAAATTCAAGAATGCTCAGAAGAATATTTCCATGAAAAGATACCGGATGAAGCGCAAATATCCAGGATATTCTACTAATTTCATGGAGTATAGAAGCCAAAACTTTAACCAAATGAGTATCATTGAATATATGAAACGCAAATGGATTTTCACCCGCCATGCAGTAATCCACGTAGATGCATCATTTTCACAATTTAATAAGGAATGAATACGAAGGATCATTAACCATGCATGTGATAATCCATATGTATGTGTTATTCCAATGTAATAATAAAGAATGGAACTGTGTCATGCCAGAATCCGCATGCAGCATGTGATATTCTAAATGTAATAATAAAGAATGGAATAATGAAGAATTCACCACGCATGCGATAGACCACATAGACAGTGTTATTCCCAATGTAATAATAAAGAATGGAACCAAGTCTAGCGTAATCCGCATGTGATAGGATATTCAAATGTAATAATAAAGAATGGAATAACAAAGAATTCACCATGCATGAGATAGATCGCATGCATAAAAGTTATTCCAAATGTAATAATAAAGAATGGAACCAGAGTCAATGTAAAGCGAATCAGATAGTATGTGATATTCTAATGTAATAATAAAGAATAGAATAATGTAAGAATTTCACCATATATGCGGTGATTGATAGACATGTTATTCCAACATAATAATAAAGAATGGAATAATAGAAGAATTTCACCATGTATGTGGTACTTCGCATAGACAGGTTATTCCAACATAATAATAAAGAATGGAATAACAAAAGCTCTCTTCATGAATACAAAAGAAATAATACCCCTTACCTTAGAAAGAAACTGAATACTGGAGTAGAGAGGTAGCAGACTTCTCTTCTTCTTTCTCTCTATAATTTCTCTATATAATAATTGCTCTATTGCTTTAGTGAATTGGTGAGAAATGAAGGAAGAATGAGCTTCTATTTATTGGAAAATATAGTTTCAATAATTGCACATTTTAGGCCTCGAAATATTACAGTATAATACCTTCCTCTTTTTCTTCCTTTTTAATTTAGTCCTGCAAGTATTATCAAACTTGCACCACCTCTCCTAATAGTAAATAATGTGAATCAATAGTTCAATCATGTGAATCAATAGTTATAATCATGTGAAAATACGAATTACAGTATAATACCTCCATCTATACCTCCATTTTTAACTTAGTCATGCAAGTATTATCAATCTTGTACCAACTCCCCTAATAGTACAAGAATGTGAATCAATAGTACACACATGTGAACAAATAGTTATAATCATGTGAATTAATAAGAATTAATTCCTCATTTATCCGATTAATTACCCGATTTATCAATATAACCCCCAGACATCAATTATCATTGGAATAGATGTCGATTTCACTAACACTAATAATCCCAACACAATGGAACTATCAATTTATCTTTAATCAACACGAACTTATTCATCATTAATATTATAACTCACAATATTTAACAACGAGGTCGTTCCCAGGAAAGAAGGGCTTTTCGATAAGGATTTTTCTTTATTGGCGCACAATTAGATGACCAAACCTCTCCTTGACAGAACTTCTAGACATTGTAAATATTGTAATTTAATAATATGAATAACTTTATCGTCTCAATTATTGATTTAATAATATATAAAATATTATGCAGATGATACTGTGACAATAATCGAATCAATAATATGAGAGATATGATGCAACAATTACTGTAGTAATAATTGAGTATAACTGAGTGACTTCTTACGTAAGCATCAATAATCAATACCGTGTGCTACTATGCAACCACGCCAGACATCAGCATTTTTACTACCGGGTAGTTCAACAGCTTTTAACGGTAACACTTTCGTCGTTATTTTTATAAAATTATAATTACGGCTTTTTTTTAACTACGATAATACTTATTTGCATTGGGATCCACCAATGATTGTGCCGTGCATTTACGGATATTCCCCGACAAAAAGAATATTCCCCGACCAAACGAATATTTTATAACAACTTGCATACCTTGCAAAATTTATAAATATTACCCACAACTATAACATTATATCAAATCCACACCATAATATTCAAAAAAATATTTCGAGAAATTTAAATATTTATTCATAAATTTTGGGGTCTCACAATCTCCCCTCCTTATGAAATTTTGCCCTCGAAATTTACGTACGTACCTGGTATGCCGAAGAGGTGAGGATACCTTGACTTCATTTCAGATTCTAACTCTTGAGGTATATCCTTTGAGTGTCGAATAGGATCCTTTTTATCCAAGATTTTAACATGTATCTCCTCATACATTAAATCTTCTACTATCTCGTCTAGTTCCAATTCAATAATGTGGTTCGGCTCGTCCACATATTTACGTAACATCGATACGTGAAAAACGTTATGAACACGCGACATACTTGGTGGTAAAACGAGTCTATAGGCCACAGTTCCTACTCGATCGAGGATTTCAAATGGGCCAATTAAATCGAGGGTTGAGATTTCCTCCCTTCATCAACTCATTCTTCTAGAATAATGCCCTCTTGAACCTTCTTCTTCGTATTCATCAGCTCCAGATCTGTAGCTTGAATGACTTTTAACTTTATCGATTAAGGTCAATTCTACTCGTATATTTGTTATCTTCACGTGGGTCCCTAGAGTCTTTAACTCTATCTTCATCATTTGTAAGTTATATGAAATGGGTTTTTGTGTTAACAACATTGCACTCGTAAACGCATATGATCTTCTACTCAACGCGTCACCACCTATCACGTTCGCTTCTTCCACAATGATATTGAATGGTACGATCGTAATCTTCAACAACTCGAGCCAACGTCTTTGGGTATATTATACGCTCGTTTTGGTTGAAGAAATATTTAAGGGTTTATGAAATGGGTTTTCAGATCGTGGTCAATACAAAATTCAATTTCACGCTCTAGGGTAGGCTAGAAGTCTTCAAGAATACGTCAGAAATTTATTAACAATAGAAATGTCATTCAAAACTGTGACTCTCATCCAAGACTTGGATAGTACGTCACATTGATACCTATCAACTTGCCACCGTTATTCACAATGTCCCCTACGAAAAGTTCAGCTTCAGTGCATTCCACACAAGGAAGTCACCAGCGAAAGGCTCAGGGCTCTTTACTTATAGCTTAATATAACAGTGATTGACTTTAGTGGTTTGGTTGCTTGAATTCGCATAACAGGTTGTTTAGGAATATGAAAGCTAACAACCTTACGAAAAGCATGATGAGTAGTTAACCAATCGATTCCTAAAATCACATTAAAGGCAAGTATTTTCAAAGAGATAGGATCGACAGGTAACGTGAAAGTGTCGATTTGAATCAAACAAGACTTATAAACAGTGGAGGTAACGAAGGTTTCTCCTAATGGAGTTTGAACAGATAAGTCAAATTCTAATTTCTCCGGAGTCAAATTTAAACATTGAGCACAAACAAGAGAGATAAAATAATGGGTAGAACCGGTATCTAATAAGGTATAGACTTCGTAAAAATTTATAATTAACTAACCCGTGCTAACTTCATTTGGGTTACTCACTTTTTGAGAAGTCACAAAAAATGCTCTTCCTGAAACCACCGACTTTGTTTTGTCCGTAACCGCCTTTGGTGCCACCGTCCCAGCTGGACTTGACTTTGGTGCACGAAAAAATCGGGCTAGGTGACCTTCTTTTCCATAATTGTAACATGCTTTGGACTGCATCGTGCAGCTTGGACTGATATGTCCTTCCCCTCCGCATTTGAAGCATACAATTGGTGGTCATTCTCCTTCCTTGAAAATGGGTGTTAGTGCTGCTGTCTTTCCATCGTTGTTGAATCTTCTCTTCTTAAAATTTCCACTCCTATTATCTTGGCCATGATTACCACCGAAGTGGTTACCATTCTTGGCATGATAGTTTCCCCCATGATGGTTATCATTGTTCGATGGTCGCCACACCTGCAGACGATTATTATTATCGTGTTATTGGTTGTTACCTTTTGGTTGTGCCGACTCATTATTGCGCTCCAATAACTGAGCCCTATTCACAACATCTGAATATAAACAAAGTTTATGAGAAATGAGGTATTAACGTATACCGGGTTCCAAACCTCTTAGAAACATTCGCATTATTCGCTCCTCATTATCGACCAAATGGGATGAAAATCAGGATAACTCCACAAATTTAGCCTCGTATTGCGACACGGTCATATTATTTTGCTCCAACTTGATGAACTCCACCTCCTTCATGTGACGAATACTTTCAGGAAAGTACTTATCGTTGAACAACTCTTGGAACTTCTCCCAAGACATCTTGAGTGCATCAGGCTGGATACGTTTTACAGATTCCCACCAGTAATCTTCCTCTTCACGCAACATAAAGGTGGCAAAGGGAACCTTTTTCTCCTCGGAGCATCCCAAGACATCAAATATCTTGGTGATCTGCTTTAACCACGTCTCCACCTTAAGTGGTTCTGGCTTTCCCAAAAACTCCGGTGGTCCCAGCTCCTTGAACTGCTTAGCGGTGACCGACCGTGGGTTGCCATTATTTCCACCTATATTTTGAACAGGAGTCTCTCTTACCTGATGTTGCATGAATTGCATAAAGCCTCTGAACCTCCCATCGTTCATCATTTGATCGGTGTTGTTATTTACCTGAGGATTATTCTCTTCATGTTGCACATTATCCTTGGTATTGATCGTTGGTGACTCAACGGTCTCATGTGCTACATTGCTGATCTCAACATTTTCAGATGCCATTTTCAAACATTATCAAAAAACAAGGGTTAATTGACATATCACATATTATCCCTATACTCTGACCGACAAATTAAATACCAAATAAACTTAGGTAGGTCATACTAGCGAAGGAATTCCCTGCTCTCCCTCCTAGTTCTTATCTCACATCTCAGCCAGGGATCATATCCCTAAGCTTTGATACCAACTGTGACGCCCCCAAAATAGGTATACATCACCCATCTTGAGTCGCCAAATACATGGTACAAAATTCAAATACAACTTAATTATACAACAGTCATGTGAAATACGACAAAACATAATCTAAGAGTTTTAATAAGAATATTGTCATCTAGACAATATCCACACTCAATGGAGTCCTCATTACATTTATTGTCACACTATTTAACAAAATAGTGAGGACTACTAATGCTATCATCTAGACCGTCACTCTGTTCCCCGACTAGTCCCGGCTACGTTCTAATTTCCTGAAGAGAACAGTGAAAGAAAGGGTGAGCTCAACTAGCCTAGTGAGAAATATTATGACTAAGATAATGCAGAATAAATTATCGTTAGTCTTCAACAATGTTAAACTGATAAAATACAATAGACATCAAGTTTAACTGCAGCGGAATAAGCAATTCATTAGAAGAGTCAAGTAGAGCATGATATCTACTATCTTCTATGATTTAAAATATTTTCATCATTTTTTATCGTTGAGACTCAGCTTAATGAATAAACCACATCATCGAGTCATCCCTGCACTACGTGCCAAGGAAATTCATTAAATCATCAATGGTCATGACTATACCGAATAATCTCTGGTCATAATCATACCAAAAATTGTACATCAATGCACTACAGGCTACTGAGGACTTTTACCACATCATTTATAACATTACAGGTCATGATTATACCGAATAATCCCTGGTCATAATCATACCAAATCCATCTATGCACGTAAGTCAAAGATGACTTTCATCACAATATAAGCATGAGGATGATGACAATGACATAATAATTTAATAAAACAAGTTCAAGAATAAATTTTAAAGATTTATAAGTTAATTTATCTTGAAATCAATTACGCCCAAATTGTCAACATGATCATCGCTTTGTGGAGTAAAATTCAAGAATGCTCGTAAGAATATTTCCATGAAAAGATATTGGATGAAGCGCAAATATCTAGGATATTCTACTAATTTCATGGAGTATAGAAGCCAAAACTTTAACCAAATGAGTATCATAAAATATATGAAATCGCAAATGGATTTTCACCGCCATGCAGTAATCCACGTAGATGCATCATTTCCACAATTTAATAAGGAATAAATAATATCTGAAGGATCATTAACCATGCATGTGATAATCCATATAGCAAAGTTATTCCAATGTAATAATAAAGAATGGAACTGTGTCATGCAGAATCCGCATGCATGTGATATTCTAATGTAATAATAAAGAATGGAATAATGAAGAATTCACCATGCATGCGATAGACAACACATGCATGTGTTATTCCAATGTAATAATAAAGAATGGAACCAAGTCTCAGCGAATCCGCATGCAGATAGGATATTCCAATGTAATAATAAAGAATGGAATAACAAAGAATTCACCATGCATGAGATAATCAAGCATGCATGTGTTATTCCAACGTAATAATAAAGAATGGAACCAGTCTCAGCAGTAATCGTGACAGACAGGATATTCTAATGTAATAATAAAGAATGGAATAATGAAGAATTTCACCATATATGCAGCGGTACTGTGATAGACATGTTATTCCAACATAATAATAAAGAATGGAATAATAGAAGAATTTCACCATGTATGCGGTAGATTGCATGACATGACAAAGTTATTCCAACATAATAATAAAGAATAGAATAACAAAAGAATTTCACCATGTATGCAGTACTTCGCATAGATAGGTTATTCCAACACAATAATAAAGAATGGAATAACAGAAGCTCTCTTCATGAATACGAAAGAAATAATACCCCTTACCTTAGAAAGAAACTGAATACTGGAGTAAAGAGGTAGCAGACTTCTCTTTTTATTTCTCTCTATAATTTCTCTCTATAATAATTGCTCTATAGCTTTAGTGAATTAGTGAGAAATGAAGGAAGAATGAGATTCTATTTATAGGAAAATATAATTTCAATAATTGCACATTTTGGGGCTCGAAATATTACAGTATAATACCTTCCTCTTTTTCTTCCTTTTTAATTTAGTCCTGAAAGTATTATCAAACTTGCACCACCTCCCCTAATAGTAATTAATGTAAATCAATAGTTCAATCATGTGAATCAATAGTTATAATCATGTGAAAATATGAATTACAATATAGTACCTCCATCTATACCTCCATTTTTAACTTAGTCATGCAAGTATTATCAATCTTGCACCAACTCCCCTAATAGTACAAGAATGTGAATCAATAGTACACACATGTGAACAAATAGTTATAATCATATGAATTAATAACAATTAATTCCTCATTTATCTGATTAATTACCCGATTTATCAATATAACCCCCAGACATCAATTATCATCGGAATAGATGTCGATTTCCACTAACACTAATAATCCCAACACAATGGAACTATCAAATTTATCTTTAATCAACGCGAACTTATTCATCATTAATATTATAACTCACAATATTTAACAACGAGGTCGTTCCCAAGAAAGAAGGGCTTTCCGATAAGGATTTTTCCTTATTGCCGCGTAATTAGATGACCAAACCTCTCATTGACAGAACTTCTAGACATTGTAAGTATTGCAATTTAATAATATGAATAACTTTGTCGTCTCAATTATTGATTTAATAATATATAAAATATTATGCAGATGATACTGTTACAATAATCGAATCAATAATATGAGAGATATGATGCAAGCAATTATTTGTAGCAATAATTGAGTATAACCGAGTGACTTTCACGTAAACATCAATAATCAATACTGTGCTACTATGCAACCACGCCAGACATCGCATTTCTTTACTACTACGGGTAGTTCAACAGTTTTAACGGTAACACTTTCGCCGTTATTTTTATAAAATTATAATTCATTCGTCTTCTAACTATGACAATACTTCTGTTGTGGGGTCCACCAATGATTGTGCCAATGTACGGATATTCCCCGACAAAAAGAATATTCCCCGACCAAACGAATATTTTATAACAACTTGCATACTTTACAAAATTTATAAATATTACCCACAACTATAACATTATATCAAATCCACACCATAATATTCAAAAGATATTTCGAGAAATTTAAATCTTTATTCATAAAATTTGGGGTCTCATAGGTACGACACTTTCCTTATCACTGTATTACTTGTTAGACCGCGTATACTTGCGCGTGTTTAGTGATTGGTTTTCTAACCAACAACTATACTGTAACTATTTTTTCACATGTATAGAACTATTGATTCACATGAATGGAACTATTGATTCACATGATGTACTATTAAGGGAGGTGGTGCAAGTTTGATAATACTTGTAGGACTAAATTAAAAATGGAGGAAAAGATGAAGGTACTATACTGTAATAATTCGAGCCCTAAAATATGCAATTATCGAAATTATGTTTTCCTATAAATAGAAGCTCATTCTTCTTTCATTCTCACCAATTCACTAAGACTTACAAAAGCAATTATAGAGAGAAGCTATAGAGAGAAAGAAGAAGAGTATTCCGCTACTTCACTATTTCAGTATCCAGTCTTCTACTAAGGTAAGGGGTATTATTTCTTTCGTATTCATAAGGGATATTATTTTTGTTCAATATTCGTATGAAATAATATTTTCTTCTGTACTCTGTAGCATGTAAGTAATATTATTTCGTTTCGTATCCCTAATTCTACACTCATTTTGTTGAAGTATTGCTTCTATACTCCGTGAAATTAGTAAAATATCCTTGAAATTTGCGCTTTATCTAGTATCGTTTGGCAAGGATATTTTTTTGAACATTCTTGCTAAATTTTAAGCTTTTCATGCCAGAGTACTATTCACAGGTACTATTCATTTATACGGCACTATTCATATGTACGGTACTATTCACAGAGTACTATTCATGGGTACTATTCTTAAATACAGTACTATTCATAAATACAACACTATTCACAAAATACTATTCACAAAGTACTATTCACGGGATACTATTTATGAAGTACTATTCACAAAGTACTATTCAAAAAGTACTATTCCCAAAGTACTATTCACGAAGTACTATTCACTTAGGTACTATTCACCTGGGAGTACTATTCATGACAAAAATTAATTTCTTTTCGGTCCAAATCATTTTTGATACAATATTATTCTTGAATTTTACTCTACAAAGTAGTATCATGTTGACAATTTGGATATTATTGAATCTGGATAAATTAAATTATAAATCTTTAAAATTTATCCTTGTTTTCATTTAATTGAATTCTTATATCATTGTCATCATCCTCATACTTATATTGTGATGAAAGTCATATGAGGCTTACGTGCAAAGATGGACTGTTGATTGGTATGATTATGACCAGTGATTATTTGGTATAATTATGACCGTAATGTTATAAATGATGTGGTAAAAGTCCTCATTGGCCCATAGTTCATTGATGGAAATATGTTGGTATGATCATAACCATGCGTTCTCTTCGGCCAAGGGTACAAAGATGAATTATTGTTTGGCATGATCATGACCATTGGTGAAAACACGAATATCCTTAGCCCGTAGTACATAGATAATTCGTGGTCGTGATACTAATGAATATCCTTGGCCCGTAGTGCATGGATAATTCAGTGATGTGAATTATTTATTTGTCGAGTCTCAAATGATAAAATTGATGATAAACTTTTAAATTATAGAAGATAGTAGATATCATGCTATACTTGACTCTTCTAATGGATTGCTTATTCCGCTGTAGTTGTTGATCTAAAACTTGTTGTTTATTGTATTCTATCAGTTGTTATACTGTTGAAGGCTAACGATAATTTATTCTACATTATCTTAGTCATAATATTTCTTACTGTGCTAGTTGAGCTCACCCTTTTATTTCATTGTTCTCTTCAGGAAATGAGAATATAGCTGAGACGAGACGGGGAATGGAGTGATGGTCCAAGATAAGTTGCTATAGTAGTCCTCACTATTCTATGAAATAGTGTGATAATAATTGTAATGAGTTTGAATTTGAGTTTGGATATTGTCTAGAAGATAATATTCGTGTTAAAACTTTTAGCTATGTTTTGTCGTATTTTACACGACAGTTGTATAATTAAGTTATAGTTGTATTATGTACCATGTATTTGGAGACCCAAGATGGGTGATGTATACCTATTTTGGGGGCGTCACACGCCATCTCTAGCATTAGCTTAAATGTGTACTTCATCCTGTATGTCTAGACCGGTACTCCTCACGTGAAAAGTGAAACACCCTATGCTGGAACCTCCCATGTGCTGACTTAAATGTGTACTTCATCCTGTCCATCCTAACCTTCTTATCTCTCACTTCACCTTCTAACTCGCCTGTTAGCTTCTTGGCCCGAGCACGACCTCTCCTCTCATCTCTCCAGAATGTAGTAATAATCTTCTTGTCAGTTTGGAGACTCTGTATCCTCGACTCTAACCCATTAATGGTATGTCCCAAGTGGGTCCTAATAGCTTTTTCTCATCCTCCACTTATCTATCGCTTTTCGTCTCGATGCATGCACTTGTCGCCCAAATCCTCGCTCCTAATTACGTGTGATGCACCAATGCCTCAAGCAATGCTGCAGCCTACTTCTCCACCTGATACAGCTCCTCCAACTCATGGACTCTATAGTCCAACTCTGTAATCCTATCCATCAACTCATCTAACAAAGTATCCTCAAGTGCTTCTTCGGAGTCCTCCTCTGGCTCCTCTTCCTCTTCAGGATACTCCTCTAGGTCTGAGTCACCGCCGCCTCATTTATAGGCTCGCATGACAAATTGCCACCAACCGCCACTCACAACGTGGATATCTCTAACCTCCTCTTCTCCTGAAATCCTTCAAACAAGACAAAATAACTCGGTTAGTAGTTTAAAATAAATTTTTTTGTTTTTAGAAAAATAGATTTGACACAACCCCTAGAACTCTACGTGAATTCATCTCCTTATTTTTTCCACTAACTTCCCTAAGGTTATAGTCTAAGGTTCCCCACCTAAGGTTTATAACCTATTACTTTGATACCAACCTGTGACGCCCCCAAGTCCGTGTAACATCAAACACAGGATATGGTACTCACGATACATCATACACCATTATCTAACTAAATAAACTTCATAGTTAATAATAATAATTACAATAGTATTTGATAATAAACCCAAATATAAATCCAAACATAATCCCAAGTTACGAAACCTTAAATAAACTTAAACTTAAACTTAGTGTTCATCGCTACATTACATTAATGCGGAAAATCTAAACTTATTACAAAGAAATAAGTTTTCATCATTTCATCTTAGCCTTTCCCTTGTCCTTTCCCGAGCCCTCGACCTTCTCACCATTAACTGAAAGGTTTAAGCAATAATGAGCACAAATTGCCCAGCAAGTATATAAAGTAGTTTGGAAACATGCATCAGGAGTAAAATATTTGTATGAATATTTCTCAACAGTTGAAATAATTAGCAAGAGATAAATAGGAATATCGAGATAAAAGTTTTAGAATTCTCAATAGCATACTAAGGGGTGTTAGATACCCTGAACATTATTTTGTTTCATCAAAAACCATCAGACGGTTTAACAATTAAATAGATTGTAAACAGTCTCTGCAAGTACTCCAAGCGATCAGCCTATCGTACCTTACATTGTGCACAAGTATGAAATTTAACTGCATAAGCATAAATGGGACTATATGCCCGACATCTATTTGGCCGATTATTCAGGTTGTTCATCTTAGTATTCATGTGAGACCACACCAAAGAAATTTGGATTGGTAAACATTAAATAGCTTCAAAGGATTTGAATTGTTCGAAGGTTATATCATTTATCATCAATAATATCTAGCTGAAACAAAAAGCCAGAAAGCATACTTGGAAACAGTTCGTTAAAGAAATAGAACTTTAAAGTATAACAATTGTAATACTAACGGAGTAATCATCACTAACGCTTTTAAGGAAATTGCAGTTATATAACTTTACGACAAAGGAACTTGTACGAAAAGTAAATAGCACAAGTCCGATACTTACTCTCACTGCAACAACAATGAGTAAAGATTGAACAATTGCTCAATAGAAACTTAGGGTTAGGAAACTTGCCTGATACGTCTTCTACAATTTACCGCTATCTACTGGCCCTTCACGTAACCTATTCACATGTGTCACATTAAGCAATTAAGTTCTCGAACACCACTTCGAAGTGTAATAGTTTCCTTTTATTTTAATAGGATGATTACACTCGCACGTATTCAAATACAATTCAATTACATAACATGTGGCTTCTGTAATAACCTGATATTTTCTATATAATTAAATCAAAAATTTTGCGTATAAATTTTTTTATTATTATTTTATTTTAAAGGTGGGAATACATGCAAGGTAAAGTATATGTATATATGTGATAAATATAATTTATTTATTACATGAATAATTACAAATAATTTTTTAGAATTATTGATTATTATAAATTAAATTTTTATAATTACTTTTGTAATAAAAATATTTTTATTAATTATTTTCCTGAAAATATGATTATATATTATTTAAATAATATATAAAATGATTATGATAATTATTATAATTATTATTTTATTATATGAATTTATTTAGATTAGTTAAGTTAATTATTTTAACTTAACTAATAATGTATATATATGCAAGATAAATCGATATGGAATCCAAACCTTAATTTGGATTTTAAACAAGGAATAAGAATAATAATATTATATTAATTATATTTCAATTGCTATAAATATATCTTTGTGTGTGTGTGGACTGATAATAAATGGTCAATTATGGAGTATAATGTCAAAACCCTAGTATTAATTTGTTAAACCCTATTTTAAAACTTAAAAGGGAGATTCAAGACTGTGTAGTAATTATGTTATATGATTTATGTTGCGTATTATAGAATTTAATGTTAATTAGAGAAACTCTAATTAATATTTGGAAACCCTAATTGTTAGAAATCCTAATTCAAAGGTCGATTACGACTTTAAGAATTTGTTAAGTTGTTATTGTGATACTGTGATAATGTGTCTAATGACAGGTATTATACATTTTTATAATAATTAGGAAAAAAAAAACTAATTTCAAAATTATGAACCTTAACTTCGAAATTAGACACCCTAATTTGCTAATTGTAAACCCTAGTCACCAATTAAACAATCTTAATGTTAATTAATAAATCTTTAATTTAATTTCCAATATATTTGTGATTAGGAAACCTAATCTAATTAGGGAACCCTAATTTATATTTTTAGAAACTATAAATTTCATTTTTTCTCTAATTAGAAATCCTACAAAATCATTGTGCCAAACCTTAGGGTTAAACCCTAAGGGTTTGCCAAGTTACATTAGTGCCATTAAAATCACAAGCCAAATGACTATTTTGCCCTTATTGCATTATTTGAGATAACTTGTGCATCTTGCCATATTTGTAGTAGGTAACCAACCAAGATTTGCTCATGTGACTAAAATTAACAAATATCAGCCATATATCTCAGCCAAATGCATTGCATCCATGTAATATATATAGCATTAGTGAGAGAAAATGTCATATTCATGCTCATTTTTGCTAATTCACTCAACCAACTCTCTTTGTCTCCAAACCCACAAATTTGTATAGCATATCAGTCCCCATATCAAGCCCCACTAACACTCATAACTGATTAGAAGCCCAGAATCAAGATTGTGCAAAGTAAAGGTATAAAACCTAAACTAAATCTGAACTTTGATTCCATGTTAGATCTGGTGTTTTAATGTTTAATCATGTTGTTTGTAGTCTATATAAATGATTTGGGTTGATAGATGTTAGATCCATAACATCTATAGGCTCGGATTTGAAGATTTCAAAAATATGGAAAAATTTTATATTGTGTCTGATAAGCAAAAGTTAGAGGTTGTAGATATCTCTCTGTTTATGATTTTGTTTTTTTTATGTTTTGGACTTGTAGTTTGCCATAAGGACTTTGATCTGGAACATGAATCAAGGTCAGATCAGGTCTAGAACTCAAGATATGAGTGGTCAAAGTGCATTGACCTGCTGTTTTTGGGTAACCCAGATTTGCCCAGAAAATCTGACAGTCGTTTTGCAGGGCCTTGATCTTGCTTATGTTTATGTTTTAGACCATGTTATTGTTTTGATGTTGTTATCTGACATGTAGGCTACATGACCATGTCTCTGGAATCTTTAGATCCTTCTCAAATCAAAGAAATCAGTGGTCAAAGTTGTGTGGACGAAACTGCCGGATGAAGTTTCTAGGTAACCCAGAAATCTTCATAAGCAGTTTCTGACCACTACTTTGACCGGCCAATATCTCTTGCATGTGTTGATGTTATGATGATCAGATGATATGTTATTGTACCTGGACATGTATTCTACAATTATGAATCTTTAAATCATTCAAAGCAGACCTGTAGTGGAAGTTACAAGGATCGAAAGTAGGCACCTAAGACTGTTCTTCAATTATGGAAAACCCAGGAATTGAAGAACATGTCTGAATGGTAGTATTACATTTATACTATAATCTAAACACTTTAGGCTGGCCAGAATACCTTAGGATCATGAAGCAAATGGTGATCAAACGTGACACCTTGCTCACTAACATGCATTTCTGGGTTTCCTCAAGAACACTTTCAGCGACGGTTTTGTCGCCTATAGCACCTTTAGCGACACTTAATTTCTGAAAATTATTATTTTATTAAATAAATAGAGAAAATTAGTTTTAAATTATTAAAATACATAATAAATTGCTAAAAATATTTTAAAGCCCTAAAATGGGTTTTTCATAATTTTGAATATCTTTCATAAATATTTAATCTTTTTGGAATATTAATGGTATTTAATATATTTAATTATAATATTAAATAAATTATTTAAAAATGATTTTAATACATGAAAAATCATTTAAAAATATATTATGGTGTTAGAAAATATTTTAAGTTATTTTAATAACTTTTAATATCAGTGATAAATTTCATTAATTAATTAATATTAATGGTAATTAATTTATTTAATAAATATATTAAATAAATTATGAAAAATAGAATTAATGATTTAAAAATCATATAAAAATTATTTAAGTGTGATAAAAGTATTTTAAGATTAAAATATAACTTTTAATATTTAAAGGTAAATTTCATTAATAATTTAATATTAATGATATTAGGTTTATTTATTAATTATATTAAATAAATAGTTTAAAAATGATTGTATTGATTTAAAAATCATTTAAAAAGGATATAAATGAATTAAAAATATTTGAAGTTATAATTAATGACTTTTAATATTTTGATAAATAATGCATTAATATTTAAGTATTAATGGTAATTATTTAAAATGATTTTAATTATTTTAAAAATCATTTAAGTGGTAATATTAATACTTTAAAAATATTTTGGGTTATTATAAATAACTTAAATATTTTGGTAATGGTTTCATTAATAGTTTAATATTAATTAAATATTAATGATAATAGAATTATTTAATATTTAAATCATTTAATAATGATTCCAGTTTTTGAAAAATCATGATAAATTGTAATAATTGTTTAATAATTATTATAAGTCATTTAAAAATAATTTAACCAATGTTTAAGTTATATTGAACTTCGGTATAGAGTCTTAGACTCGATAATTACCCGATAAAGCCGTCGGTACACCAAAATATTTCAGAAATTAATCTAGACTTATATAAATTGTCTGTATACGTGTTTGTTTGTGATCCAATGACTACTAAAAATATGTGACAATGTGATTAGGTTATGTGCTGACTGTAAATAGCAGTACTATGTGATATGATATATTATTCTAATAGAATAAATGATCTTATTAATGATAGGGCTTGATATAAAAGATAAAACTAAGTTGCATAACTGTAAGCAGCAGATCAGGCAAGTATCATATCTTTGCTTTTACTTTATGCAATGGACATGCGTAAGCGAATATCTGAACTATTCTTTTTTATTATTCAAATACCTTAACCTTTGTATATACTTATGCAATGATTCTGTATAAGTAAGTTATTAGATTATAATCTATTGTACAAGTTCTTTAATTCTGTTATTATAGATCAAGATATATATTTTGTTCGTTAATTTCTAAGCTTGGTTATACAAGTGACCTCACTTGGATAATTATTGTATTTAATCACATGTTGATACATACCTATTGATTTATGGTATGTATACATTAATTAAAAATAGTCTAAGCTATTTGACCCAGCTAGGCACAGATTTAGAAATATCGTTGAACATGATAAGACTTTATCAGATCCAATCAAATTGTTTTGGTTGATTCTCAGACTAAGTATGAACATCCTAACACGAGAAAAACTTTTGTACGCCAAAGGCGAATAAGATGAACGAAAATATCATTCTAGTATGTAGTATTGATCAATACAGGGCACATTGGAATGATCACCCTCGTGCCTATAAGTTATGACAGTTTACGGATGAAGTTCTGCTAAACCTTAGCAGAAATTAAAAATAATGTTCATAGTTTGTCAAATGATCTTCATTTATAGTCAGTACGTAATTTCAAAAATTTGACATAGAATTGATATGTTGTTATTATTGGTTCAACTTACTTCATAACTGTTGATTCGTTGTAGAAGTGTCATTCAAAGAAAACATTTAATCCTTTCAGTTAATATTTATTGTTGTTATTACTTTCTGGGCAATCAAATGCTCATTCTTGCTTTAAATTTAAATGTTTTCAGCTAAGCGTGATCAACCTGAAGCTTCAGGCGAGAACAAGGGAAAAGGAAAGCAAACATAATAAGTTAATGGTATATTTTGTAATAGTTAAACATTATTAAGACAATAATATATATTATCTATCATGTAGTGTAAGGTATTAAAGGTTGCGTACTTAGGATTTGAAAACTCTGATATGTAAATTAAGTTTGGTATTTGTATTATTGTTATTATTATTAGTATTATTCCGCTCATAGAAATGGTATCGTGAAGCACCTAGTTTGGATTTCAAGTACCTGAATTTTGGGGCGTCACATTATGGTATCAGAGCTTTAGGGTTAAAAACCTTAGGTGGGATAGACCTTAGGCTATAAACGTAGGACAGAGGGAAATATTAAAAATACAAATAACTCATATTGAGTTTAAAAGGAGATGAAGTAAATAAATTCATCGTAAAACAAAACAAAAGATAACTTATATAAAACTATTATGTGTTGTGTGTATAGATTGTATGCTAATCAGGATAAATTGCGTGTAGATGTCAGGTGGAAAAGAATTAGGATACCCTCAGATCTTAAAGAAGAAGCCAATCTCCATAACCGAGCCAATATCAAAGTAAATAACTGAAATAGAGGCTCACATTGAAAGCAACCCTGATGAGGTGGTTATTGTGGAAATTGTAATACCGGATCCAAAAACGGTGGTATATCAGATAGGTAGAGTATAGTTATAAAATATAAGGTTAATTGCGAGTTCTTAAAACTCATACTTATGGTAAGCTCATGACTCATAATTATATGAGATATTTTTGAACCCCTTAGTGAATGGACGCCAAAGGTCTGACTAGGATAAGTTCTTAAACTCATATGATTATGGTAAGTTCCTGAACTCATAATGTGTGGCAAGTTTGACGAACTTGGTATAGTTATGTGTTAATGGATTATTGAGGATAATGGAAATATATAGAATACTAAGCAATTGATCCTTAGTGAAGGCGTAGGAAAATAAGTAATATTAGTATTACTTGAATATGTATGATTCTATGATTATATGATAAGTATGTGGGTGTAATGTAATATTCTCAACTTTTGTATAAGTTAGGGCAGTGATTCCCGACTTTTGTGTCACAAAGGGATAACGGATGTTTAAAGCAGTATGTGCTACGCTATATGGTGTAAAGTACTAGAATTAGTTGGTTGAACGTGATTTTATTTAATCAGATAATGCCGCCAAGACGAAAACGAAACCAAAAGGCAGAAGAACCTATCAATAAAGCTGGAGGACAACCAAACCCGATACAGAATTTTGCGAATATGGTCGCTCAAGATATGCAGAATGGAATACCAGCCGCGGGATATCAGCCAGATAATCGATCGGCAAACTTCAAAGACTTCAAGACAGTCTAACCGCCAGGATTTAGAGGATCAACTGACCCTATTGAAGTGTTTGTGATAGCTAGGGTAATGGAGGGGCAAAAGATAGCTTTTAGCACCTATATGATGAAAGGGGAGGCAAATTTTTGGTGGGAAACAAATCAAGCTAGAGCTGGAGAAGGGAGTAGTGGTGGTAGGATTGGAAAAAGGAAAGGAGATAATTTTGGAAATACCAAACATAGGTCAGGATGTGGAAAGAAACAGGTTGTGAAATGTGGGAATTGCGAAAAGAATCACTCGGGAAAGTGTTTAAAGGGAAAGTTTGTGTGCTACAAGTGTGGGCAAAAGGGGCATATCTCTCCTAACTGCCCCAATCCAAGGGTGAACAATGGGTGTTTCAGGCGTGAGTTAACGGAACATAAAGTGAAGGACTGTCCGAAAAGGAAAATGGAGGCAGGTAGTGTGAACACGAGGAAAAGCAAGCGGGACTCTAGCGATAACGGGACCGAATTCAACAAGCAAACCAACAAAATCAACTGCAAGAGTCTTCAACAAGACAGTTCTGGATACTGTGGCAGCTGGGGATGGAACTCCAAGTATTATTCGTATAACTTTTATTTTCTTATACATGATTTTTCTATATATAGTAAATTATTTTATAAATAAATTTTGAAGGATGAATTTGAGTTCTATTAGAAATCAAATTTTCGTTTAATCAGATAGACAAGCTTTATGTTGAATAGTTAAAGATCAGTTCGATCAAATTTGATCGAGATCTACTTGCAATGATTGTGTATGCTATGTACCTTTATATGTTTAAGTTTTGTAACGGTGATTCCGGGGATGGAATCTTTATAAGGGAGGGTGAATGTAATAACCCGATATTTTCTATATAATTAAATCAGAAATTTTGCGTATAATTTTTTTTTTATTTTAAAGGTAGGAATACGTGTAAGGTAAAGTATATGTATATATGTGATAAATATAATTTATTTATTACATGAATAATTACAAATAATTTTTTTAGAATTATTGATTATTATAAATTAAATTTTATAATTACTTTTGTAATAAAAATATTTTTTATTAATTTTTCCCTAAAATATGAATATATATTATTTAAATAATATATAAAATGATTATGAGAATTATTATAATTATTATTTTATTATATGAATTTATTCAGATTAGTTAAGTTAATTATTCTAACTTAATTATTAAATGTTATATATGCAAGATAAATCGGATATAGAATCCAAACCCTAATTTGAATTTTAAACAAGGAATGAGAATAATAATATTATATTAATTATATTTCGGTGCTATAAATATGTACTGTGTGTGGACTGATAATAATTGGTCAATTATAGAGTATAATGTCAAAACCCTAGTATTAATTTGTTAAACCCTATTTTGAAACTTAAATGGGAGATTCAAGACTGTGTAGTGATTATGTTATATGATTTATGTTGCGTATTATAGAATTTAATGTTAATTAGAGAAACCATAATTAATATTTGGAAACCCTTATTGTTAGAAACCCTAATTCAAAGGTTAATTACGACTTTAAGAATTTGTTAAGTTGTTATCGTGATACTGTGATAATGTGTCTAATGACAGGTATTATACATTTTTATAATATTTAGGGAAAAAAAACCTAATTTCTAAATTATGAACCCTAACTTCGAAATTAGAAGCCCTAATTTGATAATTGTAAACCCTAATTGCCAATTAAACAATCTTAATGCTAATTAATAAATCTTTAATTTAATTTCCAATATATTTGTGATTAGGAAACCTAATCTAATTAGGGAGCCCTAATTTATATTTTTAGAAACTTTAAATTTCATTTTTTTTCTCTAATTAGAAATCCTAAAAAATTATTGTGCTAAACCTTAGGGTTAAACCCTAAGGGTTTGCCAAGTTACATTAGTGCCATTAAAATCACAAGCCAGATGACTATTTTGCCATTATTGCATTATTTGACATAACTTGTGTATCTTGTCATATTTGTAGTAGGTAACCAACCAAGATTTGCTCATGTGACTTAAATTAACAAATATCAGTCATATCTCAGCCAAATGCATTGCATCCATATAATATATATACACTACAAAAAATGGGGCTTCAGCAACAACCGATTTTCATTGCTAAAGGTGCCAAATTTCGTTGCGAAAGAGTTTTGGCAACGACTTTACTGTCGTTGCGTCTTTCATTGTGCAATGAGCGTTGCTAATTGTTCCGCAACGAACGTTTTTTTTTCGTTGCCAAAAGTAATACATTTTGCAACGAAATTTAGCTTTCGTACAGAGACATCGATCCTTTAGCAACAAAATGTATTGTTGCAGAATAATTAAAATTTTGTTGCTAAAAACCCCATTTCATTGCAAAATCCTGCTAATTGGCAACGAAATGAACTCTTTTTTTTTTTGCAACGACCATGCATTTTCGTTGCAATTGACACCATTTTGCATCGACATTTTTCGTTACAGTAAATTATGAAAATTGTTGCCTAAGCTTGCTTTCGTTGCGGAATGTAAATTTTTTAGCAACGATTTTCGTTGCTGATTATATTATTTGGCAATGACACATTATGCTGAATCAACAACGAAAATGTTTGTTGCTGGTTATTTTTTAATAGCAACGAAAGTCGTCGATTAGCAACGACATTATATGTTGTCATTTTTTTATATGTGCAACGAAAGTTGATATGATTTGCAACGATAAAAAATGTTGTCTTTTATGTTAGTATTAGCAACAATATCCTCTCTGTTGTTATTAGGTTAATTTTTTGTTGCAAAATATTATATTTTTAATACCATTAGCAACGAAAATTTATTGCTAAATGTATAAAAAATTGTTGCTATATTAAAACTTGTTCAAAATTATTTTATAAACAAAAAAAATTATGTCTCAATAACCCCATAACAAATTATGATAGAATTACAAAAAAACTAAAATATTATTAATTAAATAAAATCATCTGATACAATGATCATTCATCATCTTTACAATAAAACTTCGTATGACTGAAAATTACAAAGCCCGTCTTAGTTGACACTATCTGCCATCAAGAGGTTAACACTAGTGCCATATATGAAAAAAAATCAAGAAAGAAATGTTTATAATAGAAAACAATACTTAAGCTTATACAAGAGTTTCAACCATGGTTCATTCTTCAGGTATTCTGCCAATATTAAAACATCAGCCCAGACCTTTGAAAATCTCGTCCCTTAAGTCCTAGGGGTGCAATTTGAAAGGTCAACAGCAACACCTACAAAAGTAGTACAAAATAAAAAATAGTTGAATAATCTCGTGCAAAAAGCAATATTATGTTTACTCCTAAAATAAATTAGATGGTTCACAATGATGAATCTATGATTAACCTTCATTGGAGAATACTTGGAAATAAAAGATGCAATGCAGTAAAAAAAAATTTATACTTCCAAAAATTTATATAGTGTCTACAGTTATGTAGTTAAAGAAACAGACATCGAGAGAGGGAGAGAGAGAGGCATAATCAAATTTCTTCATACTCGTGGATTACATCTAACAGTCCATGTCCTGACAACAATATTAAGAAAAAGTACGAAGATCAACATTGAGCATACAATATAAGAATTACATTTATACTCCCTACGTCCCAAAAATGTTTGCTTTCTATGTAATTTTCATTGAAAATGGTGCTCATTCTTCCGGATGGTGGGAGTACAAATTTTAATAAAAGCAGCCTTGCAGCATTAGTCTACAACGCATACCAGTGTGCATGTCTAGGGAGCTTCCACCTTCGGCTATTGTCCACGGGACCTATAATGTTGTCTACAATCATACTATTGCAATATTATTTCGTGGTGAGCTAAAAAAAAGTACCAAATTTTTCAGTGTGTTTACCATAACATTTTCTTCTTTGATAAACCAGACTTTCATTACTATAATGATAATGGCAAACAAAACAACTTGAATGGTAAGTACAAGTATAGAGGCAAATATACTGACTACTGAGTAAGCTTACCATCAGGTGAATTTTGGATATCGAAACATACTTAATATAATTGATAACATTCAAGTATCAGAAGTTGTGTATCCAAGAAGGTTTTATATGGTTTCCAAGGACAGACACAGCTTTGGAAGTATATACAAATCATCATGATATCATAGCTGCCAGAAGTAGCACATATGCATAAACATTGGAAATTCATAAAATTGAATGCAAACCTGAACAACATAATTTCCATACTGATCTTGTGCCAACATGTTAACATATCCCATAATCTCATCCATCACCTTAATCTGTGTTTTTGGGTCCTCGCAGTGCTCAAGTACCCTCTGTTGTGAGAAAGGCATCACCACAAAATACAAAATAATCATTGTGCACAAATTGCCAAGTCTAGAATTAAGAATGGAAAAGATGATAAAAAGAATATCAACCTGTATCACACGACACCCATATGGATGTGTTGAAAGAGTCGCAACTTGATTAAAGAATATTGAGATAATGAATTGAATATGATCTTCAGGAACACATTCAATACACTTTTGGATGATATGGTTCCCATTCTGATCACGTACACAGCGCATAATATGACCATCAAGCTCTCCAACCATCTCAATTTTCTGGTCCAGATCAACTACTTCAATTGCCTTAATTGTATAACAAAACCACATTATCAATGAAAGCTTTCAACTGAATCCTTTATAAAACATGAGATAAACAACCTTTGTTCGCATTGGCTAGGCTACAATCTGGCTCAGCATTAGTTTGGTTATGCCACAATATTAGCTGCCCCAAGCAGTAATTCTCACCATATGTCTTACGATACTCATGGAAACCTGACCCCAATTTATCATTGTACTTGGGGCCCAAGTCAAGAGGACTGATGAAAACTGGTGGCGAAGTTACAGCCTTGTATTCCTGGAAAATAAAAAACAAAATGTTTGGAAAGGGTCAATAGAGGGTACATAACCTCAAAGTATCCCAAACTAGGCATGATAACAAGACTCACCCGTATTCTAAAAAAAAACTTTGTAAAAGCATATATGTGGATCAAGTCAGCAGCAGCATCATACCGACATTTGTATGTACATGGTAGATTTCGGACCTCATCCCTCAGCCTGACAAAGTAACAAGCACAACTGAATTCCATGTTCTATAGTCCTTAACAAATGAAAAGAAGTGATATTTGTGCAACCACGTAGAACCAAGCATCTGAGAAGTAATGTTTGTGCAACTACGTAGAACCAAGGAAGTAATATTTTCTTTGTTGTAACCATCCTGCAAGCAAACATACACATTAAAGTTGAACAAATTTCTGATAGCCCGCAATAAAAACAATCCCACCTAAGAAAATATATGCTAGGCAACTTACTAGTATGCTACAGATCATAGAATCGGTATAATTAGGACCAACAGAGGACAAATCAGCCTGTCTGTAGATATCCTTGTAAAACTTGGAGACAGATCGCCAGTGCTTACAAGTTAAAGCATCATAAGCAAGAGATTTTATATCAGCTCTAAGAAAATGATAGACGCGTGCCAACACAAGGCCATCCAGTAGACCCCAGCCCCCAATCTCAGTTTCAGAACCTGCATTGTCTTCTTTGCAGAATGTAGCATCCCCGTACAAATCGTCAAACAGGCACTCAATGATATCGCTCAAATATAGAATATTTTCATGGATAAAAAATTCAATTTGTGCCGCTCCAGTTAGAGTACCACCAAATGCATTCATATGCATTCATGTATTGGTTCCTTTTGAGTACTAGAATTTTTGACTAGCAGCTATTTATTCCTTTCTTTGTATTGTCAGTTTTTCATTTCCATTTATGGACCTGTCCAGCCTTGTGTTCTGAAAACAGATTTTATTGGCTGCTATATGTTGTACACAACGACAAAGATAATGCAAAGGTGGTCTTACTTTGTCAACATTATTGCTGTAGTAAAATTCTAGCATTATCAACCATTGTAGATTGCCAAAGTAGCAAAGGTTGTTAGAGTACATAGCATGCATATAACATTTGTTATTGATATCAAATACAATAGATTGAGAAAACAAAGGATAATAGTTCCAATGCAGTTGAAATTAAGAACATGAAGAAGGTAGAGAGGAGATGAAATTGCAGTGAGAAGGCAGGGAAAGTAAGATAAGTATGATTTGCTAATCATTGGGGATGACAAAGTTCTTTCTGACCTAAACCAAACACCAACTTCATTAGTAAAATTATTCTCCTATTGTTGTTTAAGTCATCATACTAGGAAGCTGGATGTTTTTAATTTGGGAGGGAGGGATATGTATAAGCCAGATGATAATATCATTTAATGACTATGAACCTGGTTACTGTAGACCAGCATTCAGATTCTGAAACTGCTGGTATGTCTTCTTCCATTTCGTAATCTTCTTCACTTCCATCAAACAGAAATCTGGCTCTTTTGACTGCATGAAATTGATATGTATCCATCAATAGTGCATCATCATTTGTATGTTTATCCCAAAATGGCCCACGGAAAAAGAGAAGGGGAAAAAATAAGACATGCTATACATGGAGCACAAATGGAGATGACCAACTCTCTGTTGTTCTTCGAGGGAATTTGAAATAATTAGCAAATACAGAAAAACTATCAAAAGATGTATAAAAACAATATATTATAAATAACGAACAATAAGCAAAAATATTTTCATCAATATCTTCAGAATGACATTCAATACAGTGTAGGTGCAGTGCTTCTAGAGTGCAATGATGTCAAAAACTATCTGTCAATTTAATGGATGGTGGATGCTAAAGTTCAAAATTGAAATTTTCAGTTGGCTGCTTAAAAAACTAGGAAAGTGAAAGCAATATTGATAAGTGATCATAGGACTTTTTATTCCTCTATTGGTACATACACACAACAAATAAACATGAACTGTTCATCTCTCTATGTTCCATTATTTTTTTTAACCTTATTGTGATACCACATTATATAAACAAAAAGGAAAACGTAAGGCACGAGAGCATAATCAAACGACGCAAAAGCCTTTTCATTTAGCAAACAACAAATTGAATGGAGAAGACAAAGTAATGAAAGGGAAAAGAGTTCCAATGACCTAGAAAATACAAGGCACAATATTAATTTGCCATGTTGACATCACAATTAACTCTTGGGCTATCACCCACAGATATTAACAAAGAAGATATCTTTAATTAGTGTAAATTTTCATGAGGTTAGTGACTGCTAGGAAATAAATGCTACCCAAAATAATACCAAGATTTAACTCTGACAGAGGATATACCACCAAAGTGTCTAGAAAACCCAACACTATCTTTGATTCAGTAGTCAATATATGTTCTGAATCCTCAATGGTTGTTAAGTTATGTAAGTTAGGTCCCGTCTTCTTCTTCACCCAAGTGACAATAGCATCCCTGAAAAGAAAATTACAGAAACATAATCCCTCTAGATGCCCTTAAAGAAAGCTTTAAAAGGTCATCCTAATGAAGAAGATGAAACACAGAATAAAATTTGTTGTCTACACTTGACATGCAATCTAATTTCTCTCTTAACTAAATTTTCTCAAAAGACAATACGGAAAGAAGAATGCAACTTGTATTTGATTTTAAATTCATAAACATAAAACTTGATGTATAGTTTGAACCATGAGAAAAGATCAGGGAATATGATAGATATTAGACCATAAAATAAACCAAAAATAGCTTTTTATTTTCAGATATTAATGGATTCTTGTTATAAGCTCATTGTTGTCAACAAGACAACATTATATTCCATGTTCTAGTTGAAAATTAAGGCACTAGGGCTGCAACCAAATATTTTCGGATGCGGATACACAACACCAAAAATGGCCTCTAGTGATGGAAAAATTCTTCACAAGACATAAATGCATGTCTGTAGTGTTGCTCTACATCTACATGAATGCATGTGAAAAGCCCCAACAATATAAACAAAATAAGATTTGATTAAGCACAAATGGATGAACAAAGTGAAGTAATTACAAATAAATAAACTATGATTAGATGTCTTACCGAATTGAAAGAGAGCAGGACAACAGCAGACCAACAATAGCCGCACGAAACAAACTGCATTAGAAGAAACAGCAATGCTGTCATGCAGCATATAAGTTGCAACAGCAACAGGTAGCAGGGCAACAGCAACGCCCAAAAAGCACAAGCATAAACCAACAACAGCATATACTTGCAGAAGTAGACGAGCACCAAATGAGTAGCAGCAACACAGACACACCATCAGCCTCAAAGCAGCTGTAATTCAGTAACATAGCAGACCCCCATCAAACCATACTAAGACAAGAAAGAGTAGTAATAATAACAGCCCAAACTTACTTTGGGCATAACCCAACCAAAACAAAGAGGAACGGGGGCTCAACCCTCATATAACACAGCAGACAGTACAAGCAGGAACCCAAATTACAAGGCTAAATATCTATAACGAGATTGTTTTTAACTTTCTAAAATTTAATGTTAGTATGAAGCACACATTTTATAATCTGTAGAATATCTTGAACAATTGTCCAAACAGGAATGGCTGAGTTAAAATGAATCCACGAGTTGCATTCATACCAGAGCCTATAGACAACAAAAACAAACCCAAGGTGAAGCAATCTGTTATCTACAAAGAGTATCTCTTCTGTGAAAGCAGCCAGTTCCAACATATAGAGGAAATAATCAAAGGTTGACTCAAATATAATTTTTGGTGTTAAATATAATTTTTGATGTAAAAACTACTTTCACATAAAACTTTAGGAAATAATCAAAGGCTGACTCATTATTTCACTTGCATGGTGTAAACAAACCCCATCTATATATGATCACAGGTATGAAACTAAGTTACATTAATCTGGAACATACTAGAATTAATTTAATAGTTAAAGCAGAACATATTAATTGACAAAATGGAAATAATTTCATGTAGCTCACTTTTGCATAATGTTAGATGTGAAAGCAGATAAATGATTTTGCTAGCACAAAAGTGAATACAAACATTTATACAAACAAATACTTGGGCGTGATTTGAAACATTTCAATTGGTACTTGAATGTCATTTATTTAAGTAAAACAAATGAAAATATTAGCCTCTCCTGTGAACAAAATAATTACTATTCCTTCTCCATACAAATATCAACACCTCAATTCAAGATGAACTTGGAAGCTCATAATTCTTGCATTTCGTAAATTCAGTTGTCGTACCACTACTCAAATAACAGTATACAAATCACCCCTCAACTCTTAAGTGCACCAACATTTTACAGATTGCACCCATTACAATTTAAAATGAAACGAATTTTGTTGCCCCCAAATCCCAATGGAGGATGAAAAATGATTTATATGTGAAAAATTTATAACAAAATTGAATTACTCCATCACAAAGTTAATATGTAACATATAAAATTAGTACTTTGAAGAAAACAAACCAACAACCTATGAATCATACTGAATATGCACAACCAATACCTCTAAAGGTCTAATTTCAATTGAAAATAAGAATGAAACCCTATACCTCTAAAGGTCTAATACGTTATATAAGCAGCTTAGCAGCAAACTAATATGGTCGATCGGACATATGCATCTATATAGACTATATTGATGGACAAGAAGTAAACTAATATATAAGCAGATAAACTAATATATATTAGCAAACTAATATGGTCGATCGGACATATGCATATATATTAATGGACAAGAAAACAGATAACGTATGAGATCGAGAGATCGAGAGAAAAGAGATGAAGAAGTTGCAGCAAAAGAAGAGAAAGAAGACAAGAAGAAATTAAGTAGAGTTCCAGCCGAGGAGGACTCACCGTCGTCACCGACTTCCGATTCAGAGTTCGAGTCTTCGAGATTTGCTATGGATTTGGGATGATTCTTGTCACTTGAGAGTTGAGAGATTCAGATCGAGAGTTTGACACTTGAGATGAGACGAGAGTTGTTTGACTTCACACTTCAGAGTCGGCTAGGGCTAGTAATGCCTAATACGCTGAGCGGCTGAGGTGAGTCATTAGTAGTATTTTATTTATTTTAAGTGATTTGTTCGGTTATTCGGGTAAACCAAATAATTAAAAAATAATATTCGTAAAAATTAACTGAAAACCGTATATAATTTCGGATTTAACCGAAAAGGTAAAAATCACCGAATTATCAGAACATTTCGATTAATTTATTTTGGTTCGGTTTGGTAATTCGGTTATATCCGTTTTTTAGCTCAGTCCTAACCAGAGATTATCGAAATGTAAAAGGTTCGTAAAATGCGAACCTGAACCTTACAAAAAGGGTAGAACTCAGTACCATAAATAGCACAGAACAATCTAATGAAATTGATTAATCAAGATGAATGACACGAGTTTAACATGGGTAGATCTCTGTACCGACAAAGAGCCCGGAACAATCAAATGACAACAATGAGGCGATGAATGATCAAACGACATAGTATATTATCTACCAAATTCGTACCTGATGAGACTTGAGAGATCGAGAGTTCGAGATGAAGGTTCACTGAAGGCGATGAGGCGATCGCCGTCGGCGTCGGCCGAGAGATTGAGACTTGAGAGTTTCAAGTTCTGAGATTGAGATCTAGGTTTGGGATGAGAGATTGAGAGTTCGAGATCTGGATTTGAGAATTGAGAGTAGGAAGCGATTTCAGAGTGCTAGCCGGCTAGTAATTTAGTAAAGTAGACAAGTAGTCATAACTCAGATTATTATTTTAACTTAATCATTGACATTTCACAAGTAACTTTGCAGACTTTGAAGGCTTTTTTAAAAAAAAAAGCTTTAATTTTTTTTTAAAAGATTTTATTTTTAAACGAATATTTTTTAAAAGATAAAAACTTCAACGACCGTCGTTGGGAGTAAAGTCTCTCACATTTAATTTGGGAAAAATTATTGAAAGCCATTTGAAATGGCGTTGAATTTTTTGATTTTTTTTTTGCTAAAAATCAGAAAGGAAACCAACGCCACTTTAAAAAATATTTTTAAAAAAAATGAATTTTTAAAAAAATTATCTTTAACTTTTTTTAAAACGATTTTTTTTTAAAAGAAATTTGAAAAAAAATAAAAATATGATCCAATGCCAAACTAACCAACATTGTAACTTATTTAAAAAAAATTTATAAAGCAAATTTGTAAAAAAAAAGAGTAAGATGTAACATCACTTTAACTGACGTTGGAATCTCTCTTTTTTTAATTTCATTGATCTCTTGTAATTGTTTACAAATATCAATATTTTTTTATATTTATTCTCAGTCATTGACGTTGGAAATGAAGGAGTATATAAGACTTCAGATATAAAAAAAATAAAATAAAAATTCTAACGTCAATTAAAGTGACGTTGCATCTTACTCTTCTTTTTTATAAATTTATTTTTTTAGAATTTTTTTAAATAAAATAGGGATAAAATCGATATTACATTAATATGGGTCAAATTAACTTATTAGGAATGACTTATAAGTCGTTTTTAAATAACTTTATTCTGCTTTTAGTTCATAAAACATAATAAATGTTTTTTCATCTTTTATGTTTTCTCTTATAACTAATAGTATTATAATTTAATTTTATAATATATTTGGGAAAAAGGTAAAAGGAGAACTAGGAGTAGCTAGTGGGGTAATAACATTATTATTCTTCTTTTTATGTTTTATTTTTGGACTTAAAAATATGTTCATGATATAAGTTACTCCATCCGCTCTAAGAATAAAAGTTCTTATTATTTTATGTAATCTCAAGTTAAATATTTACTCAGTATTAAATAATTTATTTATTTTACAATAATTTTTGCGTAATATCCTTAGTATTAAATGTCATATTTTTATTATTTATAAATATTTATATAATATCACTAGTCATGTATAGAAAAATATGCAATTAGATAAGAATTTAAATATAAATAATTTTATCATTTGACTTTTTTTTAAATTCACATAAAATCAATCATCATTTTCATTCTCGGAGTGAGGGAGTACTTTTAAGTATATCATACTTCTATCTAGAAATAGGAAACATTGGAAGCATAGAATGGCTCAATGGTAGCATAATGGCCCTATAACCCATAGGTCTTAGGTTCAAAACCTAGCTATGATATTTTTACTTCTTATGTTATATTTTTTTGTGTATTAGATAAATTCTATTGCCATATATATATGTATATATATATAAATTTATCTCTAAATATTCATATAAATATTTATAAATAAATATTTATTTATAAATATTTCATCTAAACTTTAGATATGAATATTTTTTATAAATATTTATATAAATATTTAGAGATAAATTTATAAATATTTATATGAATATTTGTTTATATATATATATATATAAATATTCATAGTTACTTTATATATATTTAGTTTAATGTTGAGATTTGTTTAGTATTTTATTTATTTTGACAAGAAATTTTGAAAAGAATATGTATGTATGTATGTATGTATGTATATATATATATATATCAATAGAATAAATTTAAAAATATTGGAGACCACAAGTTATGGCGTTAGTTTAGTTTACTAATAAATTAGAATGGCTCAATGGTAGCATAATGGCCCAATAACCCATAGGTCTTAGGTTCAAAACCTGGTTGTGATATTTTTGTTTCTTATGTTATATTTTTTGTGTATTAGATAAATTCTATTACCATATATATATATATTTATGCATGAAATACAAATATATTATCTTATAATAATAACACACTAATTTGTCGTTTTATTCGTGATATATAAGATCGTTAGTATGGAAAGACCCATTTGACTTCTTCTTTTTCCCTTTTTCCCTAGCGCTAATTATTATATCAATTTTTTTTTTTACAAAATAAAAAGCAAGAGATTTTCGAAAACAATAGCATTAATTATTCCTTATTTTAAAATGTCCAATATTAAAAACTAATTAATTAACTTGGCTATTAATTTATGTTATAATCTTCTATATATTGATCATGTATAATCATCGATATGTCATTTAATCATTTCATTACCAATTTCCATCAAAAAGTGTTCGATCGCCCATTAATTATTTCTTCAAAAAAGAAGAAGATAATTGAAAAGAATAACTTATACTATATTCCAAGACAAAACAAATAAATTAAAGAATGTAAAATAAATATCATAATTTTGCAAGTATTTGACATATATAAGTAGAAATTATATGTTATTATTTTTATTTATTTATTTATTATTATTATTATTTTTATTGTTATTATTATTATTATTATTATTATTATTATTATTGTTATTATTACTATTATTATTATTATTATTATTATTATTATTATTATTATTATTATTATTATTATTATTATTGTAGTATATAACTTCTTGAGATTATATTAATGGTATGTAGTGAAGGAGAAGAAAGGAATATATGGGGAAAATATCATGTTTTGATATAAATATTAATCCTTGCAAAAGATATTAAGATAACTTATATTGCTCCAAATGCATCAAATGACCAAAGTTCCAAATGATAGGTCACAAGTTCGAATATATTCCGTGATTTGGACATAATTTTAAATACTAAATACGGATATTTTTGACAATTCTCCTAAGAATCTAGAATATGGTCTTACAAAAACATGCTTATTGGGATTATCTTAATTTAAGGCAACATTTTAATAGTTGTTGCAAAAAGTTGTATAAAATATGCAACGAAAATAAAAATTGTTGCTAATGAATGTGGTCCATATTAGGCAACGAAATATAGCAACAAAAAAACTTTTGTTGCCTACGATGAGGAGAAATCAAGTGGTTAGAAATTTTGTAACGAATTTCTAAAGAATTTTGTTTCCAAATTTTGCAACGACTTATGAATTTCGTTGCAAAAAGTGAAAGCTTGACACAATCTACAACGAAGGCCAAGTTTCGTTGCTAAACATACACTTTTAGCAACAACTTATAAAGTCATTGCCTGAAAAATCGTTGCTAAAGCCTCATTTTTAGCAACAAAAAAACTTTCGTTGCTTCACGATGACGGAAATCAAGTGGTAGAAAATTTTGCAACTAATTTCTAACTAACTTTTTTTCCCTTGCCAATGAATTAGCAACAAAATTTTGCAACGACTTATGAATTTCGTTGCAAAAAGTGAAAGCCTGACACAATCTGCAATGAAGGACAACTTTCGTTGCTAAACATATACTTTTAGCAACGACTTATAAAGTCGTTGCCCGAAAAATCGTTATTAAAGGCCCATTTTTTTGTAGTGATAACATTAGTGAGAGAAAATGTCATATTCAAGCTCATTTTTGCTCATTCACTCAACCAACTCTCTCTCTCTCTCTCTCTCTCCAAACCCACGAATTTGTATAGCATATCAGTCCCCAAATCAAGCCCCACTAACACTCATAACTGATTAGAAGCCCAGAATCAAGATTGTGCAAAGTAAAGGTATAAAACTTAAACTATAAGACCCCGAATTTTATGAAATAAAAGTATTTAATTTTTCTTATAATTATTATTCAGTAAATGGTTAAATTTATAAAAGTTTAAAGTTAAGGGTGATATATGTAAAATTTTCAAAATACGCAAGTGGTTATAAAATACTCATTTCTATTGGGGAATATTCGTTTGGTCGTGGAATATTCTTGTTATCGGGGAATATTCATACGACGGCGCAGCCATTTGTGGGCCCCATAACAGAATAACTGTCGGATGAAGAAAACCACAATTTTGAGTTTTTATAAATAATCTGCAAGCGTAATTATTATTCTAATTATCTTTGTTGGAATACCCTATGGTTAAAACACAAGAAGATTGCAGATTGCACCAATTATTGATTTTTTACGTAAGAAGGCACTACTCAATAATTGTTACAGTGATTCTTGTTTAATATTTTATTTTATTGATTCAATAATTGCGTTGATATTTTATATTATTGTTGTTTCAATAATTGTCATCGCACATTATTTCCCATTATCGATCAATAATTCATATTATTTGAATAATATTATTAGATAGCATTATTGGCAATGTCTAGAAAGTTACATTAAGGAGAGGTTTGGTCACCTAATGCGCGCCAAGAAGAAGAAATTCTTATTGGAAAGCCCCTCTTTCTTCGGGAAGCTATGCGTTTGTCATTATTGTGATTCTGTAATATTATTTGTGAATAATTAATTATTGATTTATATGATAAGGAAATATTTATTTGATGTGGATATAAATGATGGATTTATTTATGTGGTTATAAATGAAGGAATTAGTGTTGAGGGGTTTTATCAGTATTTTGTCGGAATGGAGGTATTAAAGATCAAATTGGTGTTCTTAAAGCTCTATTGCGTGAGTTATAATTTTAATCCGACCGTTGGATCGTTGTGATTTTTTGATATGTTATACATATATAAGTTGAGTATATATCCACAAATTTTGAACTGTTAAAAATTAACGTATGATTTGTTATGAATTTTATGAGGTATTGAAAATCGTCCATTTATGGATTTTGGATATTTTCTGTCTGGAATTTGGAAAAACTTAAAAATACAAAGTTGTAGAGAATTTGATTTCGTGTGGAATGGACATAAAATTCGTATTTTTCTGATAAACGGGCTATTTTCTATGAATTACTGAAGTTTCAGAAAATAAAATAATTTTTATTAAAATATGGGTGGGACCCACTTTTGTTTGATTTGAAAACATATGCTGATATTTTTCTTTCAAACAAGGCTGCTCAAATATTCAAGAGAGGTGGCGTAGCAAAGAAAAAAATTATAATAATATTTTATTATTTTAGTCTCCTTTGGCGTTCTAGCATTTTCCTATAAATAGGTGCTTATGTTAGAATTGAAGTTTTCTTTCTCTCTATATTGTCGAGCGTATTTTTGTGAGTATTTAGATACTTTGAGAGTTGTTATTCACCGCAAATTTCTTTCGGCTTTACATCCGATGTTCCGGGCAGAAGTACTGCTCTTTTGAGGTAAGGGATATTAAGGGTTATTATGTTTTTCAGTTTCGTACTTTTTTCGAACCTTCAAAAATTCTAGAAAAATTTAAAATGATATTTTGATGAGTTTTCTCGAATATGTTTAAAAATGACGATTTTTGGATGTATAGATTAGGAGTTATGAATTTTATGGGAAAAAACTATTTTAAAAGTAAACCCTTATAACTCCTTGTGGTTAACTCCAAAATTGATGAAATTTTTAATGGGAGTACATCTATATAATATCAGTATACTATTTAAATTTCGAAATTTTTGGACAAAAGTATAATTTATGATAAATGTCTAAATATTCGGCAGTTTTGGCCATATGAAAAATAGTAAATGAATTTTAAAAATTTCGGGAAAAATATATGTTCAATATGGGACTATATTCTGCTAAATCCCAGAAAAGAAAATTTGTTTGTACTGATTTGGTATTTTTCATGAAAATGGACTAGTTATGAGTAAATGAATTAAATATGTTATGTGAAGTAACAAAATTGAAAAATAGGATTTTATGGCTTGGGAATCCTATATAAGGTATATGTAGATTTTTGATGAGGGTTTTGGTTATTGGTGATGAAATTTTATGAGTTTGACATTTTAGGATGATTAAATGCATTAATTAGTAACGTGTAAACAATTAAAATAAATTGTCTATAAGTTTAAGTAATGATTGATATATTGTGGTAATATTAATAATATTAGATTATGAGATTATTAAGTGATTTATAACATTTGGATTAAGGTGTTATGAAATTATTGATTTATGAATCTTACCCTTGAGATTAAATCTATATGTTGATTATATTGTTTTTATTATTATATATAACATTCTTATAACCCTAATGATGATATTTCTCTTTGACTTGAGTGTAAAGATGGGTAGATTATTAGTATGATCGTGACTATGTGTTCTCTTTGGCCAGTAGTGCAAAGTTGAATCGTTGAATGGTATGATCAAGACCATTGAATTTATAATTGAATATCTTTAGCTTAAAGTACAAAGGTGAATTGATCAACATGGTTATAATTATTGTTTATATAAATTCTAAAATGATTATATATTCTTTGAGATATGAATATCTTTGGCTCGTAGTGCAAAGATGACCTGTTGTTGAATATCTTTGGCCTGTAGTGCAGAGATGACCGGTTGTTGAATATCTTTGACATGTAGTGCAAAGATGAACTTATCAGTATGATTATGAACAGGAACTGTGATTTGGTATAACCATGATCTTTGATGTTTCAGGTAAAGACAGGTGATGAAAATTATCTTCGTCCTGGATGAGAAAAGGAATTTGGAACCATAAATATGATTATGAGTTATTCATATGATTGTGGAAAGGAACTGTTGATTGATGTTACAGGGATAAAACATTGTTGGTGGACTTTTAACATGGAGAAGATAATAGGCTTTATGGTCTATTTGACTCTTCTAATGGATTGCTTGATTCTGCACGTTAACTATGGTTGAAAAGTTTTATCATCTACCATATGTTCTAAATCTCTGATTTATTACTGACGAAGGCTATTAATAATTTAATTATCTTTAGTCATGATATTCTTTACTGAGCTAGTTGTGCTCACCCTTTTGCTTCACAATTCTTTTCAGATAATAAGAGTGTTGCCGGGTCGAGCGGGGATAACAGGGGAATAGAACGGTGGTCTATAGCTGTTGAGGTTCTCCCTAAATAGTATGGAAATACTTTTATTGAGAACTTTAGATAAGCGTGTCGTATTGTATATGTCATTTGATATTTAATTTTGGTGAACCAAATAGGGTGAGGTGAACCCAACTTTGGAAAGGTGTTTTGCCACTATCATACAAGATGTCTAATGACATACAACCTCGTGTTATCATAAGACAGGGTTGTGCACATCCACTTGCTGAGTATATCTACGAGCACTACCTATATGATCTTGGAGTTTGGTTGAAACATAATGTTCAATTGAAGACGGTGGAGATAGTTATTTGTCAAGAGAAGACTCACCATTGGAAGGAACATGATAGTAATCTTCTCATTTTTCTTTGGGGTCTATTGGATCAACCAAGGATAATTCTCTAGACATATGATATCTATCATAACTTAGATTCATGGCCTCCTATGTACGAAGATTTCTTTGAGCACTTCCCAAAGATTTTAATTTTTAAAACAGTTATTGACTGTACCTTTATGTAAGGTATCACTGTGAGGTGCTGCCCACTGTTGGGACATGAGTCACAGTTGGTATATATTTGTATCAAAACTCATAGCATGTGTTGTTGTAGTAATATGTTGTAGTTGTTTTCTGTACCATGTATTTGGCGACTCAGAATAAGTTGGATGGATTGGTCCTATTTTGGGGGCGTCACATAAACTAAATTTGAACTTTGATTCCATGTTGGATCTGGTGTTTTAATGTTTAATCATGTTGTTTGTAGTCTATATAAGTGATCTGGGTTGATAGATGTTAGATCCATAACATCTATAGGCTCGGATTTGAAGATTTCAAAAATTTGGAAAAATTTTATTTTGTGTCTGACAAGCAAAAGTCAGAGGCTGTAGATATCTCTCTGTTTATGATTGTGTGTGTTTTATGTTTTGGACTTGTAGTTTGCCATAAGGACCTTGATCTAGAACTTGAATCAAGGTCAGATCAGGTCTAGAACTCAAGATATGAGTGGTCAAAGTCGTTGGCCAAGCGACATCGACTAACTGCTTTTAGGTAACCTGTGATTTGCCCGAAAAATCGGCGATCGTTCTTGCAGGCCTTGATCTTGCTTATGTTTATGTTTTAGACCATGTTATTATTTTAATGTTGTTGTCTGACATGTAGGCTACATGACCATGCCTCTAGAATCTTTAGATCCTTTTCAAAATCAAAGAAATCAGTGGTCAAAGTTGTGTGGACGAAACTGCCGGATGAAGTTTTTGGGTAACCCAGAAATCTTCATATGCAGTTTCTGACCACTACTTTGACCGACCAATATCTCTTGCATGTGTTGATATTATGATTATCGGATGATATGTTATTGTACCTGGACATGTATTCTACAATTATGACTCTTTAAATCATTCAAAGCAGACCTGTAGTTGAAGTTACAAGGATCGAAAGTAGGCACCTAAAACTGTTCTTCAATTATGGAAAACCCAGAAATTCAAGAACATGTCTGACAACGCTTTTGAGAGGTTAGATCTCTCAGATGCTAATTGATTGTGGTAGTATTACATTTATATTACAATCTAAACACTTTAGGCTGGCCAGAATACCTTAGGATCATGGGGCAAATGATGGTCAAACGTGACACTTTGCTCACTGACATGCATTTCTGGGTTTCCTCAAGAACACTCAAGAACACTTTCAGCGACGGTTTTGTCGCCTATAGCACTTTTAGCGACACTTAATTTCTGAAAATTATTATTTTATTAAATAAATAGAGAAAATTAGTTTCAAATTATTAAAAATACATAATAAATTGCTAAAAAATATTTTAAAGCCTAAAAATGGGTTTTTAATAATTTTTAATATCTTTCATAAATATTTAATATTTTTGGAATATTAATGGTATTTAATTTATTTAAATATAATATTAAATAAAGTATTTAAAATGATTTTAATACATAAAAATTATTTAAAATATATTATGGTGTTAGAAAATATTTTAAGTTATTTTTAATAACTTTTAGTATTAGTGATTAATTTCATTAATTAATTAATATTAATGGTAATTAATTTATTTAATAAATATATTAAATAAATTGTGGAAAAATAGAATTAATGATTTTAAAATCATATAAAAATTTTTAAGTGTGATAAAAGTATTTTAAGATATAAAATATAACTTTTAATATTTAAAGGTAAATTTCATTAATAATTTAATATTAATGATATTAGGTTTATTTATTAATTATATTAAATAAATAGTTTAAAAATGATTTTATTGATTTAAAATCATTTAAAAAGGATGTAAATGAATTAAACATATTTTAAGTTATAATTAATCGCTTTTAATATTTTGATAAATAATGCATTAATATTTAAGTATTAATGGTAATTATTTAAAAATGATTTTAATTATTTTAAAAATCATTTAAGGGTAATATTAATACTTTAAAAATATTTTTGGGTTATTATAAATAAATATAATATTTTGGTAATGGTTTCATTAATAGTTTAATATTAATTAAATATTAATGATAATAGAATTATTTAATATTTAAATCATTTAATAATGATTCCAAGCGTTTGAAAAATCATGATAAATTGTAATAATTGTTTAATAATTATTATAGTCATTTTAAAATAATTTGACCAATGTTTAAGTTATATTGAACTTGGTATAGAGTCTTAGACTCGATAATTGCCGATAAAGTCATTTAAGACACCAAAATATTTCGTAAATTGATCCGAACTTATATAAATTATTCGATATCGTTTTTGTTTGTGATCCGAACGACGCTAAACATATGTGATAATGTGATTAGGTTATGTCTTTGATCGCAAAATAGCGATCTTATGTGATATGATATATTATTCTAATCGAATAAATGATCTTATTAATGATAGGGCTTGATATAAAAGATAAAACTAAGTTGCATAACTGTAAGCAACAGACCAGGCAAGTATCATATCTTTGCATTTACTTTATGTAATGGACATGCATAAGCGAATATCTGAACTATTCTTTTTCATTGTTCAAATATCTTAACCTTTGTATATACTTATGCAATGATTCTGTATAAGTTATTAGATTATAATCTGTTGTACAAGTTCTTTAATTCTGTTATTATAGATCAAGATATATATATTCTGTTCGTTAATTTCTAAGCTTGGTTATACAAGTGACCTCACTTGGATAATTATTGTATTTAATCACATGTTGATACATACCTATTAATTTTCGGTATGTATACATTAATTAAAAATCGTCTAAGCTATTTGACCCAGCTAGACACAGATTTAGAAATATCGTTGAATATGATAGCACTTTATTGTATCCAATCAAATTGTTTTGGTTCGGATTCCCGACTAAGTATGAACATCCCGAACATGGAAAAACTTTTGTGCACCAAAGACGGATAAGTTAAACAAAAATATCGTTCTTGTATGTAGTATTGATCAATACAGGGCATATTGGGATGATCACCCTCGTGCCTGTAAGTTATGACAGTTTGCGGATGAAGTTCTGCTATACCTTAAGGAAAATTAAAAATAATGTTCATAGTCTGTCGACTGATCTTCATTTATAGTCAGTACGTAATTTAAAAAATTTGACATAGAATTGATATGTTGTTATTATTGGTTCAGCTTACTTCACAACTGTTGATTCGTTGTAGAAGTGTCATTCAAAGAAAATATTTAATCCTTTCAGCTAATATTTATTGTGCTATTACTTGCTAGGCAATCAAATACTCAGTCTTACTTTAAATTTAAATGTTTTCAGCTATGCGTGATCAACCTGAAGGTTCAGGAAAGAACAAGGGAAAAAGAAAGTAAATAGAATAAGTTAATGGTATATTTTGTAATAGTTAGACATTATTAAGACAATAATGTATATTATTTATCATGTAGTGTAAGGTATTAAAGGTTGCGTACTTGTGATTTGAAAACTCTGATATGTAAATTAAGTTTGGTATTTATATTATTGTTATTATTATTAGTATTATTCCGCTCATAGAAATGGTATCGTGAAGCACCGAGTTTGGGTTTCAAGTACCTGAATTTGGGGGCGTCACAACTTCGTATAGGCCAAGTGGTTTAATAAAAGGATCTGGGAAAAAAAAAAATTCTGACCTGGCCTGACCTAGCCCGACCCAAACCTCCATCAAAAATCTGCATAAAACATGCTTAAGGGTCTCAAGTCGGAAAACCTTATTTTCCATATTTTTGACATCACATATTTAATTAAACTCATTTATCCATATAACATCATTTAAATGAAAAATACCAAATCAGTCTCAAAAATATTTTTTTTCTGGGATTTTGCAGAATATAGTCCCACATTGAACATATATTTTTCCCGGAATTTTTAAAATCAATCTACTATTTTTAAACAGTCCATAATAGCCAAATATTCTCAGATTTTTCATAAATCGAGATTAGCTCCAAAATTTTTGAAATCATCAGGGTTATCTCCTGTTATATACATGTACTTCCAGTAAAAATTTCGTAATATTTGGACTTATAAACAGAGAGTTATTCAGGTATCTTTTCAAATAGTGTCCTTAGCCATAAAATCCATAACTCTCAAACCGTATGGCCAAACATTCTTAAATTTTTACAGGACCTTCATATCTTCTTATATTAACACTCCAATTTTTTTAAGAATTTTTAAATAACAAAACGTGGACGAAAATGCCCCCGAGACAGACTGATCCAAAACAGCTCCAAGAAAATGGGACATCAAATTTCTACTAAATTTCATATCTCGCTCAATTTAACTCCATTTCTTATGAAATTTGGACAGGCTATACATCATACTACATAGTATTTTACAAAATTATTACCTACCATAATCGGGTCACAGAAACCATGAATTCAAGGCTCCAAAAAACCCAAAAAGTCACAGATGTCAAGTTTTAACCAACTTTGACAAAATTCATGATTTCGATTCTAGCATGCAAGGAATTAGTTCCTACTGTCCAGATCATATACACTCATATAAATACACATGTTACAAGAATTGAACTCACTAAATTTCCATTATATGATTAAATTAGCATCATTGAGTCATTTTATCAAATATTTAGCATGCAAGACATAATTCCTTGAATCTCTACGATGTTAAGGCATGATTAAACCCGAACTTTCGTTCTTAAAACCACATAACATCAACTAATAGTAGCATGGCATCACAAGGTCCAAAATAAATTGTTTGCAAAAAGTCACACAAGCATATTCTCTAATTTTTACTAAAGAACATGGAAAAGAGAGTTTATGGCTTACCTCTTTGATGAATTCTACTTGCTCGAACTCCTCCATTGATTCTCCTTGCTTGATTAGTCTCTGAAAACTCCAGAATTTGCCACCCACTCAAGCTCCTTCTTCACTCACTCTCAACTTCACTCACGGTAGGATTTTTTACAAAGAGGAAGAGGAGACTTGGATTGGGAGTATATATAAAACATGTTATCAAATGATTTTCCCAGCCCTTCCATCTCCAATATAAGTTATATGTATTAAGTATATTGTATAAATTCAATTTAGTATGGGGTGGGGGTTATAGTAAGGAAGAGTCTTGGATTTGTAAAGGGTTTGTAACTTCTTCCCCCTAATTATATTATAATACTAATACTCCCTCTCTTGTCCCAATTTTTTTGACTCGTGGGCCCCACAGCTACTGCACTCCCTTATTAAAATATTAATATAATCAATTTAATCATTTAATAAACAATTTTGACCATTTTGCCCTCCGTAGCTAAACGTTTCAACACTAATATCAATTCCTATTAAATCAACGTTCCGGACGTCATGGGACTATCCGTTTCATCAAATTAGCCTCCGAAATTTGTGGCTGACTTTTTACCAAAAAAAGTCAACCGGTTTACTTTGACCAAAAAGTCAACCGCGACACATTTTGTGGTTACATTCTATCTTGACTAATTTCGACGTTCCGGATTCAAATACGCAGTCCACGTCTCTAAATTCCGCTCCAAAATAAATCTCATGTTTTAATCCCCTCCCATGCAATTAATCAATTTAATTACATAACTAACTCCAATAGTTAAATTAATCTAAACTAATTAATTACACATACCTCATCACATAACTTAAAATTAAACATGTATGTATAACACATATACATCTAATAATAGAAATTCACACAAGAGTTTCACATAAATTCATTTATTTATAATTAATAAATTACATAATAATCTCGGATATTACATTCACCCTTCCTTATAAGGATTCCGTCCCCGGAATCATTACAAGTTAAACAAAAAGACTAGTATAATTTTTCATCATTTTCTCCTCGAGTTCCCACGTAGCCTCCTCGGCGTTGTGGTCCCTCCATACTACCTTAACCGAAGGTATTATCTTATTTTGTAACACTTATTCTTTTCTATCAATTATCTTAGCAGGAACCTCTTTATAGGTTAAGTCCTTTTCAAACTGGATGGGTTCATACTCTATGACATGCTTGTAGTCTTGCTTATAGGGTCATAGAACTGATACATGGAACACATTGCGTACATGCTCTAACTTCGGAGGTAAAGCTATTTCATAAGCTACCTCGCCGGCTCGTCTTAACACTTCAAAGGGTCCTATGAATCTGGGACTAAGTTTCCCCTTCTTCCCAAACCTCATTTTCCCTTTCCAAGGTGAAACCTTTAGAAACATATAAGTGCCATCGTCAAAGTCCCGTTGTTGCCGATGTTGATCATCATATTTCTTCTGTCGATCCTGAGTCATCACTAGTCTTGCTTGTATCGTTTCAATCATATTCGCAGTTTACTACACCAATTTTGGCCCTAGAAATTTACGTTCTTCTACTTCATCCCAGCACAATGGCGTTCTACATTTCCTTCCATATAAAGCCTCATAAGATGGCATACCGATGCTCACGTTATAACTATTGTTGTATGCAAATTCCACCAACGGTAGGTTGTCATCCCAGCTTCCTTCAAAGTCTATAACACATGCTCTCAACATGTCTTCCAATGTTTGAATAGTTCTTTCACTCTGCCTATCTGTTTGAGGATGATACGCGGTGCTCAACCTCAGTTGTGTTCCCATGCGTTCTTGAAAGCTTTTACAGAAATTTGCTGTGAATCACGGATCGCGATCTGACACAATTGATATCGGCACACCGTGCCTGGAAACGATCTCTTTGATATAAAGCTTTGCCAGCTGATCTAAGTTATATCTAATCTTGATTTGCAAGAAATACGCTGACTTGGTCAATCGATCAATGATCACCAATATTTTCTGTGCAGTTGGAAGTCCTACCATGAAGTCTATTGTGATATGCTCCCACTTCCATTCCAGAATTTCTAAGGGTTGAAGTAACCCGCTCGGTTTATGATGTTCAGCCTTAACTCTCTGGCATGTTAAACATCTGTTGACGCACTCTGTGACTTTTCTCTTAATATTAGGCCAGCAATAATGTTGATGAAGATCCTGGTACATCTTTGTGCTTCCAGGGTGGATTGAGTAGCTTGAACTATGAGCTTCCTGCAAGATTTCTTCTTTTATTTCAGATACCGCTGGCACCCAAATTCTCTTCTCAAATCTTAATTGTCCATCACCACCCATGCAGAATTTACGCTCTTCCCCTTTGGAAATTCTTTTCCTCACCTTCTCACATTCTTCATCGTTGCTTTGTGCTTCCTTGATTCTGTCCAACAATGTCGGATGAACCTCCATTGTGAACAACTTCTCATTTTACTCCCTTAGGCTCTTTATCTCGAGTTCCAATCTAGCCATCTCCTTAACTAACTCCTCCTGAGTTGTTAGCATTGCCAACTTAACATTGTTCTTTCTGCTTAGCGCATCTGCTACCACGTAAGCTTTCCTTAGATGATATAGAATGTCACAATCGTAATCCTTTATAAGTTTCAACCATCTTCTTTGTCTCATATTCAACTCCTTCTACGTGAAGATATACTTCAGACTTTTATGGTCCATGTATATTTCACATCTTACACCATATAAATAGTGCCTCCAAATCTTTAGGGCAAATACCACCACTGCCAATTCTAGGTCATGGGTAGGGTATACCTTTTCGTAATCCTTCAACTGACGCGACGCGTACGCAATAACTTTACCATGTTGCATAAGCACACAACCAAGTCCTTTGTGTGACGCATCACTAAAAATCACGAAATCACCTGTGTCGTCAGGTATTGACAACATCAGTGCTTCACTCAGTCTTTTCTTGAGTTCCTTGAAACTTTCTTCACACTTCTCCGTCCAGACAAATTTTACCTACTTCTTTATTAAATTCGTCAAAGTTCCTGCTATTTTCAAAAAATCTTGGATAAACCGTCTGTAATAGCCTGCCAATCCTAAGAAACTTCTTACTTCAGTCGGTGTCTTCTGTTGTTCCCAATTCTGCACCACTTCCACCCTATCTAGTGGAATACCTGGCAATTCCTTTGGAAATACATCTAGAAATTCGTTCACTATAGGTATTTGTCCCATCCCCATCCCTACTTTCTGCGTATCGATAATATGGGCTAAATAACCTACACATCCCTTTCTAAGCAACTTCTTCGCTTGCATCATGGTCAGACAACTTGAGTGTCTTGGTGACTTACTACCACAGAACACTACCTTAGAGACTGATTTGGAGTCTTAAGGTTTATACACTTCTTCTGGCAATCTATCATTGCTCCATGGTTAAATAACCAATTCATTCCTAGAATTACATTAAAATCTCCTAATGGAATCGGAATTAAATCCACAGGTAACATATACCCACTGATATCTATAACACAATTCCTATAAATATGGCTAACGAGAATGACTTCCTTATTAGCAACTTCTATGTTCATAGGATATTCTAATTCTTCCTGGGGTAAGTTTAATCATTGGGAGAATTCATGCGATACGAAGGAAAAAGTAGCACCCGAATAAAATAATACGTAAGCAAATATATTATTGATCGGAATGATACCTGAAACCACGACCTTAGATGCGACCGCGTCTTGAACTGTCATGTTGAAAGTCCTTGTTGTTGGTCGATTCTGAGTTGGTGGTCCCGAAATTATGAGATTTCCACCGCTTGATCCCCTTCTTCCATTCCCTCCTGCTGAGTTCTTCTTTTGGAAATTCCTTGCCTGATGATCTAGTGCACCACAGTTGAAACATCTATTTCTCTTTAGTGGAGAGCAATTGGGAGAAATGTGCCCCTGATAAGTTGGTTTTATACCTACTTATCCGGTATCTATTACTTGAATTATTTCCTTAAACTCGTGTTTCTTAGTTACTTTTCATGCATTTTGTGTTCATTTCACAGATTATATGTTTGGGAGCTGTGTGAGCGACTATTAGTATGAAAACGCAAGGAAAAAGCAATTCGGACATTGTTTGTGCTTTCATGTTCAATTCATGTTCTTGGCTTGGAACTTGGACTATATTGTAGAGCTTCTTCTTAGCTTTTCGAAACATCTTGAATCATTCCAATCGAAGTTCGGATGCAAGAGTTATGATATTTGTACCAACGGATGTTGAATTTCGCTGTTTTGGGTGGTCATTTGCATAGCAGTCACTTCCAGTCCAATTTCAACCTTCATCCTTTCATTATTTCTCAAAACATAAAGAATGAAAGTTGTAGAGCTCGTCGATAGCATCGATTTATAGGTTTCAGGCCCCGTAACTCCTCCCGGATCAAAAGTTATGGCCATTTTATCAGAGGACACTACAGCAGAAAAAACAATTAACAGCTTGCACCCAAGCCGGGGCTTGTTCTTTTAAGCCTTATAACCAAGCCGGGACTTGGGGTCCTGAGTTCAAAATCAGAAGTATAGCAAGCTGGGGCTTTCTATTACAAGGGAATACCCAAGCCGGGGCTTGGGTACACGCAGAAAAGGCAATTTTAACTAGAATTTGAGTTCAAGAAGGATTGATTCGAGCTGTTTGATTCAAGGACTTCCAAGAGGACTTAAAGACATATAAAGAGGCTTATAAAAGGAGGAGATTTACAAGGATTAGAGGAATTTTTTGGGAGGATTCCATTAGATTAAATTAGATTATAGTAGATTAGGACAAAACCCCTAGTTTTTATTAGATTTGGAGATTGAAGCAACTTGGAGACCATTGAAAATCAAAAGCAGGAGCTTGAGGAAGATGGAGATTTGCTGATACAGATTTATTCTTCACTCTACTCTTAGTTTTGTCTTTTAATGTTTATTCAAGTGTGGATTCTTAATTTTAATTCAATGAACTAATTCTTTGTTTGTGATTACAATGGATCTTATTGTGCAGTTTGTTTTTATATGCTTCGCTATCAATTAATATGTTCTATTGTGAGGATTGTCTATTGTGATTTGGACTTAATTGTTTAATTGATTGACTAACAATTTCCATGATAATCTATATGAACTCGAGAGGTGAAGTATAGATTTAGATCTGATCATGATAGCATGTGTTTGTGATTTCTACATAGATGGAATTCATGATTCGTATTTAGGATAGAAATATGCCTTTACGCCATATGTAATCTTATAGAGAACTTGTGCTTTAAATCCTTTTTAATTGTAATTCACATAGAGATATAGTGGATTAGTTAATTAGGGTGTCTTGCTTAATTCTATCATCTGTGGATTTAAGTGAGTATGGGTATTATGCATCGAGAGGTGGTTTTATCTGCTTTAGTGTTCTTGATTAACAATTCAGGATAGAAAATAATTGATGAGAAGTGTGTTAACTTAAATGAAGCAATAAGTGAAGTTGTTATCTTAAATCTCCATAATCTGATTTGTAATTAGTGGTAATTAGAATTAGTTTAATTAAGTAATTTACTTTATAACATTAAATTGATTGTTTAAATAAAATTAGTTTGGTTAAGAGTTAGTATTTGGTAATTTGTATTAATAATTCCTCGTGGGAACGATACTCTACTTTCACTGTATTACTTGTTGACCACATATACTTGCGTGTTGTGCGTAACTAGATTTTACCCAACAAGTTTTTGGCGCCGTTACCGGGGAATTAGTTAATATATTTTTGCCAATATTAGCTTCAATCAAATTAGTCTTAATTTAAACATTTTTTTTATTTAATTCTCTTCCTATTTTTCTTTCTTTTCAGGTACCATGGATGAATGCTATTATCAAAGGCCATATTCGAATATGACTCAATTAAGGGACACATGGATTGCTGGATTCAATGTTTTTTCTGCATTATCAGCACAACTTGAGACACTTTCGAGGAAGTTGGATGTTGTTGCAGCCCAACGTAATCGAAGGATAACAGTTACTTGCAATTATTGTGCTGCCAATCACCAGAGTAATCAATGCACCATCAGTCTTGGGTCGGTACAGTATGGTGGTGACTACCTCAACGATTATGCATATGCCAATTATAAGGGTATCACCCAGATGCACCATGGAGCTATAACTATCAAGATCAATACTCTGCTCCGAATCCAACTTACACTTCAGAATTCTTATGTCAACCTCTAATGCGACAAGAAGACAATTCAGAGTTGAAGGAATTCATGTTAAGGATAATAGTAGAAAAAGAAGAGATGATAATGAGTCAGGAGTTATCAACCCAAAATCTTAATAGACAGATGGAACAACTCATTAACTCCTCAATAAATAGTCCTCAATACACGGATTCCAACACTGAGACAGATAATTCAAGAATGGAGGAATTGTTGTCCAAGTTCATAGCATCAAATGAAGAGAGAAGGATTAATCAAGAGAAGTCAATTCAGAATCTTCAGAATAAGATAGATCAAATGACCAAAGCCGTAAGCAACCTTCCTCCAAACACTTGGCTTTATGACATGGATGACGAAATTGATGGAGAACCCGAACCAAATCTGCGACTGGATGAGCTATAGGATATCGAAAGTGTGGAGAAAATTGGGGATAATGAAATAGAGGTCGACGAAGATCTTAATTCCAAAGAAAACAAATAGATTCTATTAGTTCCCCAAGTGCCTTCTCCACCAAAGATTAAGAATTCAGTCAGATTTGCAAAACCTTGCATGCTAGGTAGTCATGTCGCTTTGCCAAGTGAAAGCTCTTTATGACATAAGAAATGAAAAGTACAACAATGAAGCCGTGGTGGGATGAGAAAGAGAAGATAGACGAAAAGCCCATTGTGTTTAACACACTTCCATGCCCAAATATGATCACAAACACAATGGAGATAACACCTAGTCATTTGCCCTTCTTCATGGAGATTATACCGAGTCAGAGCATGCTAGGTGACTTTGATGCTATGGTCATCGCTTATGGGAACCTCTGAAAGGATTATTTGCTACTGATGGATGGAGGATTCCTTAATTACCGGAGAGGAATTGGATAGCGTTGACTGCATAAAGTCATTTGAAAGATCAGAATCGTTACCGATCGGGAGGCAACCCAGGATTTTTTTTTATATATTTATATGCTTTCCTAGTTTATTTAGTAGATAGGAATCACGTTATATTCCAAAGTGCTATTCTAATCCATGTTATTTCTCTTCATTACAAGTATTGGAGGTTCAATGGATAGGAAAATGATCATTGCTGCCATCGCCACCATCACCTCATGCTTAGCTGATTACAGGGAAGTTCTCTTCTACTTACCGCTATATTCTTACAATGAGGACATTGTAATTGCTAAGTTTGGGGGAACTTAGTTTAGTTCTTTATTGCATGTTTAGTTTCATGTTTATGTTATGTTATTTTGCATATGTTGTTAATTTAGTTTAGGTTCATTATATTTGCATTCATGTTGTACAACTGCATAAGTAGTTGCATAGTAGTATAGTTTGAATAGCATTATATTCAGTTTCTTATTAAAAAAAATCAAAAATTTAAAAATAATAGTTAGTTACTATGTTCATCTTGCATGAGTCCAGCTGTTTGATAGTTACAGTTTATTTTGGTCAATGATGAGAATGGGATTGAGTAGACAAGTATAGTACTGATTATTAGAACTTTAATGTGATTTCTTGTTATGAATTGAATCTTTTCCTGTTTGAAACTGGTATAATCAGGTTAGCACGTTAGAGACAACTTTGTTGACTGATTAAGTTTAAATTGATACATAATTGACTTCTTAAGGATAATATTAGTTTGAATAAATGAAAGACATGAATAGGCGGAGATGGATAAATTTAGACAAAAACTTAAGTTTGGGGGAAAATTTGGGATATATAAGCTTCAAAAAAAAAAGAAAAAAAATCAATAAAAATGATGAAAAAAATATTGTGGCTAGTCTTGTTTCGGGGTCTTTGTTATTTGAGCAAGTAAGCCTGATGGAGTGTCTTTACACCTAGCGCCCTAAGGTCTTATATGGTCTGGGAGTCGTTGGTCAAAAGCTCGCTAAGGGGTAGCACTGTTAGCCTAATGGAATGAGACATTGCACAGTCATGGTTAAAAAAAACAATAAAATGGGAAAAGAGCAAAAAGCCCCCGTAATGCAAAGTAAAGCATAAGTATCCCGGATTGGACTCTTAAATTTGGTGGATGTTTGAATTTAGTTGGATTTATCTTGTTCGTGAATTTTATGAGTTTGCACTGTATGATGCCTTTAAAGAGATCTATTATGTGTTGTATTTAGCATTATATCAGTTAACATGGATGTTGAGCACACGCGCACTATACTAGTAATAACAGTTTGAGATTTGATGATTGATAGGAATTATTAATTGGTTTTGATAAGAAGTATTATCATGTTTACTTGATTTCTCTAAGGCCGGTTGAATAGACTTGTCTCTGTTATTACTGTTGGAATCGTAGACATGTAGATTAGTTGCATTGCATTGCATTTTTGTTTTGTTTTTGCTTGGGGACAAGCAAAGGTTTAAGTTTGGGGGTATTTGATAAGTAGGTTTTATACATACTTATCCGGTATCTATTACTTGAATTATTTGCTTAAACTCGTGTTTCTTAGTTACTTTTCATGCATTTTGTGTTCATTTTGTAGATTATATGTTTGGGAGCTGTGTGAGTGACTATTGATATGAAAACGCAAGGAAAAAGCAATCTGGACATCGTTTGTGCATTCATTTTCAATTCATGTTCTTGGCTTGGAACTTGGACTATATTTTAGAGCTTCTTCTTAGCTTTCCGGAACATCTTGAATCATTCCAATCGGAGCTCGGATGCAAGAGTTATGACATTTGTACCAACGGACGTTGAATTTCGCTGTTTTGGGTGATCATTTGCATAGCAGTCACTTCCAGTCCACTTTCGACCTTCATTCGTTCGTTATTTCTCAAAACTCAAAGAATTAAAATTGTAGAGCTCGTCGATAGCTTTGATTTGATAGGTGGCAGTCCCTGTAACTCTCCCCAGATCAAAAGTTATGGCCATTTTACCAGAGGACACTACAGCAGAAAAAATAATTAGCTGCTTGCACCCAAGTCGGGGCTTGCTCTTTTAAGCCTTATACCCAAGACGGGGCTTGGGGTCCTGAGTTCAAAATCAGAAGTATAGCAAGCCAGGGCTTACTATTTACAAGGCAATACCCAAGCCGGGGCTTGGATACACGTAAAAAAGGCAATTTTAACTAGAATTTGAGTTCAAGAAGGATTGATTCGAGCTGTTTGATTCAAGGACTTCCAAGAGGACTTAAAGACATATAAAGAGGCTTATAAAAGGAGGAGATTTACAAGGATTAGAGGAAGTTTTTGGGAGGATTCCATTAGATTAAATTAGATTATAGTGGATTAGGATAAAACCCCTAGTTTTTATTAGATTTGGAGATTGAAGAAACTTGGAGACCATTGAAGATCAAAAGCAGGAGCTTGAGAAAGATGGAGATTTGTTGACAATAGATTTATTCTTCACTCTACTCTTAGTTTTGTCTTTTAATGTTTATTCAAGTGTGGATTCTTAATTTTAATTCAATGAACTAATTCTTTGTTTGAGATTACAATGGATCTTATTGTGTAGTTTATTTTAATATGCTTCGCTATCAATTATTAGGTTCTATTGTAAGGATTGTCTATTGTGATTTGGACTTAATTGTTTAATTGTTTGGCTAACAATTACCATGATAATCTATATGAACTCGAGAGATAAAGTATAGATTTAGATCTGATCATGATAGCATGTGTTTGTGATTTCTACATAGATGGAATTCATGATTCGTCTTTAGGATAGAGATATGCCTTTACGCCATATGTAATCTTATAGAGAACTTGTGTTTTAAATCCTTTTTAATTGTAATTCACATAGAGATATAGTGGATTAGTTAATTAGGGTGTCTTGCTTAATTCTATCATCTGTGGATTTAAGTGAGTATGGGTATTATGCATCGAGAGGTGGTTTTATCTGCTTTAGTGTTCTTGATTAACAATTCAGGATAAAAAATAATTGATGAGAAGTGTGTTAACTTAAATGAAGCAATAAGTGAAGTTGTTATCTTAAATCTCCGTAATCTGATTTGTAATTAGAATTAGTTTAATTAAGTAATTTATTTTATAACATTCAATTGATTGTTTAAATAAAATTAGTTTGGTTAAGAGTTCGTATTTGGTAATTTGTATTAATAATTCCTCGTGGGAACGATACTCTACTTTCATTGTATTACTTGTTGACCACGTATACTTGCGTGTTGTGTGTAACTAGATTTTACCCAACAACCCCTCTAGCCCGCAATTGAAACAGACATTCTTCCCTTTTAGACATGCATCCGAGTGATTCCTCCCACACTCATTGCATGTCTCAGTCCTCTTCTTTGCTTCCCCTGGTTTGCCCCCAGGGTTTATCGAATTAAAATTGTTGTTGTTGTTGTTGTTGTTGTTGTTCTACTTCCTTTTGCTTGCACCACTGCCGCTGCTACCTTTAACATGATTCCCACCTTCATTCTTCTTCTTTTTCTCCTTGTTAAATTTCATCAGGGCTTCGCTTTCGCCCTCAGCGATTATAGCTTTCTCCAGGAGAGTCACGAAGTTGTTCGTTTGCAACACCAAAAGTCTACTGTATAACTATGGTTTGAGGCCCTGCTCAAACCTCCTTATTTTCCTCTCCCCAGTGTCAACCTAATAAGGTGCGAACCTCGTCAGCTCGTTGAACTTTGCGGCGTACTTAGGTACTGTCATGTCATCTTTCTTCAGCTCCAGGAATCACATCTCTATGCGACTCTTCATACTCATAGGAAAGTAGTTTTTGAAGAAAATATTCTTAAACCCCTCCCACGGTATCACACCTTCTCCAGCCCTAGTCTAGTTTGCCTCCCACCAGAAGTTGGCTTCGATCGCCTTTCAACATATGTGGCGAAGATTGTCTTCTATTCCTCTCCAACTCGGGCGATAGCGAACGCCTTTTCCATTTCTTTAATCCATGTTTGGGCTTCGATGGGTTCGGTGGTTCCTTTGAACTCAGGGGGTCACGCGCTCTTGAAGTCCTTAAAGTGTGCCACTTAGGCTGCTAGAGGGTTATTGGCATTCAGGGATCGATTTTGAAGTGCCCCCACTAACATGTCTACAAATTGTTTCATGGGGTTCGGTGGATCCCTAGCATTAACGCCTGACCCCTCTGGTGTTTGACGACGTCTTCCTCTAGCCGTCTTTCTGTTTAAATAAACTTAATGTTATCATCTTATAACTTTCTCTACAGTATTTATAATTCATATAAAACTTAATCATCACATCACATATTTAAATAAAAGAATATTTATTTACAAATCATAATAACAAAGTATCTCATCATCTCATAGCATTAAACCATTTACATCACTTAAACCAAAGTACTTGGTAAAAACCGAAACCAAGTTTTATTTCATAGCTAAACATTCTAAATGCTAATAGTAAAATTTCATCACGAATAAACTAAAGACCTCGCCTAATGGCGTCTTTATGTTTTTCATCCACCATCTCTAGCACCAGCCCACGACTTATGGTATGTCTAGACCGGTACTCTTCACATGGAAAGTGAAACACCCTATGTTGGAACCTACCATGTGATGACTTAAATGCGTACTTCATCCTGTCCATCCTAACCTTCTTATCTCTCACTTCACCTTTTAACTCGCCTGTTAGCTTCTCGGCCTGAGAACGGCCTCTCCTCCTATCTATCCAGAATGTAGTAATAATCTACTTGTCAGTTTGGAGACTCTGTATCCTCGACTCTAACCCATTAATGGTATGTCCCAAGTGGGTCCTAATAGCTTCTTTCTCATCCTCAAGCCTATCCGCCTTCAGGACTGATGCCCGCAGCTTGTCAGCCAGATCCCCGTTCCTAATTACCAGGTGATGCACTAATGCCTCAAGCAATGCTGCAGCCTGCTGCTCCCCTTGATACAGCTCCTCCAACTTATAGACTCTGTCGTCCAACTCTGTAATCCTATCCATCAACTCATTCAACAAATTATCCTCAGGTGCTTCTTCGGTGTCCTCCTCGGGCTCCTCTTCCTCTTCAGGATACTCCTCAGGGTCTGAGTCAGCTGTTGCCTCAACTATAGGCTCAGGTACAACAGTCACCAACTGCTCACTCACAACATGGATATCTCTAACCTCCTCTTCTCCTGACATCCTTCAAACAAGATAAAATAACTCGGTTAGTAGTTTAAAATAGATGTTTTTGTTTTTAGAAAAATAGATTTGACACAACCCCTAGAACTCTACGTGAATTCATCTCTTTATTTTCTCCACTAACTTCCCTAAGGTTATAGTCTAAGGTTCCCTACCTATGGTTTATAACCTATTGCTTTGATACCAACCTATGACGCCCCCAAATTCGTGTAAGAAACACATGATATGGTGCTCACGATACATCATACACCATCATCTAACTAAATAAATTTCATAGTTAATAATAATAATTACAATAGTATTTGATAATAAACCCAAATATAAATCCAAACATAATCCCAAGTTACGAAATCTTAAATAAACTTAAACTTAGCGTTCATCGCTACATTACATTAATGCGGAAAATCTAAACTTATTACAAAGAAATAAGTTTTCATCATTTCATCTTAGCCTTTCCCTTGTCCTTGCCCGAGCCCTCGGCCTTCTCACCATTAACTGAAAGGTTTAAGCAAGAATGAGCACAAATTGCCCAGCAAATATATAAAGTAGTTTGGAAACATGCATTAGGAGTAAAACATTTGTATGAATATTTCTCAACAGTTGAAATAATTAGCAAGAGATAAATAGGAATATCGAGATAAGTGTTTTAGAATTCTCAATAGCATACTAAGGGTTGTTAGATACCCTGAACATTAATTTGTTTCATTAAAAACCATCAGACGGTTTAACAATCAAATAGATTGTAAACAGTCTCTGCAAGTAATCCAGGTGATCAGCCTATCGTACCCTACATTGTGCACAAGTATGAAATTTAGTCTTGCTTATAGGGTCGTAGAACTTATACATGGAACACATTGTGTACATGCTCTAACTCCGGAGGTAAAGCTATTTCATAAGCTACCTCGCCGACTCGTCTTAACACTTCAAAGGGTCCTATGAATTTGGGACTAAGTTTCCCCTTCTTCCCAAACCTCATTTTCCCTTTCCAAGGTGAAACCTTTAGAAACACATAAGTGTCAACGTCGAAGTCTCGTTGTTGCCGATGTTGATAAACATATTTCTTCTGTCGATCCTGAGCCGTCACTAGTCTTGCTTGTATTGTTTTGATCACATCCGCAGTTTGCTGCACCAATTATGGCCCTAGCAATTTACGTTCTTCTACTTCATCCCAGCACAATGGCGTTCTGCATTTCCCTCCATATAAAGCCTCATAAGGTGGCATACCGATGCTCGCGTGATAACTATTGTTGTATGCAAATTCCATCAACAGTAGGTGGTTATCCCAGCTTCCTTCGAAGTCTATAACACATGCTCTCAGCATTTCTTCCAATGTTTGAATAGTTCTCTCACTCTGCCCATCTGTTTGAAGATGATACGCGGTGCTCAACCTCAGTTGCGTTCCTATGCGTTCTTGAAAGCTTTTCAAAAAATTTGTTGTGAATCGCGGATCGCGATCTGATACAATTGATACCGGCACACTGTGCCTGGAAATGATCTCTTTGATGTAAAGATTTGCCAGCTGATCTAAGTTATATCTAATCTTGATTGCCAAGAAATGCGCTAACTTGGTCAATCGATCAATGATCACCCATACTGCATCGTAACCCTTCTATGTAGTTGGAAGTCCTACCACGAAGTCTGTCGTGATATGCTTCCACTTCCATTCTGGAATTTCTAAGGGTTGATGTAATCCGCTCGGTTTTTGATATTCAGCCTTAACTCTCTGGCATGTTAAACATTTGCTGATGTACTCTGTGACTTCTCTCTTCATATTAGGCCAGCAATAATGTTGATGAAGATCCTGGTATATCTTTGTGCTTCCCGGGTGGATTGAGTAGCTTGAACTATGAGCTTCCTGCAAGATTTCTTCTTTTATTTCAGATATCGCTGGCACCCAAGTTCTCTTCTCAAATCTTAATAGTCCATCACCACCCACGCTGAATTTAAGCTATTCCCCTTCAAAAATTCTTTTCCTCACCTTCTCACATTCTTCATCGTTTCTTTGTGCTTCCTTGATTCTGTCCAACAAAATTGGATGAACCTCCATTGCGAACAACTTCTCATTTGACTCCCTCGGGCTCCTTATCTCGAGTTCCAATCTATCCATCTCCTTAACTAACTCCTCTTGAGTTGTTAGCATTGCCAACTTACCATTGCTCTTTCTGCTTAGCGCATCTGCTACCACGTTAGCTTTCCCCGGATGATATAAAATGTCGCAATCGTAATCCTTTATAAGTTCCAATCATCTTCTTTATCTCATATTCAACTCCTTCTGCGTGAAGATATACTTCAGACTTTTATGGTCCGTGTATATTTCACATCTTACACCATATAAATAGTGCCTCCAAATCTTTAGGGCAAATACCACCGCTGCCAATTCCAGGTCATGGGTAGGGTATACCTTTTCGTAATCCTTCAACTGACGCGACGCATACTCAATAACTTTACTATGTTGCATAAGCACACAACCAAGTCCTTTGTGTGACGCATCACTAAAAATCACGAAATCACCTGTATCGTCAGGTAAAGACAACATCGGTGCTTCACTCAGTCTTTTCTTGAGTTCCTTGAAACTTTCTTCACACTTCTCCGTCCAGACAAATTTTACCAACTTCTTTATTAGATTCGTTAAAGTTCTTGCTATTTTCAAAAAATCTTGGATAAACCGTCATTAATAGCCTGCCAATCCTAAGAAACTTTTTACTTCAGTCGGTGTCTTCGGCTGTTCTCAATTCTGCACCGCTTCTACCCTATCCGGTGGAATACCTAGTAATTCCTTCAGAAATACATCTGAAAATTCGTTCATTACAGATAATTGTCCCATCCCCATCCCTACTTTATGCGTATCAATGATATGGGCTAAATAACCTACACATCCCTTTCTAAGCAACTTCCTCGCTTGCATCATCGTTAGACAGCTTGAGTGTCTCGGCGACTTACTACCATAAAACACTACCTTAGACTGATTTGGAGTCTTAAGGTTTATACACTTCTTCTATCAATCTATCATCGCTCTATGGTTAAATAACCAATCCATTCCTAGAATTACATCAAATTCTCCTAATGGAATCGGAATTAAATCCACAGGTAACATACAACCCCTGATATCTACAAAACAATTCCTATAAATATGGCTAACGACAATGACTTCCTTATTAGCAACTTCTATGTTCATAGGATATTCTAATTCTTCCTAGGGTAAGTTTAATCTTTGGGAGAATTCATGCGATACGAAGGAACAAGTAGCACTCAAATCAAATAATACGTAAGCAGATTTATCATTGATCGGAATGATACCTGAAACCACGTGCTTATATGCAACCGCATCTTAAACTGTTATGTTAAAAGTCCTTGATGTTGGTCGATTCTGAGTTGGTGGTCCCAAAATTATGAGATTTCCACCGCTTGATCCCCTTCCTCTTTTCCCTCCCGGTGAGTTCTTCTTTGGGCAATTCCTAGCCCGATGATCTAATGCTCCATAGTTGAAACATCTATTTCTCTTTAGTGGAGAGCAATTGGGAGAAATGTGCGCCTCTTGCCCGCAATTGAAGCATACATTCTTCCCTTTTAGACATGCACCCGAGTGATTCCTCCCATACTCATTGCATGTCTCAGTCCTCTTCTTTGCTTCCCCTAGTTTTCCCCCAGGGTTTACCTGTAAAATCCCAAATTTTACGAATAAAGATTTAATTTTTTTGAAATATTTTTTTTTGAATATTATGGAGTGAATTTGATATAATGTTATAGTTGTGGGTAATATTTATAAATTTTGCAAAGTATGCAAGTTGTTATATAATATTCGATTGGTCGAGGAATATTCGTTTTAGCAGAGAATATTCGTACAACGACGCAATCATTGGTGGACCCCATAATAAAATTTTCAGACTGTTGGTTGAATTTATAATAGTAAATCAATATGGATCGCTGGTTTAAAGTTTTAATAGTGAATCAGTATGGACCGTTGCTTTAAGTTTTAATAGTGAATCAGTATGGATCGTCCGTTTAAAAGTAAATAAATCCGGACCGTTCATGAATTAGTTACTATTCAATCCATTCTCCTATAAATAGAAGCTCATTCCTTCATTATTTCTTAGAAATTCACTGAAACTCTAGAGAGAGAAATCATAGAGAGAAAGAAAAAGAGTATTCTACTACTTCACTACTTCAATATCCAGTTTCTTCTTTATAGGGTAAGGGTATTATTTCATTCTTATTCATGGTGAAATTCTTACGTTATTCCATTCTTTATTATTATGTTGAATAACTTTGTTTATGCAAAGTACCGCATACATGGTGAAATTCTTCTATTATTCCGTTTCATTATTATTACTCGTTAGAATATCCCGTTTATGCATTTTACGTGGGACTGGTTCCGTTTTTATTATTCTCATTGGAATATCATGTTCAGACATTTTGTGGGACTGGTTCCGTCTTTATTATTCTCGTTGGAATATCTCGCTCATGCGTTTTTTACGCCGGCCCGGTTCCGTCTTTATTATTACATTGGAATATCTCATTCATGCGTTTTTACGGGACTGGTTCCGTTATTTATTATTCTGTTGGAATAACCTGCATGTGCGGTCTATCACATGCCTGGTGATTTCTTTTGTTATTCCATTCTTTATTATACTCAGTTGGTTAAAGTTTTGACTTCTATACTCTATGAAATTAGTGGAATATCCTTGATATTTGCACTTCATCCAGTATCTTTTCATGGAAATATTCTTCTGAACATTCTTGAATTTTACTCTACAAAGAAGTATCATGTTGGCAATTTGGACGTTATTGGTTCCTGGATAAATTAATTCTTGAACTTGTTTTATTGAATTCTTATATCATTGTCATTATCCTCATGTTTATATTTTATTGAAAGTCATTTGTGGCCTGTAGTGCATAGATGGACTTGGTATGATTATGACCAGGGATTATTCGGTATAATCATGATCGTAATGTTACAAATGATGTGGTAAAAGTCCTCATTGGCCCGTAGTGCATTGATGGACAGTTGTTGGCATGATCATGACCATTGATGAATACACGAATATCCTTGGGCCAGAAGTGCATGGATAATTTGTGTTCGTGATACTAATGAATATCCTTGGTCGAAAAGTGTGGATGATGTGGATTATTTATTAAGTTGAGTCTCAGCGATAAAAGTGATGAAAAACTTTTTAAATCATAAAAGATAGTAGATTTTATTCTCTACTCGACTCTTTTAATGGGTTGCTTATTCCGCTGCAGTTAAACTTGTTGTCTATTGTGTTTTATCAGTTTAACATTGTTGAAGGCTAATGATAATTTATCCTGCATTATCTTTGTCATAATATTTCTTACTGGGCTAGTTGAGCTCACCCTTTCTTTCACTGGTCTCTTCAGGAAATGAGAACGTAGCAGGGACTAGTCGAGGAACGGAGTGATGGTCCAGATGATAACATTAGTAGTCCTCACTATTCTATGAATTAGTGTGATAATAATTGTAATGAGGACTTATCCTGAGAGTGGATATTGTCTAGAAGACAATATTTGTATTAAAACTCACAGCTCTTGTTGTATATTTAAGATTGTATTTGTATTCTGTACGATGTATTTGGCGACTTAAAATGGGTGCTGTATACCTATTTTGGGGGCGTCACAGTTGGTATCAAAGCTTAGGGATATGATCCCTGGCTAAGATGTGAGACAAGAACTAGGAGGGGAGAGACGGGGAATTCCTTCGCTAGTATGACCTACCTAAGTTTATTTGGTATTTAATTGGTCGGTCAGAGTATAGGGATAATTTGTGATATGTTAATTAACCCTTGTTTTGTGGCAGTGTTTGAAAATGGCATCCGAGAATGTTGAGAACATCAATGGAGAACAGGAGACCGTTGAATCTCCACATATCAATAATCAGGATAATGTGCATCAGGAAGGCGACAATCCTCAGGCAAACAACAACACTGACCAGATGATGAACGTTGGAATGTTCAGAGGCTTTATGCAATTCATGCAATATTAGGCAAGAGCGGCTCCTGTCAAAAATGCAGGTGGAAACACTGCAACTCTTGACGGTCATCGCTAAAGGCTTCAAGGAACTGGGAGCACCAGAGTTTTTTGGAGAGCCAAAACCACTTAAAGCGGAGACATGGATAAAGCAGATCTGCAAGATATTTGATGTCTTGGGATGCTCCGAGGAGCAAAAAGTTCCATTTGCCACTTTCATGTTGCGAGTAGAGGCAGATTACTGGTGAGAATCTGTAAAGCGTACTCAACCTGCCGCACTAAAGATGACTTGGGAGAAGTTCCAAGAATTGTTCAACGACAAGTACTTTCCCGAAAGTATTCGTCACATGAAAGAGGTAGAATTCATCAAGTTGGAGCAAAATAACATGACCGTGTCGCAGTACGAAGCCAAGTTCGCCAAGTTATCCCGGTTTGCGTCCCATTTGGTTGATAATAAAGAGAGAATGACGCGAATGTTTCTAAGAGGTTTGAAACTCGAGATACGTCAATATCTTATCTCTCATAAACTATGTTTGTATTCAGATGTTGTTAATAGGGCTCAATTATTGGAGCGCGATAATGAGTCAACCCAACCAAAAGAGAGCAGCCGACAAAATGATAATACCAGTGATAGCAGTCATCAAAGCGGTGACAATAAGTGTGGAGGGAATCAGCATACCAGAAATGGTAACCACTTTGGTGGTAATCATGGCCAAAACAATAAGAATGGACATTTCAAGAAGAGGAAATTCAACAATGATGGAAAGACGTTAGCACCAGCACCCGTTGTTAAGGAAGGAGAACGACCACCTATCATATGTTTCAAATGCGGAGGGGAGGGACATATCAGTCCAAACTGCGCGATGCCGTCCAAAGAATGTTATAATTATGGAAGAGAAGGTCACCTAGCCCGATTTTGTCGTTCACCGAAGACAAGTTTAGCTAGGATGGAGGCACCAAAGGCCGTCCCAGAAAAGTCAAAACTGGTAGTGTAAGGGAGAGCGTTTTTTGTGACCTCCCAGAAAGCAAGGAACCCGAACGAAGTCATCACGGGTAAGCTTATCATAAACTCTAGCGAAGTATATACCTTATTTGATACTGGTTCTACCCATTCTTTTATTCTCCTACTTGCGCTCAACGTTTAAAATTGACTCCGGAGAAATTGGACTTTGACTTAGCTGTTAAAACTCCATTGGGAGAAACCTTCATTACATCCACTGTTTATAAGTCTTGTTTGATTCAAATTGGTACTCTCACATTACCTGTCGATCTTATTTCATTGAAAATACTTGCATTTGACATAATTCTAAGGATTGATTGGTTAACTACTCATCATGCAAAAATTGATTGTTTTCGAAAGGTTGTTAGCTTTCATATTCCTAACCAACCTATTATGCGAATTCAAACAACCAAACCATTAAAATTAATCACTGTCATCTCAAGCCATAAAGCTATTCGTTTATTGAAAAACGGATGTCAAGCTTTCTTAGCTCATGTCACGGATCTAAACAAAATACGCCGTTTTTGAATGATATTTCTATTGTTAATGAATTTCTCGACGTATTCCTCGAAGAACTTCCCGCCTACCCCAGAGCGTGAAATTGAATTTTGTATCGACCTTGAACCCAGACAAAACCCATTTCCAAAGCCCCATATCGAATGGCTCCTATTGAACTTCGTGAGTTAAAGACCCAATGCAGGAATTGTTAGACATCGGTTTCATTCATCCTAGTACGTCTCCTTGGGGTGCTCCTGTTCTATTCGTGAAAAAGAAAGATGGGAGTATGCGATTTTGTATTGATTATTGGGAGTTGAACCATGTCACCATCAAAAATAGATATCCGTTGCCACGTATTGATGACCTGTTTGACCAGTTGCAAGGCGCCAAATTCTTTTCAAAGATTGATCTTGGTTCCGGATATCACTGATTGAAGATTAGAACCGATGATATTCCAAAGACGACATTCAGAACTCGGTACGGGCATTATGAATTCCTAGTCATGTCTTTTGGATTAACTAATGCTCATGCTGCCTTTATGGATATGATAAACCGGGTATTCAAGGAATATTTGGATCACTTTGTTGTCGTCTTTAGTGATGACATCCTCATATATTCCAAAAGCCGTCAAGATCATGAGCAACACTTGAGGCTGATACTCCAAAAGCTTTGTGAATATAAGCTTTATGCCAAGTTGAAGAAATGTGAGTTCTGGCTTGAGGAAGTAGCATTCCTTGGGCACGTAGTATCAAGTCATGGAATATATGTTGACCCAACAAAGATTGAAGCTATTCAATGCTGGGAGAAACCTAAATCAGTGACCAAAGTACGTAGCTTTCTCGGCTTAGCTGGTTATTATCAAAGATTCGTAGAAGAGTTTTCTCGAATCGTTACTCTATTAACTCAGCTGACTCGAAAAGATACAAAATTTGGTTAGAACGAGGAATGTGAGAAGAGTTTTTAAGAACTCAGGAGGAGACTCATTTCAGCACCTGTTTTGACAATACCATCTGGCTCGGAGGGATTTGTCATCTACAGTGATGCTTTGGGAAAAGGGTTAGGATGTGTTCTCATGCAACATGGGAAAGTCATAGCCTATGCCTCACGATAACTCAAAGAATATGAGAGGAATTATCCTACTCATGATCTAGAGTTGGCAGCAGTCTTTTTGCACTAAAGATTTGGAGGCATTACTTGTATGGGGAGAAAGTGGAGATCTTTACGAATCATAAAAGCCTCAAATATTTCTTCACTCAAAAAGAACTCAACATGCGACAACGACGTTGGCTTGAACTGATGAAAGATTATGATCATACCATCCAATACCATCCCGAAAAGCAAACGTGGTAGTCGATGCATTGAGTAGAAGAGCATACGCGGTACGAAAAGCGATATTGTCAACGCAAAGGCCCATTTTGTATGACTTGCAAAGGATGGAGATAGAGATAAAAACTCCAGGGACCCACGTGATGATGGCGAATATACGAGTAGAATCGACTTTAATCGATAAAGTTAAAGTTGCTCAAGCTACAGACCCGGAGCTGATGAACACGAAAAAGAAGGTTCAAGAGGGCGTTATTCTAGAAGCAAGAATCGATGAAGAGAGGAAATCTCAATCCTCGATTTAATTGGCCCATTTGAAATCCTCGATCGAGTAGGAACTATGGCTTATAGACGCTTAAAGGTTATACCTCAAGAGTTAGAATTTGATGAAATGTACTCATCTATTCGGCATACCAGGTATGTACGTAAATTTCGAGGGCGAAATTTCATAAGGAGGGGAGATTGTAAAATCCCAAATTTTACGAATAAAGATTTAATTTTTTTGAAATATTTTTTTTTTTGAATATTATGGAGTGAATTTGATATAATGTTATAGTTGTGGGTAATATTTATAAATTTTTCAAAGTATGCAAGTTGTTATATAATATTCGACTGGTCGAGGAATATTCATTTTAGCAGGGAATATTCGTACAACGACGCAATCATTGGTGGACCCCACAACAGAATTATTGTCGGATTGAGAAAACAACAAAAATATTTTTATGAAAATAACGGCGAAAGTTTTACCATTAATACTGTTGAACTACTCGGTAGTAAAAGTACAGTAATAAGCGTGGTTGCATAGTAGCACACGGTATTGATTATTGATTCTTACGTGAGAAATCACTCAGTTATACTCAATTATTGCTACAGTAATTGCTGCATCATATCTCTCATATTATTGATTCGATTATGTCAGTATCATCTTCATTATATGTTATATTATTAAATTAATAATTAAGACGACAAAGTTATTCATATTATTAAATTGCAATATTTACAATGTCTAGAAGTTCTGTCAAGGAGAGGTTTGGTCACCTAATTGCGCGCCAATAGGGAGAAATCCTTATTGAAAAGCCCCCTCTTTCCTGGGAACAACCTGGTTGTTAAATATTGTGAGTTATAATATTAATGATGAATAAGTTCGTGTTGATTAAAGATGAATTTGATTGTTTCATTGTGTTGGGATTATTTGTGTTAGTAGAAATCGACATCTATTTCGATGATAATTGATGTCTGGAGGTTATATTGTTTAATCGGGAATTCGGGACACTTTTTGTGTCGGAGTACTATTCACAAGTTACTATTCATGAGTTACTATTCACGAGTTACTATTCATGAGTTACTATTCACGAGTTACTATTCACCCAAACAATATATTTCTTTTCGGTCCAAATTATTTTTTGGTACAATATTATTCCATAAGGAGATGTGCTAATTTTTCAGACTGTTGGTTGAATTTATAATAGTAAATCAATATGGATCGCTGGTTTAAAGTTTTAATAGTGAATCAGTATGGACCGTTGCTTTAAGTTTTAATAGTGAATCAGTATGGATCGTCCGTTTAAAAGTAAATAAATCCGGACCGTTCATGAATTAGTTACTATTCAATCCATTCTCCTATAAATAGAAGCTCATTCCTTCATTATTTCTTAGAAATTCACTGAAACTCTAGAGAGAGAAATCATAGAGAGAAAGAAGAAGAGTATTCTACTACTTCACTACTTCAATATCCAGTTTCTTCTTTATAGGGTAAGGGGTATTATTTCATTCTTATTCATGGTGAAATTCTTCTGTTATTCCATTCTTTATTATTATGTTGGAATAACCTGTTCATGCAAAGTACCGCATACATGGTGAAATTCTTCTATTATTCCGTTCATTATTATTCTATTGGATTATCTTATGCATGCGTTTTACTTGGGACCGTTTTTAAATCTTTATTATTCTCGTTGGAATATCCCGTGCATGCGTTTACGTTGAACTCGGTTCCGCTTTTTATTATTATTTGCTGAATATCCTGTTTGTGCGTTTTTACCGGGGACGATTTCGTCTTTATTATTATTTGGAATATCCCGTCTGCATGCGTTTTACGACGGACCGGTTCGTTATTTATTATTCATTGGAATAACGCGCTCATGCGGTCTATCACATGCCGGTGATTTCTTTTGTTATTCCATTCTTTATTATACTCGGTTGGTTAAAGTTTTGACTTCTATACTCCATGAAATTAGTGGAATATCCTTAATATTTGCGCTTCATCCAAAGATCTTTTCATGGAAATATTCTTCCGAACATTCTTGAATTTTACTCTACAAAGAAGTATCATGTTGACAATTTGGACGTTATTGGTTCTCGGATAAATTAATTCTTGAACTTGTTTTATTGAATTCTTATATCATTGTCATCATCCTCATGTTTATATTTTATTGAAAGTCAAATCGTATTCTAGTGCATAGATGGACTTGGTATGATTATGACTGAGGATTATTCGCAGATAATCATTTACCGTAATGTTACAAATGATGTGGTAAAGTCTCTCATGGCCCATAGTGCATTGATGGACGATTGTTGGCATGATCATGACCATTGATGAATACACGAATATCCTTGGCCCGTAGTGCATGGATAATTTGTGGTCGTGATACTAATGAATATCCTGGCCAGAAAAGGGGATGATGTGGATTATTTATTGTCGAGTCTCAAATGATAAAAGTGATGAAAAACTTTTTAAATCATAAAAGATAGTAGATTTTATTCTCTACTCGACTCTTTTAATGGATTGCTTATTCCGCTGCAGTTAAACTTGTTGTCTATTGTGTTTTATCAGTTTAACATTGTTGAAGGCTAATGATAATTTATCCTGCATTATCTTAGTCATAATATTTCTTACTGGGCTAGTTGAGCTCACCCTTTCTTTCAATGTTCTCTTCAGGAAATGAGAACGTAGCAGGGACTAGTCGGGGAACAGAGTGATGGTCCAGATGATAACATTAGTAGTCCTCACTATTCTATGAAATAGTGTGATAATAATTGTAACGAGGACTTATTCTAAGAGTAGATATTGTCTAGAAGACAATATTTGTATTAAAACTCACAGCTCTTATTGTATATTTAAGATTGTATTTGTATTCTGTACCATGTATTTGGCTACTCAAGATGGGTGATGTATTCCTATTTTGGGGGCGTCACATTACCGAATTAAAATTGTTGTTGTTGTTGTTGTTCCACTTCCTTTTGCTTGCACCACTCCCACTGCTACCTTCCCCACGATTCTCTCCTTCATTCTTCTTCTTTTTCTCCTTGTTAAATTTCATCAGGGCTTTGCTTTCGCCCTCAGTGATTATAGCTTTCTCAAGGAGAGTCGCGAAGTTGTTCGTTTCAACACCGAAAGTCTACTGTATAACCATGGTTTGAGGCCCTGCTCAAACCTCCACATTTTCCTCTCCTCGGTGTCAACTTGATAAGGTGCGAACCTCGCCAGCTCTTTGAAATTTTTGGCGTACTTAGGCACTGTCATGTCGTCTTGCTTCAGCTCCAGGAATCACATCTCTATGCAACTCTTCATACTCACAGGAAATTAGTTTTCGAAGAAATTCTTCTTAAACCCCTCCCATGGTATCACACCTGTGACAACCCGAGAAATTAGACAATTTCTTAAAATCTTAATTGATTGATTTAAGGTTCAATAGTATAACCTAGACAGAAAATAAGTGTATGCGTTTGATATTTTTCGGAAGGAATTTTGAGGATTTCAAAATTTTGTGAAGGATTTTGGTGAATTATTCAGGATTAAGTGTATATGTGTATATGTTCTGTGAATATGGTATTATATGTGTACAGAATGTGGTTAAGGGTCAAGGGTTGACCAGATAAATTTTATCAGTGTCAAACCCTAATATTATTGTCGAATGTCAACGTTTAGTTAGAAAACCTTAACGACTGATAAGAAACCCTAAAACTGGTTCTGAAACCCTAATTTCAGTTCCGGGAATCTAAAACCCTAATTTGGAAGTTCAAAACCCTAAATTGGGAACTTAATGGCTTAAGTGTAAATAATTATAAGATTAATTAGGGTTAATCCTAACAAATTAGTTAGAAACCCTAATTTCAAAATTTGAAACCCTAATTGTTCCGTTTGAAATCCTAAGGTACAATTATGGACTTAACTGCTAAAATTAGCAATTTTAATTAAGAAATGTTAATCCTAATTAGTAAGATTGAGCTTATGATTAGGAAATCTAAATATAAATATAGAATCCTAATTATAATTTTGAAATATTAATTTTATATTTCGAAAACCCTAATCTGGAAATCCTAGAAAAATTGAATTATGGAAACCTAAGGTTTTAACCCTAAGGGTTGGATAAAAGGTCAATTGTGCCATTAAAATTGTATGCAAAAAAACTATCTTGCCCTTTTAGCATTATTTAATTGGTGGAGTGCAAATCTTGCTAAGATAATGGGTTGGTGTCCAAACCTAAACCTAGCATGTGACTTATATCTATCAAATCAGTAGCAATATTAGCCAACATTCATTGCATCATACTTTTATAGATTAAAAAGAGAGAAAAAGGCTCACTTGACTTCTCATTTTTACCTTAGCCATTCTCTCTCCAAAATTCGAAAATGGGGAGTGAGTGAGAGTGAGATATAAAGCCAAGATCATCTCTTAGTTAAACAATATCAGATCATAAGGTCAGAATCAAGATCAAGCTTTAAAAGGAGGTATAAACCCTAATTTTGCTAGATCTTTAAGACTGATGTTATATGTTGTAATTGGTTGTTTAAAGTTGAGTAATAAGTTGTTGTTTAGTGATCTGGGTTGTTAAATCCCAGATCCATAACATTAAAGTTCTCAAAATGGAAGATTTCTTAAATCTGGAAAAAAGTTGAAAAAATGGCCTGACATCCATATGTCAGAGGGCCTAGATCTTTCTCTGTTTTTAATTTTTGTTGTTTTATGTTATAAATGTGTTCTATGTCATGTGGACTATGATCTGAAACTAGAAATAGGGCCAGATCATGAAAAGGTTGAGAGATATGAGCAGTCAAACTGCGTTGACCGATCACAGGAATGAGTTTCTGCGCAACCTAGAAACCCAGATCTTGTTTGACATTGTATTTGCAAGTCCTTGATCTTGCTTCTCTTTGATTGTTAGGTCATGTTATTGTTTTTACCTTGTAGACTGGTGTAGATACTACATATTCATGCTTCTAGATTACACAGATCCATAACAGAACCCAAGATTTTAGTGGTCAAACTTGGGTTGACCATCAGCCTTATGAATTTTCTAGAAAACCTCTATAAAATTCAAGACCCAGTTCTTGACCACTACTTTGACCGTATAGATCTCTTTGAATTGTTGTTGTTATGATGCTATGATGTAATAGAAATGTACACTGACATGTGTTCTACAAGATTCAACAATTAGATTACATAAAACAAACACAGAACCCAAAATATAAGGATTCAAAACAGCTTAGTCGAACTGTTCTTCATTTCTGGAAAACCCAGAAATGAAGAACAGCTTCTGACAATGATTTCTAGAGCCCAAATCGTTACTGATATGTTATTGTATGGTCATGAACTTGGTATATAGTTGTAGTATTACATAAATACTACAACATTAACACGAATTCCAGCTCAGAAAGCAACAAGAACATATAATTAAAACCGGTCAAACATAGCACCTTAACCACTGACATGAGTTTTTAGGTTTGTTGAAGAATAGCCCAAGAACACCTTTAGCCACGGTTTTGTCGCCTAATGCACCTTTAACGACACTTAAATTCAAAAATTAATTATTTTAATTAATAAATAGATAAAATTTAGTTTTTAATTATTAAAAATTAATATTAAATTCCTAAAAATTATTTTAAAGTCCAAAAATTAGTTTTTAATTATTTAGAGTATATTTCATAAATATTTAATATTTTGGAATATAAATGGTATTTAATTTATTTAATTATAATATTAAATAAATTATTTAAAAATAATTTTAATACTTGAAAAATCGTTAAAATATATTATGGTGTTAGAAAATATTTGAAGTTATTTTTAATGACTTTTGATATTTTGTGATGAATTTCATTAATAAATTTATATTAATGGTGATTAATTTATTTAATGAATATATTAAATAAATTATGGAAAATTAGAATTAATGCTTTAAAAATCATATAAAATGATTTAAGTGTTATAAAAATATTTGAAGTTATAGAATATAACTTTTGATATTTTCATCATGAAAATATTAATATTTAATATTAATAGCAATTATCAAATAATGGATTTAAAGGTTTAAAAATCATATAAATATGATTTTAAGATATTAAAATACTTTAATATATTATAAATATATTATAATATTATGTTGTGATTTTTATTAATATTTAGTATTAAATAAATATTAATGATAAAGGAATTATGTGGTATTTAATTCATTTAAATACGATATTAATGATTGAAAATTAATGATAAATGGTAATAATTATCTAAAAATTATTACGAGCCTATGAAAATTATTTTGACTAATAATAAAATTATCTAAGATAATGATAAGTGTTTAGACAAAGTTTAATTGAACTTAAACTCGATGAATTTCCGACTAGACTGTCGGGATGTCAAAATTTTGCCGAACTCGACTCGGACTGTAAAAGTTTAACTTGAGGTTATGTCTTATGTGTGTTATAGACGGATAGGATTATGTGATAATGTGTTTAAGTTATTTTAAATACCGTGATGATATTATTCTAATTTGTATATCGATATTATTTATATATTAGGTCTTCAGTCAAAGCTTAATAAATTGCGTAACAGTAATCGACCAAACACGCAAGTTTTCCTTAACTCAACTTTGAGTTGTTTATTCGAAATATAATTATAGTTAATCATTGTTGATTGCCATGGCTAAGAATTGTTAGATTGTTCTATGTACATAATGCATGTATTAATCAGGTATGAAAGGCTGCTCACCTTCATTACCATTTGGTCCATATATATATATATATATATATATATATATATAATGTAAGACCCCGAATTTTATGAAATAAAAGTATTCAATTTTTCTTATAATTATTATTCAGTAAATGGTTAAATTGATAAAAAGTAAAGTTAAGGGTGACATATATAAATTTTTCAAAATAAACAAGTGGTTATAAAATATTCATTGTTGTTGGGGAATATTCGAATATTGATTTGCCAAGTAGATCATTTGTGGGCCCCATAATGTAATAACTATCGGATGAAGAAAAACGACAAGTTTGAGTTTTTATAAATAATCTACGAAGTTGTTATTACAATTAACATCGTTGGAATACGGTGATTAAAAATATAATAATACGTGTGGTTTCACAAGAGATAGACACCAGTATTGCACAAAGATTTTTGAATTATTGATTCTTACGTAAGAAGGCACTACTCAATAATTGTTACAGTAATTAATGTTCAATATTTTATTTTATTAGTTCAATAATTGCTGTATTGATATTTTATATTATTGTTGTTTCAATAATTGTCACGGCATAGTATTTCCCATTATCAGATCAATAATTCATATTATTTGAATAATATTATTAGATAGTATTATTGGTAATGTCTAGAAAGTTCTCTCAAGGATGGGTTTGGTCACGTAATTGTGCGCCAGTAAGGAGAAATCCTTATTAGAAAGCCCCCTCTTTCCTGAAAACTGCCTAGTTGTCATTACTGTGATTCTGTAATATTATTTGTGAATAATTAATTATTGATAAGGAAATATTTATTCGATGCAGATATAAATGATGGATTTATTTATTTTATGTGGTTATAAATGAAGGAATTACTGTTGAAGTGTTTTATCAGTATTTTGTCCGATTGGAGGTATTAAAAGATCAAATCGGTGTTCTTAAAGCTCTATTGCGTGAGTTACAATTTTAATCCGACCGTTGGATCGTTGTGATTTTTGGATATGTTATACATATATAAGTTGAGTATATTTTCACAAATTTTTAACCGTTAAAAATTAACGCATGATTTGTTATGAATTTTAAAAGGTGTTAAAAATCATCCATTTGTGGATTTCAGATATTTTTTGTCTGGAATTTGGAAAAACTTAAAGCTACAAAGTTGTAGAGAATTCAATTTCGTGTGGAATGGACATAAAATTTTTATTTTTCTGATAAACGGGCTATTTTCTATGAATTACTGAAGTTTTGGAGAATAAAATAATTTTTATTAAAAATGGGTGGGACCCACTTTTGTTAATAACATGTGGGATGCTATTTTTTTGTTCAAAAATGGCTGCTAATTCAAGGAGGAGGCGTGGAGGTTTGAAAAGAAAAAATATTAAATAATATTTTATTATTTTAGTCTCCTTTGGTATTCTAGCATTTTCCTATAAATAGGTGCTTATGTTAGAATTGAAAATCACACCAAAAACAAGTTTTCTTTCTATCTATATTGTCGAGCGTATTTTTGTGAGTATTTAGATACTTTGAGAGTTGCTATTCAGTGCAAGTTTCCTTCGGCTTTTCATCCGATATTTCAGTCAGAAATATTGCTCTATCGAGATAAGGGATTTTAAGGGTTATTATGTTTTTCAATTTCGTACTTGTTCCGAACCTTCAAAAATTCTGGAAAAATTTGAAATGATAATTTGATGAGTTTTCTAGATTGTGTCCAAAAATGACGATTTTTGGATGTATAGATTAGGAGTTATGAATTTTATGAGAAAAAACTATTTTAAAAGTAAACCCTTATAACTCCTTGTGGTTAACTCTAAAATTGGTGAAATTTTTATTGGGAGTACATGTATATAACAGAAGTATAATCTGTAAATTTCGGAATTTTTGGACAAAAGTACAATTTATGATAAATGTCTAAATATTCTATATTTTGTATATATGAAAAATAGTAAATGAATTTTAAAAATTCTGAGAAAAATATATGTTCAATATGGGACTATATTCTGCTAAATCTCAGAAAAGAAATATTTTTGGGACTGATTTGGTATTTTTCATGAAAATGAAATAGTTATGAGTAAATGAATTAAATATGTTATGTGAAGTAAGAAAATTAGAAAATAGGATTTTATGGCTTGGGAATCCTATATAAGGTATATGCAGATTTTTGATGAGGGTTTTGGTTATTGGTGATGAAATCTTATGAGTTTGGCATTTTAGAATGATTAAATTCATTAATTAGTAAAGTGTAAACAATTAAAATAAATTGTTTATAAGTTTAAGAAATGATTAAAATATTGTGGTAATATTAATAATATTAGATTATGAGATTATTAAGTGATTTATAACATTTGGAATAAGGTGTGATGAAATCGTTGATTTATGAATCTTACTCTTGAAATTAAATTCATGTTTTGATCATATTATTTTTAGGGAATTGTTAAATCCACAACACTTTTTGTAATTTTCACAACAAAAGTGTCGCTGTAGATATATAGCGACGGTGAAAACCGTCGCTATAGAATCTATAGCGACACTTTTATTGTGGAAATAACATTTTTTGTTGTGGATTTAACAATTCCCTATTTTTATTATCATATATAACATTTTTATAATCATGGTGAAGAAATTTCTCTTTGACTTGAGTGTAAAGATGGGTAGATTATTGGTATGATCGTGACTATAGGTTCTCTTTGGCCAGTAGTGCAAAGTTGAATCGTTGACTGGTATGATCATGACCATTGAATTTATAATTGAATATTTTTAGCTTAAGTGCAAAGGTAAATTGATCAATATGGTTATAATTATGGTTTATATAAATTCTGAAATGATTATGTATTTCTTTGAGATATTAATATCTTTGGCCTGTAAAGTAAAGATGACTGTTGTTGAATATCTTTGGGCAGTAGTCAGAAAAAAGATGACTGTTGTGGAATATCTTTGGCCCTGTAGTGCAAAAGATGAATGTTAATGAATATCTTTGGCCAGTAGTGAAGTGCAAAGATGAATTTATGATTATGAATGAGGCGTGATTTGTTATAACCATGATCTTTGATGTTTGGTAAAGACAGTGATGAAAATTATCTTGTCCTAGATGAAAAGGGAATTTAGAATCACAATTATGATTATGAAAGTTATTCATGATTGTGGGATGTGAACTGTTGATTGATGTTACAGAAATAAAACATTGTTGGTGGACTTTTAACATGGAGAAGATAATAGACTTTATGGTCTATTTGACTCTTCTAATGGATTGCTCGTTCCGCTGCGACTATGGTTGAAAAGTCTTATCATCTACCCTATGTTCTAAATTTCTGATTTATTATTGACGAAGGTTATTGATAATTTAATTATCTTTAGTCATGATATTCTTACTGAGCTAGTTGTGTTCACCCTTTTGCTTCACAATTCCTTTCAGGTAATAAGAGTGTTGCCAGGTCGAGCGGGGATAACAGGGGAATAGAACGGTGGTCTATAGCTGTTGAGGTTCTCCCTAATTGTATGGAAATACTTTTATTGAGAACTTTAGATAAGTGTGTCGTATTGTATATGTCATTTGATATTTAATTTTGGTGAACCAAATAGGGTGAGGTGAACCCAACTTTGGAAGGGTGTTTTTCCACTATCATACTAGATGTCTAATGACATACAACCTCGTGTTATCATAAGACAGGGTTGTACACATCCACTTGCTGAGTATATCTACGAGCACTACCTATATGATCTCGGAGTTTGGTTGAAGCATAACGTTCAATTGCAGACGGTGGAGATAGTTATATGTCAAGAGAAGACTCATCATTGGAAGGAGCATGATAGTAATCTTCTCGTTTTTCTTTGGGGTCTATTGGATCAACCAAGGATAATTCTCTAGACATATGATATCTATCATAACTTAGATTCACGGCCTCCTATGTACGAAGGTTTCTTTGAGCATTTTCCAAAGATTTTTATTTTTTAAAATAGTTATTGACTGTACCTTTATGTAAGGTATCACTGTGAGGTGTTGTCCATAGTTGGGACATGAGTCACAGTTGGTATTAAAATTGACAGTATATGTGTTGTTGTATTTTGCACGATAATTGTAGTAATAAAGTTATAGTTATTTTCTGTACCATGTATTTGGCGACTCAGAATAGGTTGGATGGATTGGACCTATTTTTGGGGCGTCACAGTTGGTATCAGAGCTTAGGTATATGATCTTTGGCGGAGATTCGGGATTAGAACTAGGAAGGGAGAGACGAGTAATATCTTTCACTAGTGTGTGTCCTACCTAAGCTGAATTTTTTTACTTAAGTTGACAAATTGTGATATATCAATTAACCTTTGTTTTGAAGCTGTATTCTAGAATGATATCTGAAATACAGGAGATGAACAATGGAGAAATCATGAGGATAGGGAAGATGGAATCTGAAGTGAAAGCAAGGTATTCTCAACTCTTTCAAATACCAAGTACGTAAATTTCGGGGACGAAATTTCATAAGCAGGGGAGATTATTAGACCCCGAATTTTATGAAGTAAAAGTATTCAATTTTTCTTATAATTATTATTCAGTAAATGGTTAAATTGATAAAAAGTAAAGTTAAGGGTGACATATATAAATTTTTCAAAATAAACAAGTGGTTATAAAATATTCATTGTTGTCGGGGAATATTAAATACGACTATTGACAAACCCATTTAGGGCCCCCATAATGTAATAATATTTTCGGATGAAGAAAATGATAAGTTTGAGTTTTTATAAATAACTACAGTAGTTGTATACTCAATTAACATCATTGGAATACCGGTGGTTAAAATACAAGAATACACGCGTGGTCGCACAAGAAGTTATTACCAGATTGCATGATTTTGAATTATTGATTCTTACGTAAGAAGGCACTACTCAATAATTGTTATAGTAATTACTGTTCAATATTTTATTTTATTGGTTCAATAATTGCTGCGTTGATATTGTATATTATTGGTGTTTCAATAATTGTCACGGCACAGTATTTTCCATTATTAGATCAATAATTCATATTATTTGAATAATATTATTAGATAGCATTATTGGCAATGTCTAGAAAGTTACACAATAAGAGGTTTGGTCACCTAATCGCGCCGCCAAAGAAAGAGAAATCCTTATCGAAAGCCCCTCTTTCCAGAACCGCCCCGGTTGTCATTATTGTGATTCGTAATATTATTTGTGAATAATTAATTATTGATAAGGAAATATTTATTCGGTGCATATATAATTGATGGATTTATTTATTTTATGTGGTTATAAATGAAGGAATTAATGTTGAAGTGTTTTATCAGTATTTTGTCGGATTAGAGGTATTAAAAGATCAAATTGGTGTTCTTAAAGCTTTATTGCGTGAGTTATAATTTTAATCCGACCGTTGGATCGCTGTGATTTTTGGATATGTTATACATATATAAGTTGAGTATATGTCCACAAATTTTGAACCATTAAAAATTAACGCATGATTTGTTATGAATTTTAAAAGGTGTTAAAAATCATCTGTTTGTGGATTTCGGATATTTTCTGTCTGGAATTTGGAAAAACTTAAAGCTACAAAGTTGTAGAGAATTCGATTTCATGTGGAATGGACATAAAATTTATATTTTTCTGATAATCGGGCTATTTTCTATGAATTACTGAAGTTTCGAAAAATAAAATGATTTTTATTAAAAATGGGTGGGACCCACTTTTGTTAATAACATGTGGGCTGTTATTTTTTAGTTCAAAAATGGCTGCTAATTCAAGGAGGAGGCGTGGAAGTTTGAAAAGAAAAAATATTAAATAACATTTTATTATTTTAGTCTTCTTCGGCGTTCTAGCATTTTCCTATAAATAGGTGCTTATGTTAGAATGAAAAATCACACCAAAAACAACTCTTCTTTCTCTCTATATTGTCGAGCGTATTTTTGTGAGTATTTAGATACTTTGAGAGATTCTATTCAGTGCAAGTTTTCTTCGGCTTTTCATCCGATATTCCAGTCAGAAATACTGCTCTTTCGAGGTAAGGGATTTTAAGGGTTATTATGTTTTTCAGTTTCGTACTTTTTCCGAACCTTCAAAAATTCTGAAAAAATTTGAAATGATAATTTGATGAGTTTTTTAGATTGTGTCCAAAAATGACGATTTTTGGATGTATAGATTAGGAGTTATGGATTTTATGAGAAAAGACTATTTTAAAAGTAAACCCTTATAACTCCTTGTGGTTAAATCCAAAATTGGTGAAATTTTTATTGGGAGTACATGTATATAACAGAAGTATACTCTCTAAATTTCAGAATTTTTGGACAAAAGTACAATTTATGATAAATGTCTAAATATTCGACAGTCTTGGTCATATGAAAAATAGTAAATGAATTTTAAAAATTCTGAGTAAAATATATGTTCAATATGGGACTATATTCTGCTAAATCTCAGAAAATAAATATTTTTGGGACTGATTTGGTATTTTACATGAAAATGAACTAGTTATGAGTAAATGAATTAAATATGTTATGTGAAGTAAGAAAATTAGAAAATAAGATTTTATGGCTTGGGAATCCTATATATGGTATATGCAGATTTTTGATGAGGGTTTTGGTTATTGGTGATGAAATCTTATGAGTTTGACATTTTAGGATGATTAAATGCATTAATTAGTAAAGTGTAAATAATTAAAATAAATTATTTATAAGTTTAAGAAATGATTAAAATATTGTGGTAATATTAATAATATTAGATTATGAGATTATTAAGTGATTTATAACATTTGGATTAAGGTGTGATGAAATCGTTGATTTATGAATCTTACTCTTGAAATTAAATCCATGTTTTGATTATATTATTTTTATTATCATATATAACATTTTTATAATCCTGGTGAAGAAATTTCTCTTTAACTTGAGTGTAAAGATGGGTAGATTATTGGTATGATCGTGACTATGGGTTCTCTTTGGCCAGTAGTGCAAAGTTGAATAGTTGATTGGTATGATCATGACTATTGAATTTACAATTGAATATTTTTAGCTTAAGTGCAAAGGTGAATTGATCAACATGGTTATAATTATGATTTATATAAATTCTGAAATAATTATTTATTAATTTGAGATATTAATATCTTTGGCCTATAGTGCAAAGATGAATTATAATGAATATCTTTGGCCTGTAGTGCAAAGATGACCTGTTGTTGAATATCTTTGGCCTGTAGTGCAAAGATGACATGTTGTGAAATATCTTTGGCCTGTAGTGCAAAGATGAACTGTTAATGAATATCTTTGGCCCGTAGTGGAAAGATGAATTTATGATTATGAGCAGGAACTGTGATTTGGTATAACCATGATCTTTGATGTTTCAGGTAAAGACAGGTGATGAAAAGTATCTTTGTCCTAGATGAGAAAGGGAATTTAGAATCACAATTATGATTATGAGTTATTAACAGGATTGTGGACAGGAACTGTTGATTGATGTTACATGGATAAAACATTGTTTGTGGACTTTTAACATGGAGAAGATGATAAACTTTATGATTTATTTGACTCTTCTAATGGATTGCTCGTTCCGCTGCGACTATGGTCGAAAAGTCTTATCATCTACCATATGTTCTAAATCTCTGATTTATTACTGATGAAGGCTATTGATAATTTAATTATCATTAGTCATGATATTCTTTACTGAGCTAGTTGTGCTCACCCTTTTGCTTCACAATTCCTTTCAGGTAATAAGAGTGTTGCCGGGTCGAGCGGGGATAATATGAGAATAGAACGGTGGTCTATAGCTGTTGAGGTTCTCCCTAAATAGTATGAAAATACTTTTATTGAGAACTTTAGATAAGTGTGTCGTATAGTATATGTCATTTGATATTTAATTTTGGTGAGCCAAATAGGGTGAGGTGAACCCAAATTTGGAAGGGTGTTTTACCACTATCATACAAGATGTCTAATGACATACAACCTCATGTTATCATAAGACAGGGTTGTGCACATCCACTTGCTGAGTATATCTACGAGCACTACCTATATGATCTCAGAGTATGGTTGAAGCATAACGTTCAATTGCAGACGGTGGAGATAGTTATATGTCAAGAGAAGACTCATCATTGGAAGGAGCATAATAGTAATCTTCTCGTTTTTCTTTGGGGTCTATTGGATCAACCAAGGAAAATTCTCTGGACATATGATATCTATCATAACTTAGATTCATGGCCTCCTATGTATGAAGGTTTACTTGAGCATTTCCCAAAGATTTTTATTTTTTAAAACAGTTATTGACTGTACCTTTATGTAAGGTATCACTGTGAGGTGTTGTCCATAGTTGGGACATGAGTCACAGTTGATATTAAAACTCATAGTATATGTGTTGTTGTATTTTGCACGACAATTGTAGTAATAAAGTTGTAGTTATTTTTTGTACCATGTATTTGGCGACTCGGAATAAGTTGGATGGATTGGACCTATTTTGGGGGCGTCACAATATATATATATATATATATATATATATATATATGTTCATGTTAAAGGTTCTTCAACTATGCAAGTTTGTTCGTGCTAATTCACAACTATATTGTTGAATTATAGCCAGCTTATTATTCAAACTCTTTCAATCATGAGATATCCTCAAATAAATTTATACTTGCTGGGCAAACATATGCTCACCCTTGCTATATCATGATAAACATTGCAGATTAAGGCGAATACGTCGGATACAAGGAAAGGTTAAAGATAGTTCTAACTTTAAGATAATGGGTGCAGCTAGATTTGTAATAGTATTGTATGGTAATAATGTTATATGTTAGACAAGTTATGAATTATGTATAAGTTAAGGTTACTCTATCTTGGGGAATAGTGTGTAAAGTTTAATGTATAAACAATTTATGTTTATATCTTCCGCAATAGTTATAGAATGATTGTACCAGATCCGTGGTGATTTAGGACCCAAATTTGGGGCTCTCACAGTTGGTATCAGAGCTGTTGGTTATGAACCTTAGGTAGGAATGCCTAAGTCCAATAACCGCAGTGATTAGGATAAGATCTAACTCACATAGATTTAGTTGGTCAGTAAGATTCAAAGACGAATCTCGGCGAGTTGTAAAGATATGGAGTTTCCTAACTCTAATAGTAAAGGTGAATAGTAGTGGTGAATAGATAGAGTCTAAAAGACTAAAAGTGCAGTGATAGGTGATCGTAAAACAAAACGATCAATATATAGAAATGAATCGTAATATATACGATGAGATCACCTCGTGATCTGATAAGGTGATAGCAGGGAGAAGAATCAATCTAATGATTGAAAAGTTATAGTAAAGATTGCTGTGTGTCAGTTGTACTATGAATTGGTACAGATTCGGGTAAGGATTATGAATACGGATTAAATGAAATTCGTATTGAGAAGGGAGTTAAGATTAGGTGGGGATTTCAAGTGAGGACTCATGCCAGCAGCTAAATTGTATGATTCTTCGTATGGGAGTTGAATTGTACTTGGTGTAAAAACCACTTAGTTTTTGGTACTAATAATCATTGAAATATTTGTGTTGCGCTATTTGCTATATACCTGTTGAGAGGGTGATTCCTTTCTCATGTGTATAACAGATAGATAGGTTATAGATAGAGAATATAAGGTTAAATACGAGTTCTTAAAACTTATACTTATGTTACGTTCGTGACTCATGGTTATATGAAATGTTTGTGAACCCCTCAGCGAATGGACGTCAAAGGTCTGACTAGGATAAGTTCTTAAACTCATATGATAGTGGAAAGTTCCTGAACTCATAAGTGTGGTTTGACGAACTGGGTATAGTTTTGTGTGAATGGAGTATTGAGGATAATAGGAATAGATAGATTACTAAGCAACTGATCATTAGTGAAGACATAAGTTTTCCAAAACTCCTAGCTATGCTAGACTTCGAAATTTTGACATCAAGCTAAATACGCACTATGTGCTTTTGAAAAAAATTAAATATAGACTCGTAATAATTTTTGGAACGGTTTAAAGTATAGTCTATACTACTTATTTTGGCTAGACACAAATGGTTTGAAATATCAAAATATATTTTTATTTATCACTCATGTACCATGTAACCTGGTACAGAGATGATAAAAAGTTGATAGAGTTGAGGACTTATTTGAGTGTTGATATTGTCTAGAGGAAAATATTTGTTTTTTAAACTCACAGTTTTTATGTTGTATTAATAAAGTTGTAGTTGTTTCTATACCATGTTATTGACGACTCAAAATGGGTGATGTATACCTATTTTGGGGGCGTCACATGTAAGGAGAGAAGTTGGAGATTTATACGGATCATAAAAGCCTCAAATATTCCTTCACTCAAAAGGAACTTAACATGCAGCAAAGATGATTGCTTGAGCTGTTGAAAGATTATGATCATACCATTTAATACCATCCTAGAAAAGCGAACGTAGTAGCTGATGCATTGAGTAGAAGATCATATGCGGGTACGAGTGCGATATTGTCAACGCAAAGGCCCATTTTGTATGACTTACTAAGGATGGAGATAGAGTTAAAGACTCCAGGGACCCATGTGATGATGGTGAATATACCAGTAGAACCGACTTTAATCGATAAAGCTAAAGTTGCTCAAGCTACAGACCTAGAGCTAATGCGTATGAAGAAGAAAGTGTAAGAAGGTGATATTCCAGAAGCAAGAATCGATGAAGAAGGAATACTTCGAGTCAACTCCAGACTTTGTGTTCCTAACGATTCTGACTTGAAGTATAAAATTATGATGGACGCGCACAACACACCGTTTGCAATCCATCATGGGAGTACCAAAATGTATCATGATCTTCGACATACATTTTGGTGGAGCAATATGAAAAGAGAGATAGCGGGGTTTATCTCAAGGTGTCTAACTTGTCAACGAGTCAAGGCGGAGCATCAAGTGCCAAAAAGTCCATTACAACCACTCGAAATTTTAGAATGGAAGTGGGAGCACATTACCATGGATTTCGTTACTGGTCTTCCCAAGGTTTCTCAAGGCATAGATGCAATTTGGGTCATTGTTGATAGATTGACCAACTTTGCTCTTTTCTTACCGATACGAGAAACTTATACACTTGAACGTCTTGCTCGTATATGTAAGACCCCAACTTTTATGAATAAAGATGAATTTTCTATAAATATCATTTTTGAATATTATGGAATTAATTTAATATAATGTTATAGTTGTGGGTAATATTTATAAATTTAAGTACGCAAGTTATTATATAATATTCGATTGGTCGGGGAATATTCTTTTTAAACAGGGAATATTCGTACGACGGCACAATCATTGGTGGATCCCACAACGAAATTATTGTCAGATTGAGAAAACAATAAAAATATTTTTATGAAAATAACGGCGGAAGTTTTACCGTTAACTATTGAAACACCCGGTGTTAAAAGTACAGGAATACGCGTGGTTGCATAGTAGCACACAGTATTGATTATTCATGCTTATATGAGAAGTCATTCAGCTTTTATTCAATTATCATCGATATTTTATATATTATTAAATCAATAATTGAGATGACAGAGTTATTAATATTATTATTTGCATTATTAATGATGTCTAGAAGTTCTGCCAATGAGAGGTTTGGTCACCTAATTGCGTTCCAATAGGGAGAAATCCTTATTGAAAAGTCCCCTTTTTCCTGGGAATGACCTGGTCGATTAATAGTGTGAATAATAATAATGATGATGAAGTTTTGTTTTATTAGTATTATTAATGTAATAAAAATGGAAAAGCTTTTTATATAAAACATAATACTTTTATAAAGTTATTCGCTTTTATTAGACTAATAGTAAAATCTTTTTATATAAAATGTAATACTTTTATAAAGTTATACGCTTTTATTAGACAATAATTAGAATATATTATATTTTATTATGCATAGTGTTTGCATAGTGCATGCATAGTGTTTCAGATAGTAAAATCTTTTTATATAAAATAGAATACTTTTATAAAGTTATTCGCTTTATTAGATTATAAATAGAATATATTATATTTTATTGTAAACCAATCTGACCGTCTGCTTAACGTAAATCAACTGGACCGTTCATGGATTGGTTACTTATTAGATCCATTCTTCTATAAATAGAAGCTCATTCCTTCATTATTTCTTACAAATTCATCGAAACTCTAGAGAGAGAAACCATGAGAGAAAGAAGGAAAGTATTCTCGCTACTTCACTACTCGATATCAAGTTTCTTTTACGGTAAGGGGTATTATTTCTTTTGTATTCATGAAGAGAACTTCGTTATTCCATTCTTTATTATTACGTTGAATAACTCAGATACGCAAGCTACCCTATACTTGGTGAAATTCTTCCGTTATTCCATTCTTTATTATTCGTTGGAATATCCTGCTCACAGCGTTTTACTACGGACCGGGTAAAATCTTTATTATTACATTGGAATATCCTCATGCTCAGACGACTTTTTACGCCGACCGGTTCCGTTATTTATTATTCTATTGAATAACTCGTTTCTACGCTAAGTACCGCATGCATGGTGATTTCGTTGTTATTCCATTATTTATTATTCGTTAGAATATCCCGCTCGGTGCGTATTACGCCTGACCGGTTCCGTTATTTATTATTCTATTGGAATAACCTATCTATGTGAAGTACCGCATGCATGGTGATTTCTTTTGTTATTCCATTCTTTATTATACTCAGTTGGTTAAAGTTTTGACTTCTATACTCCATGAAATTGGTGGAATATCCTCGATATTCAAGCGCTTCATCCAAAGATCTTTTTCGTGGAAATATTCTTCTGAGCATTCTTGAATTTTACTCTACAAAGAAGTATCATGTTGACAATTTGGACGTTATTAGTTCCTAAATAAATTAATTCTTGAACTTGTTTTATTGAATTCTTATATCATTGTCATCATCCTCATATTTATATTTTGTTGAAAGTCATCTCGTGGCTTCGTGAAGTGCATAGATGGACTTGGTATGATTATGACCAATGATTATTCGGTGTAATCATAACCGTAATGTTATGTTAAATGATGTGGTAAAAGTCCTCATTGGCCCGTAGTGCATTGATGGATGATTGTTAGCATGATCATGGCCATTAATGAATACATAAATATCCATGGTCCGTGAGTGCATGGATAAATTATGGTTGTGATACTAATGGGTCTTGCAGCAGGTGGATGATATGGATTATTTATTGTCGAGTCCCAATGATAAAAGTGATGAAAACCTTCTAAATTATAAAAGATAATAGATTTTATTCTCTACTTGACTATTTTAATGGATCGCATGTTCACCGCAGCTTAAACTTTATGTCTATTGTATTTTATCGGTTTAATCTTTGTTGAAGACTAATGATAATTTATTCTCGCATTATCTTAGTCATAATATTTCATTGAGCTAGTTGAGCTCACCCTTTCTTTCATTCGTTTCTCTTCGTGAAATGAGAACGTAAGGGGACTAGTCTTGGGAATGGAGTGACGGTCTAGATAATAGTATTAGTAGTCCTCACTATTACGTTAAATAGTGTGACAATAAATGTAATGAGGACTTATTTCGAGAGTGGATATTGTGCAGAAGATGTGTTTGTATTAAAACTCACAGCTTTCTTGTTGTATATTAAAGATTGTATTTGTATTCTGTACCATGTATTTAGCGACTCAGAATAGGTGATGTATACCTATTTTGGGGGCATCACAGTATATACATAAACGAGATTGTAAGATTACATGGTATGCCAGTATCCATATTTTCTGATCGAGACCCAAGATTCACTTTAAGATTTTGGGTTAGTTTGCAAAAAGCTATGGTCACGGATTTACGATTTAGTTCGGCGTATCATCCTCAAACGGACGGACAATCAGAGAGGACTATTCAAACTCTTGAGGATTTATTAAGACTCTGTGTCCTTAACTTTAAAGGAAGTTGGGATAAGTTCTTACCATTGGTGGAGTTTTCCTACAACAACAGTTATCAAGCAAGTATTAGCATGGCTCCATTTGAGGCGTTGTATGGAAGAAAGTGTTGTTCTCCAGTATGCTGAGATGAGGTCGGTGAAGCAACGTTGTTGGGACCGAAGTTGGTATGTATGACTACGAAAAAGATTCAAACGATCCGACAATGTATAAAAACCTCACAATATCGACAAAAGAGTTATGCTGATCTTCATCGAAAGGACGTGGAATTCAATATTGGAGATCATGTGTTGTTATGTGTTGCTCCATGGAAAGGAGTTACGAGATTTGAAAAGAGAGGAAAGCTCAATCCTCGATTCATTGTCCCATTTGTAATCCTTGATCGAGTAGGAACTGTGGCATATAGACTCGCCTTACCGCCAAGTATGTCTCGTGTTCATAACATTTTTCATATATCTATGTTGCGTAAATATGTGAAATACCTGAACCACATTATTGAATTAGAACCGGATGAGATAGCAGAAGATTTAACATATGAAGAGGTAGCTGTTAAAATCTTGGATAAGAAGGATCATATTCTACGCTCCAAGGTTATACCTCAAGTCAAAGTTTTGTGGAGAAACCACGATGTGGAGGAAATGACTTGGGAGTTAGAATCTAAAATGAAATCAAGGTATCCTCACCTCTTCGACATATTAGGTGCGTACCCTAATTTCGAGGACGAAATTTAATAAGAAGGGGAGGTTGTAAGACCCCAACTTTTTTGAATAAAGAATAATTTTTCTCGAAATATATTTTTGAATATTATGGTGTGGATATGATATAATGTTATAGTTGTGGGTAATATTTGAAAAAAATTTCAAAATAAGCAAGTTGATATAAAATATTCGTTGTGTCAATGAATATTCGATTGGTCGGGGAATATTCATTTTAACAGAGAATATCGTAGACGACAAGACAATCATCAGTGGACCCCCACAATGTAAGTATTGTCGTAGTTAAAAATGATGTAAATATCTTTTATAAAAATAATAAACGGAAGTTTTACCGTTAAACCGTTGAACTACCCGGTGGTAAAAGTCTGATGAATACGCGTGGTTGCGATAAGAAAGCACACAATATTGATTATTGATGCTTATACGAGAAGTCACTCGCTTATACTCAATTATTGCAACAAAGAATTGTTGCATAAGATCTCACGTTATTTGATTCAATTATTGTCATATTATCATCTGTATAATATTTTATATTATTAAATCAATAATTGAGACAACAAAGTTATTCATATTATTTGCAATATTGACAATGTCTAGAAAGTTCTGTCGAGGAGAGGTTTGGTCACCTAATTGCGCGTCAATAGGGAGAAATCCTTATTGGAAAGCCCCCTCTTTCCTGGGAATGATCTGTGTAAGACCCCAACTTTTATGAATAAAGATGAATTTTCTATGATTATCATTTTTAAATATTATGGAATGAATTTGATATAATGTTATAGTTGTGGGTAATATTTAGAAATTTTGCAAAGTACGCAAGTTGTTTATAATATTCGATTGGTCGGGGAATATTCGTACTATGGCACAATCATTGGTGGACCCTATTAATGTAATTATTCATTTAATCGAGAAAACGACAAAAATATTTTTATGAAAATAACGGCGGAAGTTTTACCGTTAACTGTTGAAACACCGGTGTTAAAGTACTGAGAATACGCGTGGTTGCATAGAGCACACCAGATTGATTATTGATGCTTATGTAAGAAGTCACCGGCTTTTGTTCAATTATTGCTTCAAAGAATTATCGTGCATAGTATCTCACGTTAATTGATTCAATTATTGTTGATATTTTATAATTGAGATGATGAAGTTATTAATATTATTATTTGCATTATTAACGATGTCTGTAAGTTCTCGCCAATGAGAGGTTTGGTCACCTAATTGCGCACCATCAGGAGAAATCCTTATCGAAAGCCCCTCTTTCTCGAGGAACGACTTGGTCGATTAATAGTGTGAATAATAATAATGATGATGAAGTTTTGTTTTATTAGTATTATTAATGTAATAAAACAAAAAGCTTTTTATATAAAAATGTAATACTTTTATAAAGTTATTCGTTTTATTAGGCTAATAGTAAAAAATCTTTTTATAAAAAAATGTAATACTTTTATAAAGCTATTCATTTTATTAGACAATAATTAGAATATATTATATTTTATTATGCATAGTGTTTGCATAGTGCTCGTGATAGTGTTTCAGTATAGTAAAATCTTTTTAAAAGTTATTCGTTTTATTAGATTATAAATAGAATATATTATATTTTATTGTAAACTAATCGGACCGTTCGCTTAAAGTAAATCGATCCGACCGTTCATGGATTGGTTACTATTAGGTCCATTCTTCTATAAATAGAAGCTCATTCCTTCATTATTTCTTACGAATTCAATTGAAACTCTAGAGAGAAACCGTAGAGAGAATTATTCTTCTATCTCGAAAGCGTATTTCTTTAGCGTTTAAGAAAGCTTTGAGCGTAGTGCAAGATTCTTCAAGTATATCACCGCCCTACCGTCGGAGTACTCTTCTTTATAAGGTAAAGGGTATTATTTTTTTCATATTCATGAAGAGAACTTTTGTTATTCCATTCTTTATTATTCTGTTGGAATAACCTATATACGCGGTCTACCCTATACTTGGTGAAATTCTTCTGTTATTCCATTATTTATTATTCTGCTGGAATAACCTGTCTATGCGAAGTACCGCATACATGGTGAAATTTTGTTATTATTCCATTCTTTATTATTCTGTTGGAATATCCTCAGATATATGCGTTTTCTGTGGGGACGGTTCCGCCTTTTTATTATTCTATTGGAATATCACGTCTGCATGCATTTTACGCCGGACCGATTCCGTTATTTATTATTCATTGGAATAACACATTCATGTGAAGTACCACATGCATGGTGATTTCGTTGTTATTCCATTCTTTATTATTCATTGGAATATCCCGTCTTGTATTATTATACCCGACCGGTTCCGTTATTTATTATTCATTGTTGAATAACTCGCCTATGCTCAAGCACCGCATGCATGGTGATTTCTTTTGTTATTCCATTCTTTATTATACTCAGTTGGTTAAAGTTTTGACTTCTATACTCCATAAAATTAGTGGAATATCTTTGATATTTGCGCTTCATCCAGTATCGTTTCATGGAAATATTCTTCTGAGCATTCTTGAATTTTACTCTACAAAGAAGTATCATGTTGACAATTTGGACATTATTAGTTCCTGAATAAATTAATTCTTGAACTTGTTTTATTGAATTCTTATATCATTGTCATCATCCTCATATTTATATTTTGTTGAAAGTCATCTCGTGGCTTTGAAAAGTGCATAGATGGACTTGGTATGATTATGACGATTGGGATTATTCGTTGTAATCATGACCGTAATGTTACAAATGATGTGGTAAAAGTCCTCATGTGCCCGTAGTGCATTGATGGACAGTTGTTGGCATGATCATGAACATTGATGAATACACAAATATCCTTGGCCCGTAGTGCATGGATAATTTGTGGTTGTGATACTTATGAATATCCTCGTCAGTAAAGTGCGTGGATGATTTAGATTATTTATTAAGTCGAGTCCCAAATGATAAAAGTGATGAAAACCTTTTAAATCATAAAAGATAGTAGATTTTATTCTCTACTTGACTCTTTTAATGGATTGCATGTTTCGCTGTAGTTAAACTTGATGTCTATTGTATTTTATTAGTTTAACATTGTTGAAGACTAATGATAATTTATTCTGCATTATCTTAGTCATGATATTTCTTACTGGGCTAGTTGAGCTCACCCTTTCTTTTACTAAACTCTTCAGGAAATGAAAACGTAGCCGGGACTAGTCGGGGAATGGAGTGACGGTCCAGATGATAGTATTAGTACTCCTCACTATTCTGTTAAATAGTGTGTTAATAAATGTAATGAGGACTTATTCTGAGAGTGGATATTGTCCAGAAGACAATGTTTGTATTAAAACTCACAACTCTCTTGTTGTATATTTATGATTGTAGTTGTATTCTGTACCATGTATTTGGCGACTCAGAATAGGTGATGTATACCTATTTTGGGGGCGTCACAATCTGGTTGTTAAATATTGTGAGTTATAATATTAATGATGAATAATTGTTGAAGTATTAAGAATGTGTTTATTGAAGATAAGTGAATTACAAAAGTTAGAGGGGAATAATGCAAACTTGGAAAACTTTAGGGGTACTAAAGTGTAATAAGTTAAATCAATTTGGACCATTGGTGGTGGTTTTATAGTAAATCAATCTGGACCATTGATGGTGGTTTTAATAGTAAATCAATCTGGACCATTGATGGTGGTTTTAATAGTAAATCAATCTGGACCATTGATGGTGGTTTTAAAAGTAAATCAATCTGGACCCTCGGTGGTGGTTTTAAAAGTAAATCAATCTGGACCGTGGTGATTTTAAAAGTAAATCAATCTGGACCGTCGGTTGTCATTTTAATAGTAATCAATATGGATCGTCCGTTCTAATAGTGAATCAATCTGGATGGTTCGTGAATTAGTTACTATTTAGTCCATTCTCCTATAAATAGAAGCTTAATTCTTCTTTCATTCTCACCAATTCACTGAGATTCACAAGAGACACTATAGAGAGAGAAACTATAGAGAGCAAGAAGAAGAGTATTCTGCTACTTCACTTTTGCAGTATCCAGCTTTCTACTATTGTAAGGGGTATTATTTCTTTCGTATTCATAAGGAATACTATTTTTCGTATTCATCCTTTAGTATGTCGGAATAACCTGTTTACGCGGATTACGTACCGTATGACAGGTGAAAATCCATTTGAAGTTTTCGTATGTGTATTCTTTTCATATTCTTAAATCTAAACTTACTATGGTAAGTATTGCTTCTATAATCCTTGAAATTAGTGAAATATCCTTGAGTTTTGCGCTTCATTCAGTATCATTTTATTGGAATATTGATATGAACTTTCTTATTAAATATCAATATTTTCATCCAAAGTACTATTCACATGGTACTATTCACGGGTTACTATTCACTATAATATTATTCACTTGGGTATTCGGGGCACTTTTCATGCCAGGGTACTATCCACGAGTTACTATTCATGGGTTACTATTCACCCGATTACTATTCACTCAAATATTGTTCACTCGGGTATTTGAGGCACTTTTCATGTCGGGGTACTATTCACGGGATACTATTCCCGAAGTACAGTTCACAGGGTACTTATCACGGGGTACTATTCACTAAAAAATTTATTTCTTTTCTGTCCAAATTATTTTTGATACATGGATATTATTCTTGAATTTTACTCCACAAGCAGTATCATGTTGAAAATTTGGACATTATTGAATTCTTGATAAATTAAATTATAAATCTTTAAAAATTTATACTTTGTTTTCTTTTAATTGAATTCTTATATCATTGTCATCATCCTCATGCTTATATTGTGATGAAAGTCATCTTTGGCTTACGTGCATAGATGGATCGTTGATTGGTATTATTATGACCGTGGATAATTCAAGATAGTCATGACTATCGATGATTACACTAATATTCTCGCCCAGTAGTGCAAGAATAATTTGTGGACGTGATACTAATGAATATCCTTGACCCGTAGTGCGTGTATGATTCGATGATGTGATTTATTTATTGTCGAGTCCCAACGATAAAGTTAATGATAAACTTTTTAAATCATGTAAGATAGTAGATATCATGCTCTACTTGACTCTTCTAATGGATTGCTTGTTCACCGCAGCTTAAACTTGTTGTTCATTATATTCTATCGTTTAACATTGTTGAAGGCTAATGATAACTTATTCTCGCATTATCTTAGTCATAATATTTCATCGGGCTAGTTGAGCTCACCCTTTTACTTCCATTGTTCTCTTCAGAAATGAGCGTAAGTTTTAACTAGTCGAGGAAAGGAGTAATGGCTCGAAATGGTGTTATAGTAGTCCTCACTATTCTATAAAATAGTGTGCCAATAAATGTAATGAGGACTCCATTTGAGTTTGGATATTGTCTAGAAGACAATATTCGTGTAAAAACTCTCAGCTCATGTTGTATAATTAAGTTTGTATTTGTATTCTGTACCATGTTTTTGGCGACCCAAGATGGGTGATGTATACCTATTTTGGGGGCGTCACATGAACAATATACGAAACTGCAAATAGATTTTCAACTGTCATGTGGTAGTCCGCGTAGACAGATTATTTCCATAATTTAATAACAAATGAATACGAAGGGTTATTCACCAGGTATGCGGTAGTCCGCGTAGACAGGTTATTCCCACAGAATAATAAAGAATGGAATAACAAAAGGATTTTACCATGCATGCGGTAGTCCGCGTAGACAGGTTATTCCAACAAAATATTAAAGAATGGAATAACAACCCTTACGAGTATTGAAAAAAATAAATCTCTTCATGAATACGAAAGAAATAATACCCCTTACCTTAATAAAAATTCGGAGACTGCACTAGTGTAATAGTTGAATACGCTTCTTCTTTCTCTCTTATTCTCTCTATACTCTCTCTCTCTATATATAGCTTTAGTGAATTGATGAAAAATAATGAAGAAATGAGCTTCTATTTATAGGCTTGGCAGAGTAAGGGTAAAATAGTCTTTTTGCCATAATCTATGACATCATCGCTTACCTCATCGTTCGATGACATCATTGCATACATCATCGCTCCGATGACATCATTGCATACCTCATTGCTCCGATGACATCATTGCTTATATCGTACGAATTCAAATTTAATTTGTTCTCTTCCACCTCATTTTACATTATACCATGAATTTACTATAATAATGTTACCACTCAAATTATAAAAATCATATTATTATATAATCACATCATACCACTATAATGTAATATTATAATAATATATTTGAATGAATTATTTTATCGAAAAAGATAAAATACCAACTAAATGTCACATGCTAAAAATTCCTCCGTTTAAATCTACATTGAATAAATATTTTCTTATCATATATATCAATAATTAATTATTCATAAATAATATTACAAAACTACAATATTGACAACCAGGTCATTCCCAGGAAAGAGGGGGCTTTCCGATAAGGATTTCTCCTTATTGGCGCGCAATTAGATGACTAAACTCCTTTCCTATACGAAACTTCCTTAGACTTTGCCAATAATGCTATCTAATAATATTATTCAAATAATATAAATTATTGATCTGATAATGAAAAATATTGTGCAGTGACAATTATTGAATCAATAATATAAAATATCAACGTAGCAATTATTGAATCAATAAAATAAACTATTAAACAAGAATTATCGTAATAATCATCGAAAGTAAAGTGGCTTCTTCACGTAAGAATCAATAATTCAAGAATATCATCGCAATACCAGGTAGTGCTACCGTGCAACCACGCCAGACATCGTATTTTAACCACCAGGTATTCCAATAGTGTTAACGGTAACAACTACGCCGCCATTTATAAAAACTCAAACTTGTCATTTTCTTCATCCGACCGTTTTTCGTTATGGGTCCCACAAATGGTTGCGCCTCGTACGAATATTACCCGACAACAAGAATATTCCACGACCAAATGAATATTCCCCAAAAATAATGAATATTTTATAACCACTTGCTTATCTCGCAAAATTTGCACATTTTACCCATAACTAACCACATTAACCAAATCCACCCCTTACTATTTCAGAATAATTAATAGAGAAAATTCAATTTTATTTATCAAAAGTTGGGGTCTTACAACCTCCTCTCCTGCTACCAGATTTTGGAAAGATTTTTGAGGTTGCATGTGACGCTTAAGGTGTTGGTATAGGGGGAGTGCTTAGTCAAGAGGGTCATCTCATTGCGTTCTTTAGTGAGAAGTTAAATGAGACCCAACAAAAGTACTCTACCTATGATAGTGAGTTATATATTGTAGGTAAGGCACTTTGGCGTCATTATTTGTTGCTTAAGGAATTTTTGTTGTACTCCAATCATGAGGCACTTCAATACATAAGCTCCCAAAAGAAGTTGATTCATTAACACACGGGGTGAGTTGAGTTTCTTCAAGATTATTCTTTTTCCCTTAAGCATTGTAGAGGGTTAGATAACAAAGTCTCCGATGTGTTAAGTATGGTATCGATTCTCCTTAACACTTTGAGTGTGAAAGTTATCAGGTTTGGCGGTCTTGTCTAGGAGTACCCTTTTGTCAAAACTTTAAAGAGATATATATTGCCTTACAAGATCCTAATGTGCAACTCTTAGGTGATTTATATTTATATTGGGTATCTTTTTAAGGGCACCTACTTCTGTATTCCTAGTACGTCTATGCGTGAGCATTTAGTTTGGGAATTACATGTGGGAATGATTGCAGGTCATTTTGGTCTCAATAAAACCATTGCGATTGTGGATAATAGGTTCTTTTGGCCTAGCCTCGAGAGGGATGTAGCTCGTGTTGTTTTCGAGTTTTGTATATGTCAAATATAGGAAACAAAGCACGGGGATATATATGTTCTTGTCGGTACCCCATGCACCTTGGGAGGATATTAGTATGAATTTTGTTTTGGGGTTATCTTGAACCTCTTGGGATCATGATTCAAACCAATTTTCTGAAGTGGCACATTTTATTTCATACAACAAAATTAATGATGAAGATACATTGCATCGATCTTCTTAAATGAGTTTGTGAGCTTACATGGCTTACCTTTAAATATAGTTTTTGATATAGATGTGAAGTTCACGATTTATTTTTGGAAAACTCTGTGGAAGATACTAAACACCACACTTAAGTTTTTCACTGCATATCACCCACAAACTGACGACCAAACTGAGGCAGTTAATAGGAGTCTAGGTGATCTGGTGAGATGTCATATATAAGATCACGTGTCTAACTAGGAAAGAATTTTACTTATGGCTAAGTTTTCATATAATAGTTCAGTTAATCGCTCTACTGGAGTGAGTACTTTTCAAATTTACATTAGTTATCGGCTTAGGAAATCTATTGACTTGGTTGCCCTTCCCTTTGCAAATAGAGCTAGTGAGTCTGATGGGACTTGTGCACAACAATTCATGATTTGCATACTGAGATAGGATGAAAAATTAATTTGAGTAATGAAAATTATAAGTATGTTGCAAATGTTGATCAGGTACCAAGAGTTCAACAAAAATGACTAATTGATTCTTCGATACCGTGTCGAGAGGTTACCCCCCCCGACATATGGAAAAAGGTGTATGCCAAGATGATAGGTCCATTTAGTGTTAACTGGACCTTCAGTCCCAATTCCAGATTATTACTTCCTTGGTATCTTAACACATGTACTATTTATTAGTTTGTCTGTGATTCAACAATCTTAAAGTTACTTAACTCGGGTCACCAAATGACATATAAGGGAATAAAAATGATATGCGCTTATATCACCTTTATGTAATCGATTCAATGTTAATGAGATTCGGATAAACATAAATATTTAAATGAACTACAGGGCCTAATCATCTGGGAATGCTAAATCAAAAATCAAAAATCAAAAAATATCCTTTTATATAAAAGGAACTGCAGGGCCTAATCATCGATTACCATTCTCCTATTACAAAAGTCGTCTAAGTGACAGGATCCCGGGCTTTTAAAATGGGGATTTGGTCTGTCACTAGGGCTGAAGGATGTGAATTTTGTCATTTCTCCACATATCCCCTCCCTTTTTAAAAAAAAAGAAGAGACGAGGGTATCCTGCTATAACTTTTTACTATCGTCCGACCATTCTTAACGCTTTTGATTCGATTCAATACATAATGACGTAAAGAAATGGAAATAATAGGGAGTTAACTTGTTCCAATTTCATCTTTATCAAATTTTAATACTAGAATAGCAATATAGTCATGATTCAATGTCAGGTCCACTTTTTTTCTGAATGCCAAGTATGGCTCGTAACAATCTATCTTCAGGGCAAAAAGGGGGAGGTCATAAGCGTTTATACCATAAAATCAATTTTTGATGAAATGAAAGTATTATGACAAGATTTCTACTTACTTCGTAAAAAGAAGGTTAGTGTTAATGCTTATGTGTTAGATCTTCCTAGTAATATGGGTATTAGTCATGTATTTAATGTGGCAGACCTCACTTTATATTAGGGCCTTCTACTCGATCTACTTGATTCTCTACTTCTTCATCTTCTACTAACCATATTGAGCCTATACTTGTTCCTCCATTATATGTTCCACCTGCACCTCTTGTTTCTTCACAACAAACAACAGATGGTATCGAGGATGTGTTGGATGACATAGTTGTTTCGACTAGGCGTGGAGGTTACCGTCACTTTTTGGTTAAGTGGTGATGCAAGTCTGATAGTAATTGCACGTGGATTGGTAAAGACGACTTTTATCGCATTGATCCTGTACTTTTGGAGATTTTATTTCGACATAGCTAAATTTTTCCCAGTAGGGAAAAAACTAATAGGGGATCACCGTGGATGATTTATTTATCTTGGTTATTTAGTTGTAGACTTATTTTAATTTTAGAAGATAGTTGTTATTTATTTTAATTATTTAGGTATTTATGTCTTTAATTATTTTCTTGGTCCCCAAGTACAATTTAGGGTTTGCTTTATTTAAATACCGATGCAATTTTCTAACTTTTTACACTATTAAATATTGAGATTATCATTAGACTATTTTATATAATGGAGATATTTCATCCTAGAATGATATGTGGAATTGAACCCTAATAAGACCCTAAAGATTTAAATGTCGAGTTCAAATCCTAGTTATCATTTCCTATCAACTTCTATTAATCTTGGTTTTAGAAATATGTCCTGCATTAATACTCCTCAATTCTAAATTCTAAGTTATTTTGTTATATCTAAATTAATGGAATTAATGGTGCTAAGTTTAATTTTTGAAACAAGAAAGAGATTAAAATTAAATAGTCAAATATGAAGTATTATCTTTACAAATATGACCTAAGAGTTTATATAACAATTTGGCTAGTTTAAAATTTTCAAGAATTTACATATTACATTTAAGCTACCCTTTCCATAAGTTTTATCAATAAATAATCTTAATTCTTCAATTAAATATCTAAATCTAGAAAGGGGAAAAATAAAGAAAATTACTACATATTAAAAATTAAGGATATAAACGAATCGAATTGAACTGAACAAAGAAATATTCGAATGCGACTTAAAAAGTTAAATTCATACTCGAATTCGACTTGAATTTGAATTATATTTAAAAAAGTTTTACTCAAATTCGACTCAATTCGAATATTCATTACTCCGATTCGAATCGAATTATATATTCAAATTACTCACAAAGTTTCAATTATAAAAGAACTTAATATTTTCAAATTTGAATCAAATATCAAATATAATAATAGTGACTAATTTTTTATAATGTATTCAACATTTACTTCGAATATAATTATAAATTGAACTTAATATTTTAGTTAGAAATGAGAAATTAAATTTACAACTACACTTTACAAATATTAAATCACAATATAATAACTAATTATCCTAATTTTATTTAACTTTATACATATTATAAGAGAATGTATTCAACATTTACTCAAATATGTATCAAGTAGATATCAAATCACAATTAAAAATTTGAATAGTTTGAATCCAAAATGAGTGAATATAACCTTACTCAAATTGGTAATTTCTACTATAATAGATTTTTTATAATTAATTGGTAAATCCAATAAAACTTAATAAGTTACTTTAGCAATAAGGAGAAAAAATCTACAATTTTTATTTGAACTTTTTTTATTGCTCAAAATCTACAATATTTTTTTTAATTAATAAAGTAACCCAATAAAAATTTGGTTATCATATTATTAATAAATCCAAGTCTCACTTATTTTTTTGAGTCGAGTTCAAACCTTTAGTTCGATTTACAGCCTTATCAAAAACATCACTACGTCCGATTATCATATTTCCATTGGACATAACCAATGTTATAATTAAATGATGCGTCTCAAAAACATTACTCAAAGTATTACATTCGTATAATTTGTTTTATTAAGCATGACAATGCAATAACTGTCAAAAGAATAAATCTGAATTACAAAAGTAAAACTTACACCAGGATTGGATAAGTAAGAAAAAAATATTAAAAAAATGAAGGCATATATATAACAGAAAAAAGTAACAAAAAAAAGGGTTCTCTCTCTCTCTTTTTGCACTATGAACACATTGGATGTGTATTAGGCTACTTTATAAAGAAGCATCTTTTATCATTCTATCCACTTCTTATCAATAATTTATATGTTACCCATTTTATCTTTTGGTTTTCCACTTGTTTTTCCATGCATAATATAAAGCACAAAGCTTGTAATTACTCTTCATTATGTAAAGAAGTCTGCTCATGCTCAACCTGTGAGGATTCCATTGTGCTGGAGGTTGCATCATCGGTAGTCAAGCTTGAGAGTTCGCCGCCTAAAGAGCTTTCATCGTCGCCATTAATGGAAGGTGCACGCGATGAACCGGGAAGAGAAGCAGCATCGTAATTACTTGAATTAAAAACTCCACCACCCAAAGAACTTTCATCATCGCCGTTAATGGAAGGTGCAGGCGATGCATCAGGAGAGGTCACAAAAGCAGGGGATGGAGAAGGGTCGCCGTTAATGGAAGGTGCAGGCGATGCATCAGGGGTGGTAGCAGATGACTCGGACTCGTCTGCCCGTTGCTGAAGGCTCCAATACATGATGCTAGCGGTAAGCATAAGGATCATCTTTTGGTTTACCTGACATAACATCATACGGTCATATTAATTGCCACCATACTTTCTTTAATTTCACAAAAAAAATGCCAATGAATTTTAATGTGAATCAAAGTTTTGCAGTGTCAGTGTATACGCAGATTATGGCACCTACTTGTGTAGTTATGTTGGACATCATTATCCTTATTTCATTGACGTGTCATCATCCTAACATTGCTCGTGTATACACCGTCTCAGTGTATCAAATTTTTAACTCTTTTAATAGTTCACAGTCGATAAATCACAATCATTACTTGGCATCTGTTGTTTAGCTAACTGGAACTGCAGGCCTTTAATCATTTAACAATTTGTACTTGTGCATCTGATATAAGCATTAAACACAGAGATACTTTTACAATATAATATCATGCATTCTGTAACAAATATAGTCTAAAATATATAAATAAATGGAGGGTAGAGATTAGACTAAAATGGATGGTTAGGATTGATTACCTAACTTTCAGTACATAGCTAACATTATATAGACTTCATTGAATAATCAATCCTAACCATCCATTTTAGTCTAATCTCTACCCTCCATTTATTTATATATTTTAGACTATATTTGGTACACTATATTTGTTACAGATTCTTATATTCATTTATATATCTGCATAACCATTTTTCGGGGTTTAATAGTTTTCGTAGACACAAGCAGTACTTAACATAAACTTCTGACTGATAGAATTAGAGGGTCCCTTCCGGACGTGCAGACTGAGGTTGGTAGGATATAGGGATTGTTTATTTTCTGTTAAATGGTGGACCGATTCAGCCATTCAGTGCGTTTGTTTTTTAAAAAAATCGTCTGAATGACTGAACCAGTCAACCATTCAGACGATTTGGATTGAATGGTTTAGTCCTATTTTTTTGGCTAAATGGGCTAAATGAGCAGCTAAATGATTTTTTTTTTTACAATATTAACTATTATATCAAGTAATATGAAATAAATTTAAAATAATTTTTTGAATTTTTTTAGAGGAGTAAAATAATAAATAGTTGTTATTCAGATGTTTCAGATATGTCGATTATCAAACAACTTTTTTCATTCAGATTCAGATTCAGTTTTTATCAAACATCCCCTTAGCTACAGTTCAATGCTTACCTGTATAATGTCCTCTGGCAACAAGAATATTGAGCACCCAAGCTTCCGTGCGACACTGATTATATAAGTAGCATTCAGCTTCTTCTTGTCATCTAACAAATCACCAACAAAAGTAAGTAGTAGTTCCATCAGTTGGCGCAATGAGAATATACTGCATTAGGAATCAAAAGAAAGAGTATGACAGAACATTAATATATAAATAAATATAGTATTCTATTCCGAACAGTCTTCTTTATATTCTCCTACAATCATTCAATTGCTAAAAAAACTCAAAAAGGACAAAATAGAAGTACTAATCAATGGTATATTCAATAATAATCTTGTCAGGATTACATCACTATTATAGAGACTCAAAGCCCTAATGATACTTGGGGAACAATAAAAATAGTAAACTATTAAAATACCCCAACTTAATTATAACATGTCTTAATATCCTAAATCCCCACCAATAAATAAAATATATAATTAAATGCATCAATTTCTTCCAAATTAAACATAATAAATTTTTTATAAATAAGAATTTCTTCTCGGCTCTGGACTTGTCGTCCCCATCAGTACCGCTAGTTTTATAAGTGAAGAAATGATTAAAAAGTTTGGAAGCCAAACCCAACTTGAAGGACCTATTTCTTAACATTGCCTGATGGGAAAGACTCATAGAGTTATTCCGATTGTCCGCACTTCAAATGGCATGGAATTTCGTTTGAAACTAAGGTGGGTGCTACCTTTAAAAACATAGGATGTCATCTTAAGAATCAACTGGCTTAAGGCACTAAGATCAGTTTATTGAATTACCAAAATCTAACAAATAGAATTTGAAAAAAGGGAAAGAAGTTACTCCTGCAGGGGGCTGAAATATGCTCTAGTGACTCAACCTAAACTAAAACTGCAACAAATTTCATTGCATATGGAACAAATCATTGTGAGCTTTGAGGAAGATGTCGAATTAGATAGAGTAAGAACTATGAACAGCAACTCGTGAATACTTACTAGGGGTCTAATGAATTTGAATTAAGTCAAGGGATGCTTAAATACAGAGGCAGATAGGTAATTGGCATCACGGGGGACATAAATAAGCAGATATTTGAATAATTACATGAGAAAGGGATAGGACACTCCGGAGCCAGGGCTGCATTGAAGAAAAGTGAATAGTATTCCAATCGGGTTGGAATGAAAACAAATTCACAATTTACGTAGCTGAGTGTTCCATTTGCCAAGCCACAAAGCATGAAACCACTAAGGTTCCATGATTGTCGCTACCTCTTCATTCCTAAAGAAATTTGGAGGGACATAGCCATGGATTTTATCTGTAGTCTTCCAAATTCTAGAGGATTTGAGATCATTTGGGTAGTTACTGACAAATTAAGTAGATATGCTCATTTTATACCTTTAACTCATCCTATTTCAGCAAGGACTCAAGTTTTTGTTTGAGAAGATATACAGATTTCATGGACTTCCAAATTCTATAGCCAGTGACAGAGATTCTGAATCCATAAGTCAATTTTGCAGACCCTATTCAGGTTGATGGGAACATTTTGAGAAAACAGATTTGAGAGCTCTCAGTTGGAGTCTATTTGATCGCATCCCCCCCCCCCCCCTGCTCCTATCTTTTGTCCAATCGCCCCCTCAATTCTAAATCTTTATTTCTGTTAATCTAATTGCTGAAACCCTAGGTAGGACCTCAATGGAGCTTCTAAACCCTAAACATGGACAGTGAATGGAACAAAGAAGGCAATGCATCCCCCTTGGGATGCTCCTGCAGAATTTATCCCAGTAATTGCTTTGTCCTTTGCGAGTCAGGAGACTTCAAGTATCCGAGGTAGTTCATCAGGTGTGCCAAGATACCTCTACAGAAAAAGAGAAAAAGAGAAAAAGAGAAAAAGAGAAAAAGGAAAAACAAAAGTTGGCTATACAATTAAACGACAGCCTCATCACAATTAGTCCATAATATTGCAGGGGTTTGTTTAATCCCTTCCAAGTAGCCCTTAATATAATAGTGTTAAATTTATTTTCTCCCTCAAAAAATGTTTAGTCCACCTGAACAGAAGCTTATTGCTTTTAAAAGAATTTCTGAGTAACATAATCATACCACTTTCACCCTTGGTAACAAGATTCCAGTTCACAACTCTTGGTTCTACTGCACTGAGAAGCTCAAGAAAGAATAATCCATTTGAAAGGTTTTTATCCTGAAAATATTTATGGAAATAAAACAGTCAGTCATAAGTATATATATGGTCATGAAAGAAGTAAAATTTGACAATTCTTAACCTTAAAGCTCTCCATTTGAGATGCTCTGCCCGTGCTTTTCACTTTTCTGTTCGCCCACTTTAAAATATCAGAGTCGGTAAACTCCTTGCCTTGGTTTCGGGACCTTAAGTTCTTCAAGAGCTGAAGCATATTGAACCTCATCAACTGCCACAGGAAAGCTGACATCAAGGTAAACAAAACTGAGTACTTCAAATTTAACCACCATCTTTATTAATTTTCCATTAATGATAAATTGTCTTTCCAGATACACTAAAAGAATAAAGGTACTTTAGTAAATTAACTAGTAGCAGAATTAAAAGGCTGAACAATGAGAGCGAAGATGAACATCTGAATTTTAAATCCTCTATATACAAATCAAGTTTCTTCTAAAGGAGGCTATATATTTTTAATCCAAGACTTGTTTCGTGATTGCCATATGCCAGCTCTCCTGCTTAAAAAAAACTGAAAAGGTTTTATTTACAAGTTTGGAAAATTTTCTTTTGGCAGTGCTGCTTAGAAATGATGAGCAGAATCCATCAATTGTTGATCATGCTTAAAGTAAATGAGGGACAGAGTAACAGCTGCCACATCCAGGAAGCTTATTTTACCATGAAAGGTTTTAAATTTTTCTCAACACAGGGTAGAGGACATCTTTAAAATTCCAAAAATAGCAATTACATAAAATCGGAAGCTGACAGCTCAGGTGAAGTGGCCTATATCAGGAAACAAGGCCCTTTAGCAGCTCATTCAATATGACAGTATATTCAGTTGAAAGATTATTATGTCACTTAGAACATTAAATTGAACCCTTTTAATGGTCAACTACTTTGTTTAAATAATAAAATGCCAACAATGTAGCTAAAAATATTCAAAATTATAAAGGCATTCCCAAAGACATAAATGGGGATGATGTGCGTGAGACTGATTTGAGTACTGCTATCAGTAATATCAATCATTCGGAAATAGATTATCAAATCAAACAAGGATAGACATTCATAACAACCATGAAATCCAGGGTTTCAATATTTTAGGGAGATCTTGAGATTGAGCAAATTACCGAGTATGAGCTTTTTATTTCCTTGTACAAAATCATTCCCGGCTACATTCACCAAGGAAAACTTTAACTGCTTCCCGATCCTAATTACTTGGTTGCAGTTCTCTACTTTTCTAAATGGCATTTTAATAGGAGGCTTTGTCGCCTGCTTCCAGTTAACTGATCCTGGAGAAACCTTGTCAAGCACTTCAAGAAGTACCCATCTGCATACAAGAAGGGTATGCTCCAATGAGATCAAAGAAACTTGTCATATCAGTATAAAGTTGGATAACTGCGTGAGAAAAACTTATTGATTACACAACAAAAAATATTAAGAAAGAGTTTGAACATAATGTTTAAATTGGTCAACACAGGAGGGAGGTTGAACCAAGCTTGCACATCACTGAGTATAAATAATAGACACACATATCCTAGGAAAATTTAAAATTTTGGATATCTCATGGAATTCTGAATAGCAGAGATTGAACACCCACCCGTTTCTTACATCTTCAAAGATATTATTAACATAAGAAGAAATCCCAAGACTGTTGATCCATAATCGGAAGCACCTCTCTTCTCTAGATATTTGTTCATCATCAGTCATCATTTCTGCAAAAGAAATCTTTTTGCTGTCTGCAGACAGGCCATTCCTGTAAGAGAGATTCATGTTGTCAAAACAAAACAGCCTTGGTTACAATAATGACAAGAGTCGATAAATGCAGAAAAATGCTCAATGATACTTAAGATCATTTTTTGAGATTTGATGTTTAAAAAAAAAATGCAACTTCAAAGAGAGCCTTACAACTTCAAGGCTCAAGTACCCAAAAAATTTAAAGAAAATAATTGTCTTCTTGATCAAACATATCTTCTGCACCAAATAACCAAAATAAATCAAAGCAGTACGTAATACCAAACCCACTAGCAGTGCATTGTCTGCTCATTTGCATCACACGACAAAAGATGGCATTAAGTTCTTTGACTCAATGCGTCATTGTGGAACACAATCGAAAGCAAAGCAAGACCGAATATCATCTCTGGAAAACATTCATTTTACATTACAAGTGTTCTTGCAGTTAAAAAAATACTGGAGAGAAATTAGGGTTGATAAGGAGTGGGAAGAGAAAAGGGGAAACTTTTGAGAGAAAATGGAGAAAAGGTAGGAATGAGAGGGAAATTTTAAGGAGTTTTTATCCCATTATATTTTATCTATAACTTTTATTGTGATGGATTAAATAGTTACACAGCTTCAAGAAAGCGGTTAAAATTATTCCTCCCCCTTAGCAATATAGTTGAATAAGTTGGATTACCAATACATAATAACTCCTACAATATGAAACAATCCAACAGTGTTACCACCAAATACTGAAAGTAACTGGCCAACACACCTTTGATGGAATATCTGAGCAACAAATGCAAGATTCAGATTTGTTGAACCTTCAACAACATCCTCTGGGTTTAAGTATCTTTTGCAGCCCATTTTCTCTGCATGTTCGAGTACCAAATTAGCCCTTTCAACAGGACCCTTGGCTTCTAATGTGTCTGGACTACAGTGTTCTGGAGCAAGAACATTAAGCAGGTAAGCATACGCTTCTCCATCCTACAGTGCATACACACATATGCGACATTGTATGAGTACACCAGATACCAAATGATCAAATATGTAAAAGCTTCTAATCAGATGACTCGTGCCCATTTGTCAATTGGGTCAATATGCTGCATGATTCACCTATTCTACTTCAATGGAAATTATGGATACATACACGTCATCACCCATAAATGAAATTTAAAAAAAGAAGAAAAAAAAAAAAGAAGTAATAGGATGACTGGAGCACAAGATTTTTGCTGAAACTGTCTTAAATCAATACTAGCTCTATCTATATCATTGTTTCATATTGGAAACCTAGTACAGATGCAAAGAACATTTATCGTTAAAACAAATCATTACTAGATATAGAGTTGTCATACATATTAATTTTCTTAATCATTATTCATAAACTTCTGTTGATGTCCAAATCTTTAAATAAAATCAATCTTTTGTAATCTGGAAAATCCATCACAGAAAAATAATTTAAATTGTAGTATAAACATCCATATAGACTCAAATACAGTACAAATATGTTACCCTTCTGATGTTTAGGAATCTGTAATGCTATTGCTACAAAATAACTACACAAATGGATGGTCTACCTTCAAGTCAGAAGAGAAATTTGCTACAGTTTTCTGGTAGCCTGCTTTCTTAAGATGGAAATTCATCCATTTTAATAACACTTTCTCAGGTGCTAAACCCAGAAGCTCCTCAATATCCTGCATATATTTAGGATGCGTAGCATTGTTGCCCTATAATTAGTTAAGCACACAAACGAGAGAGGAAAAAGAAAGCAGCACTTCAATTCATTGAGATATAAGACAAGTAAATATCCAATTACACCGTTGTCTTCCACTAATTCCACAAGCTGAGGTGTCTTCCTAAGGTTGAGATCTGCCAAGAGTTGGATCTGGAAGTACAACAATTCACAAGTTAAAAGAAGAGGGGACAGGAAAACGGAAGTACAAAGTAATCAATCTGAATAAGAAAAAGGCACTAGGCCTCTGTGATTACTCCTACCATCATCTTGGTGTCTTCTAGTTCTTTAGAAAGGATACAAAGAGCCAAAGACTAAAGGACTTTTCCATTTTAATGACAACTAAAACACAGTTGATAGAAAGGATGAAGTCTAAATATGCCTACCTTTATTATTTGAGAAATCAACCCAAGTAACAGGTGAGGCTGCAAAATTGAACGAATTAATATATATATATATACAGACACATACACACACACACACAAATTTATACTTCAGTAATATATGCATATAACTCAAATGACTCCAATGAGTGATCTTACTCTTCCTTCAACCAGGTCCTCAGTGCCGATATTAACTACTGTGCAGCCTATAGCCTTGGCAGAGTTCAGGCCAAGTGTATGGTTCTCATTCCTTTCCCATGGATTCAGTACTCGTTTTGTGTTAATAGCTCTTTCATCGATTGTATTTGGGACGGCAACATTGATAAGCTTACTGCATCAAGCCATACAATTAATCAAAACTAACAACTAACTACGAGCTCTGGTCATCCTGAAAAATAGAGTACTATAAAGCACACCCCGGTTAAGTACCATAGAAGAACTCCATCTTTTGCCAGTTCAAATAAAGCATTTGTTGATGGATCTATTGGAAGAAATTTCTTTAAGAAAGGATCATCCCTGAGATAGATATTGATATGAGCAACATACGATGCTTTCTCTGATTCAACGATAGAGTGAAGCCGAGTAGTTGTATTGGCCTTAAGGAACGACCATGAGTTCTTTGAATTACCCACTTTAGCAGCAGCTCGCGCTTGCAAATTCAAAGAAGTCTGTCCACTCAATGCATTTAAAGAAACAAGTGAGGTACCATTCTTCTATAAGTAAATGAAGCGGATTAACTCTCATTTTGGTAGAATTAATCAGCAGAATACCCATCTAAATACAAGCAAGTATAATTATATCCTATAACCCCCAACAATGATTACCCTTTTCATTAGAATTATATTCAATCAACCAACATGATAGAAAATAAAGCAATAACAGAATAGAAAAGGAAAACTCGTGCAATAGGATAAAGACTCACCCTGAGGAACCCTTCAAAATCGATCTCATTACTCATATCAGATCCCAAATCTTTCAATATACCCCTAATCTCGTCCTCGGTAAGCATCTCCTTGGAAGTTTTCCGTTTTGCCAATAAAGGCGGTAAATCCCCAACTGTAACTTTACCATTCTTCCTTTTCACGGAGATAAACTACAAACAAGACAAAATTAACCAAAGCTATGAAAACATTTCAAACACCAATTCAAAATGATTATCAGAAAAAAATAATCAAATTTAAGAAAAAGCAAATTGCACAATGCAGAACAAAAGAAAACTGTAAAGAGGATGAAAATCAATTACATTGGTTTTGAGACTGCGAAGTTCGACTTGCGTAAACTGGCTTTGAAGCCACTGATCAGAAACACGAACAACCTCAGAGCTAGACATTTCCTGCTACCCGCGGTTACATAAATTGCAACTTGCGGAATCCAATCAATCACCCACTAAACTTTTCCCTCGCCAAACTGTTATAAACTCAAAATGAATCACCAAACTCACAATTCAATAACAATGATCAATATACCCAGAACACATATGCAACAGATCAATATATATATATATATATACAAAAACAAAATGCCATTAATGTAGACGGCACAAGTTCAACAAATACCAAATTTCAGCGCCTCTAATCCTGATAAAACGAATCCCAAAAACAAAACAATCAAAAAATCAAAAAACCAAAATCCTAAGATTCATAATTGTGTTTGGTGATTATTGATGTTGCATACAACAAATTAATCAATACCCATTAAAGAACCGTGGGATTAAAGAGAACCCATAATCACATACCTGTAGAAATCAGAGATATATGTTCTGAATCAATCCCATTTGCGCTATATCCAAGAGTTTGACTGCTCATTAATATTGTATATCATTCATTATATATTATTTTATTATTATTATATATATAAGGAAGAGAGAGAAATAAAGGATCAAATTTATTGCTTGTTGAGAGGGGAAATCGAAAGAAAGGAGAGAGATTAGAGAAATAGACTCTTATGGCCGTGAAAACGCAATGACCATGGCAATGAGGCCTGGACACCAGTTAAAAGAGAAATTGTACCCATTTTAAAAAATGATATCCGTACGCGCTGAATATGATAAATATATGTACTCGCGCGATTCATTGAACACATCATCAAGCAGGTGTACAGTTGTGTTGCCACCTCGGCGTCTAGTTTTGTCTTTTTTGTACCTAACAGATCTAGACAAATAACCAACGTCATTCGGCAAATATAGGCTAAAATCTGTTACATAAAAAGCTAATTGAGTTCCATTCTATAAAAAAAAATTCGAAATTCTTAAAAATAATATAAATTTACTTAATTAAAATCAATAAATATTATAAATATTACCTAAGGCCAGAGGAAATGAGAGACATGTCATGTTTTCGAGGGAATATATTTTTTAGGCTTAAATATGAATTAAATATATTGTATTTTTAATTTTTTCAATTATGAGATTGAACTTTTAATTTTTTTTAATTGTCTTCTCAATTTTTTTAATTAGGGGATAAAAATTTTAATTTTTTTTCACTTTGGAGATATCTTCTAGATTTTTTCTATTACCGGATTAAACTTTTAATTTTTTATGATTAATCTATTTGATAGTGTTACGTCAAAAAATTGATGACATAATAGCGACACGTGATTAAAAAAAACTTATATGTAATATTGAGTCTCATTTTAATATTTATTCAAATAATTTTTTGTACAAAAATAATAAATATAAGATAATTATTAATTTTAAAATAAATTAATATTATAATAATTTTAATATAAAATCATTATTAATTTTTTGAAGTAAATTTAATTACAATTTTTTAAAGTAAAATTAATAATGATATTATATTTATCCTTATTGGTACAAAAAATTAATTGAATAAATGTTAAAATGAGATTCAATATTACACATAAGTATTTTTTTAGTCATGTGTTGTTCCCATGTCGTCAATTTTCTGATGTTGCATTATCAATTTAGGCATAGTTAGAAAATTTTAAAAGTTTTAAATGAAAAAAATTGAGAAGACAACCCTCAAAGTGGAAAAAATAATTAAAAATTTAATCTTATAATTCAAAAATTGAGAAGATAATTCCCAAAGAGGAAAAAAATTAAAAGCTTAAATTTTTAATTGAAAAAATTGAGAAGACAATCCTGAAAAAACATTAAAAATTCAGAACACTAATCCATATTTAGGCCTCTTTTTTATATATTTAATTACACAACTACTTTTTTGTGCGATTACTCATATAATTATATGCAGTGTCTCTCACCTATTATTTTACCGAACTACCTCATCGGATTGACAATAATACCATTAGTAGTAAAAAAATAGCAATAACATATAAACTGCAAATGTTCTTAAGTTTATTAGTATCATAATTTTATTATCATACTATATTATTAAACTAAAACTTATTATCTCTATACATAAAACAGAAATATATTATTAAATTTATAATAATTATAAATAGAATTCTTTTTGTGGAATGATGGATTATAATTTGTCTAAAAAAATTGGTCGTCTTTTTTTGAATATCACAAGTTAATTGTTCTCTAATCTGTTCTTATTTTTAGTAATATTTTATAACAATTATACTTTTTTTTATATAAAAATTAAGCGAGTATTGTCCAGCTTAACAATAAGCTATTCTATTTGGAGGACAGTTAAATATTGAATTAAGAGAACGCATATCTATATTATTAAGGGAGAATAAAATAAGCGGTTATTTTTTAACTTTTAAATTCCTCGATTCCTTTACTATCTCTGTATTTTTTTTAAAAATTATTAAATTTATAACCGAAAAGTGTCGCTATAGATCCTATAACGACGATTTTTACCGCCGCTATACATCTACAGTGACATTTTTATTGTGAAAATAACAAAAAATATTGTGAAATTAACAATTTTCTTTTTTTATTCTACTCTCATTATCCATTACTACTTTCTATCACCTATTAAAAAAATTTTATTTTATTTACACACTTATATTTGTGCCACGTGCCTAGTATATTTTACATATAAGTGTATACGTTTTTAAATTTAATAGTGTAGCTGTTGAAATTGTAAATAGGTGGACAAAAGTGAAAAAAATTAAAAAAAAATATCAATAGACAATTTATTATCACCCACCTATCAATTCATATATTTCTCTACATTTTTCATTGTAATATTCGAAATATTTTGTAAACAAGGTAATAGAAAAATGTGAATGTTTCAATAAAATTAGAAATTAAAAATATGGTTTCTAATTTTGCATGCATTACTAAACATGTATTTTATGAATACAAATAAAAAGTTAGGAAATAACTAATTATGAAAGGAAATAAATTGGGCTAGTAGTAAATAAGAAAACCAAATAAAAACGAAATGGACTAAGAAATGAATAAGTTCTAGTCCATTAGAAATTATTAGGCCATTTGGGTCATTTAAATCAACCCACGTGAATATATAAACCAAGCAAGTCCACTTGAATACATCAACCAAACAAGCCCAAAATCTGGAAAATTCTTCCTATAAATTTGTTAGTTCTTGAAGGCACAAAAGAGATCTAGAAAGAGAAAGGAGGGGGTTGAATAAATCCTTTAAATTTTTTTACGTTAAAGAATGACTTACCAAATTGTTAATCAACAAAGTTAATTAAGGACAACGAAATATTAGTTTGAGAAACCTTTTCAAAGATATAGCATATATCATAGTTCTAAGTTAGGTTTTAATGAAATCGCTCACAAGCAGATATAACAATTAATAGACTCAATATAAATAACGTAAGATATTTTAAGTGATTCGGAGTATAATAACTCCTAGTTCACTTTTTTACTACACAAGTAGTAAATCTGCTAAGGATGCTGGGGTGATCACTAGGATCTTTTACAACTCTGAATCACTAAGATTCCTTTAAAACCCTCAACTCTGGCAGATGTCACTAAGACTAGTACACTAAGTACTCTTCAAGTCACTTAGACTTGGTATCTCTGGGGTCAATCAAACTAGTACACTAAGTACTCTTCAAGTCACATAGACTTGGAATTTCTTCGGTCACTAAGACCACCTCTTTGTGTAAGAGTGTTTAGCTGAGTTGCTACTAAGTGGCTTTAAGAACTTAGTAGCGAAGCAAGATATTATTTTATTTCGTAGAGTTAGGTTTTGGTAGATTGTTCAATGCTTGATTGTGCTTTTTTTTATGTTTCTTGAAGTTGCTTGCCTTTTATAGATGCCCTTGTAATTTTCCCGTTGAGAGTTTGTCGTTGCATCAATTAATACTTTAATCCTTGATGTGCTTGATAGTGGATGAGTCAGTTTCCATTAGCCCGCATTGTGTTAGTGACAGGCACATGTGATGTTTTCTATTACTAAAAACTTGGCAGTTTGAACTCCACTTGATTTGGTTTTCCACTATCATTATTAGATTAATCAGCAACAATCTTGAGATCATCACTCTAAGTGCTTGGATGTTGTCAATCCATTATTGGCACTTGAGTACTCTACGTGTGTTATGAATCTTAGCCTTTCAATGGTAATCGTAGAGTATCTTGCTCACTCTACGATTCTACTCTACGATCTTGTTGGTCGTAGACTTACATGAGAATCTTAAAGTGTTTGTGTGACGCCCCCAAATTCAGACACCAATATCTCGAATTCGGTGCTTCACGATCTAACACTAACAATATACTAATAACTCATACAATGGAATAATAGAATAATTTACATTGATTTAATATAAATATTCTCGCCTCAAAGTTTCGCAATCATTACTAGCGGTATTACATAACTTAAGTTCAAACATAACTTAGTATATAATATTACAACATAGTAATTGGTGAGTAGGTTTTTAACCTACGATTTGATCTCAATTAGCTTGGTATGTTGCTAGTTTTTGGGTTTATCTTGTTACTTTTGATGGGTTTTGTTCTTTTTACAGGATAATGGGTTGAAGATGTTTAAGAACTGGAAGAAATTACATGGATTTTGCACATTCTTCTCAAACGGCGCGGGGCGCGCCATGGATGAAGAGTGTACGGCGCAGGGCACGCTGCACTAGGATGACAATCTGTTGGGACGGCGTGGGCTTTACAAAGGGACCCGTCGCGAGGCGCACCGGTCTGACGACCCAGTTTCTGATTTGGTTTCCTTAAGCATGAAAGTTGAGCTCTAAAAGGATTGATGATTTCCTTATGTAATAGGGTTAAGTTAGGAGTATAGAAGAAAAGTTAATTCTTAGTTTGGGGGATTCTTTTGACTAACAACCATTGAGGGCTACACAATTGAATCTTTTGATTATGTGTTGAATGTGACGCCCCCAAAATATGTATACATCACCCATTCTGAGTCGTCAAATATCACACTATAAAAATCATTTACAAACTTCATTTATACAACTGTTGAACTGTCGTATAGAATACGACCACAGTTAAATTGTGAGTTTTAATACAAATGTATGTAACTCTCATGGTGCCTCGACCACAACCTTACAATGGTACTTTACATAAAAGTACAGTCAAAAACTGTTTTAGAAATTAAAATCTTTGGGAAGTGCTCAAGAAACCTTCGTATACATGGGAGGTCGTAAATACAGGTTATGATAGATATCATATGTCCACGTAATTATCCTTGGTTGACCTAATAGACCCCAAAGAAAAATGAGAAGATTACTATCATGTTCTTTCCAATGGTGAGTCTTCTCTTGACATATAACTATCTCCACTGTCTGCAATTGAAAATTATATTTCAACCAAACTCCAAGATCATATAGGTAGTGCTCGTAGATATACTCAAAGAAGTGGAGGTGCACAACCCATCTTATGATAACACGAGGTTGTATGTCATTAGACATCTTGTATGATAGTGGAAAAACACCCTTCCAAAGTTGGGTTCACCTCACCTATCACGGTTCACCAAAATTAAATATCAAATAACGATACAATCGACACACTTATCTAAAGTTCTCAATAAAATTATTTCCATACTATTTAAGGAGAACCTCAACAACTATAGACCACCGATTCTATTCCTGTTACCCCCAGCTTCAACCGAAAAGCTACACTCTTATTACGAAAGGAATTGTGAAGCAAAAAAGGGTGAGCACAACTAGCCCAAATAAAGAATATCATGACTAAAGATAATTTACATCATCAATAGCCTTCATCAGTAATAAATCAGAGATTTAGAACATATGGTAGATGATAAAACTTTTCAACCATAGTTGCAGCAGAACGAGCAATCCATTAGAAGAGTCAAATAGACCATCAGGTCTATTATCTTCTCTATGTTAAAAGTCCACAAATAATGTTTTATCCCTGTAACATCAATCAACAATTCCTGTCCACAATCATATGAATAACTCATAATCATAATTGTGATTCTAAATTCCTCTTCACACCTAGGACGAAGATAATTTTCATCACCTATCTACACCTGAAACATCAAAAATCATGGTTATACCAAATCACAATTCTTGCTCATAATCATACTAATAAATTCATCTTTGCACTACGGCCAAAGATATTCATTAACAATTCATCTTTGCACTACAGGCCAAAGACATACAATTGTATTTTAGAAGAGTTAAGTAGAGCATGATATCTACTACTATCTTTACTTAATTAAAAGTGTATAATCAATATTTTATCGGCGAGACTTCGACAATAAATAATTCACATCATCAAATCATCCACCCATTACTGGCCGAGGATATTCATTATTATTATGACCACGAATTATCCATGCACTATGGGCCAAGGATATTCGTGTTTTCAACAATGGTCATGATTATACCGAATAATCCCTGGTTATAATCATACCAACAATTGTCCATCAATGCATTACGGGCCAACGAGGACTTTTACCACATCATCTGTAACATTACAGGTCATGATTATACCGAATGATCCCTGGTCATAATCATACAAATCAATAGTTCATCTATACACATAAGTCAAAGATACTCATCAATCAATAGTTCATCTTTGCACGTAAGCCAAAGATATACAACTGTAAAACCGATAATCAACAGTCCATCTTTTCACGTAAGCCAAAGATATACAAATCAGAAACTAATAATCAGCGATCCATCTTTGCACGTAAGCCAAAGATATACAAATTTGTAAAATCAATAATCAACAGTCCATCTATGCACGTAAGCCAAAGATTACTTTCATCACAATATAAGCATGCGGATGATGACAATGATATAAGCATTAATCTAACGAAATCGAGGATAAATATTAAAGACTTTAAATTTATCCAGAGTTTAAAAATATCCAAATTGTCAACATGATACTGCTTTGTGGAGTAAAATTTAAGAATAATATTCATGTACCAAAAATAACTTGGACAGAAAAGAATCAATTTTTCATCGTAAATAGTACCCCGTGAATAATGCCCTGTGAATAATACTTCAGGAATAGTACCCCGACAAGAAAAGTACCCCAAATACCCAAGTGAATAATATTCGGGTGAATAGTAACTTGTGAATAGTAACTCGTGAATAGTACTCCGGTATAAAAAGTGCCCCGAATACCCGAGTGAATAATACTAGAGTGAATAGTAACCGGGTGAATAGTAACCCGTGAATAGTAACTCGTAAAAAAAATACCAAAGAAAATGATATTCCATAATTGACGAGTACAAAAAATGATATCTCATACGAGTATAATAGAATATACGAAACTGCAAATGAATTTTCACCCGCCATGCGGTAATCCACGTAGACAGGTTACAAATGCGGTAATCCACTTGAAAGTCATCTTTGGCTTACGTGCATAGATGGACTGTTGATTATTGATTTTACAGTTGTATATCTTTGGCTTACGTGCAAAGATAGACTGTTGATTATTGGTTTTACAGTTGTATATCTTTGGCTTACGTGAAAAGATGGACTGTTGATTATCGGTTTTACAGTTGTATATCTTTGGCTTACGTGCAAAGATGAACTATTGATTGATGAGTATCTTTGGCTTATGTGTATAGATGAACTATTGATTTGTATGATTATGACTAGGGATCATTCGGTATAATCATGACCTGTAATGTTACAGATGATGTGGTAAAAGTCCTCGTTGGCCCGTAGTGCATTGATGGACAATTGTTGGTATGATTATAACCAGGGATTATTCTGTATAATCATGACCATTGTTGAAAACACGAATATCCTTGGCCCATAGTGCATGGATAATTCGTGGTCATAATAATAATGAATATCCTTGGCCGTAGTGCAGGGATGATTTGATGATGTGAATTATTTATTGTTTGAGTCTCAAATGATAAAATATTGATTATACACTTTTAATTCGTAAAAGATAGTAGATATCATGCTCTACTTGACTCTTCTAAAATACAGTTGTATGTCTTTGGCCAGTAGTGTAAAGATGAATGATTTCTTGATGAATATCTTTGCCCGTAAGTGAAGAAGATGAGCAGTGTTGAGATGAACATGACTAATGATTAATATCTTTGGCCCGTAGTACAAAGATGAGCAGTGTTTAGATGAACATGACCAATGATGAATATCTTTGGCCCAGTAGTGCAAAGATGAATATTTGATTCGGATATATATTGATTGATGTTACAGGATAAAATATCGACGATGAACTTTTAAATTCATATATAGAAGATAGTAGTTTGCATTCTCTACTTAACTCTTCTAATGAATTATTATTTCATTGCGAAGATTGATTTAAAAGCTGGTTGTCTATTGTATTCTATTAGATTTTTCCCTTGTTGAAGACTAACGATAATTTGTTGTATATATTATCTTAGTCATAATATTCTTTCTTGGGCTAGTTGAGCTCACCCTTTTCCTTGTTGTTCCATTTTTCTTCTCGGGAGGCGAGAATGTAGCAGTACTAGTGGGGTATAGAATGAAGGTTCTAGAGAGAGTTGTTTAGTAGTCCTCACCATTTTTATAAAATAATGTATCAATAATTATGATGGGGATTTATTTGCGTGTGGATATATGCAGATGGCAATATCTCGTATTTAAACTCACGGTTTATATGTTGTAATAATAAAGTTGTAGTTATTTCGTACCATGTATTTGGCGACTTAGAATGGGTTGGATGGAATGGACCTATTTTGGGGCGTCACAGTTGGTATCGAGCTTAGGGATATGATCTCCGGGTGAGATCGGGAATAGAACTAGGAGGGAGAGCGAGTAAATCCTTCGCTAGTGTGTCCTACCTAAGCTTATTTGTTAGTTGGTTAGTATATATAGGATATTATGTGATATATTGATTTCCTTAATTAACCCTTGTTTTATGATGAGATTTGAGAATGTTGGTCGAGAATATTAATGATGGAGTAAATGAGACCGTGGAGATGCCTGTACTTTACCAACGAGGGAGAACGTGCAATGAGACCGGCAATGTACCTCTGTATGACAACACCACCGAAAGCGAGATGATGAAGCGAGGGATGTTTAGAAGCTTTTTTGCGATTCATGCAAAATCAAACGAGGGAGACTCGTGTTCAAATTACAAGAGGAAATGATAGCGAATTCACGGTGGTCATGACAAGCAGTTCAAAGAGTTGGGACCACGAGTGGGGAAAGCCGGATCCGATTAAAGGCGGAGACGTGGGTCAAACAAATTACCAAGATATTCGATGTCTTGGGATGCACAGAAGAAAAGAAAGTTCCATTCGCTACTTTTATGTTCGTGAACGAGGCGATTCATTGGTGGGAATCGTGAAGCGCACTCCATCCAAATTACTTTCAAGCATGTCATGGGAGACGTTTGAAGCAGATTCAATGACAAGTACTTCCACGAAAGTATTCGTCATATGAAGGAAGTGGAGTTTATTAGACCGAGCGAGAATAACATGGCGGTGTCCCGAAGACGAGGCGAAGTTCGCGGAGTTATCCGAGTTTGTACCTCATTTGGTGGAGAATGAAGAACGTATGACGCGGATGTTTCTGAGAGGTTTGAAACCCGACATACGTCAGTATCTCATTTCTCATAAATTTTCTCTCTATTTAGATGTTGTCAACAGGGCTCAGTTGTTAGAGCAAGATAACGAGTACGTTCAACCGAGGAACCATAACCAGGATCATACCGAAGATAGTAGTCATTAGAATAACGATAACTAACGGAGAAAGAAGAATACGGACAAAGGCGGTAACCACTCTGGTGGTAATCGTGGCCATGAAAATAGAAGAAGCGAGTCGGGAGGAGATTGTAAAAAGAGGAGATTCAACAACGACCATGTGAAGACGTCAGCGCCAGTAGCAACTGGTTCCAATGGAGGAGAAAGACCATCGGTCGTATGTTACAAATGCGGGAAAGAGGGACATATCATCCCAAACTGCCCACAACAGTTTAAGGAATGCTATAATTGTGGAAAAGAAGGACATATCGCTCGAGATTGTACGATATCGAAACCCAATCCAGCGGGAATGGTGACTCAAAAGGATGTCCCAGAAAAGTCAAAGTCAATGGTTCCTGGAAGAGCGTTTGTCGTGACCGGTCAAAATATGAGGAACCCGAACGAAGTTAGCACGGGTTAGTTAATTATAAATTCTTGCGAAGTTTATACCTTATTAGATACCGGTTCTACCTATTCTTTTATCTCTCTTGCTTGCGCTCAACGTTTGAACTTGACTATGGAGAAATTAGACTTTGACCTATTTATGGAGACTCCGTTAGGAGAAACTTTCATTACATCCGTTGTTTAGAAATCTTGCTTGATTCAGGTTGGCACTATCACATTACATGTTAACCTTATTTCTATAGAGATATTTACTTTTGATGTGATTTTAAGGTTAACTACTCATCATGCCGAAATTGATTACTTTCGTAAGGTTGTTAGTTTTCATATTCCTAAGCAACCTGTTATTCGAATTCAAGAAATCAAACCATTATAGTCAAACATTTTCATATCAAGCCATGAGGTCATTCATTTATTACGGATGTCAAGTTTTCTTAGTCCATGTTATGTATTTGAATAAAGACACGTCAGATTTGAATAATATTCCTGTTGTTATTGATTTTTCCTGACGTATTTCTGAAGAATTTCTTGGTTTACTCCTAAAGTGATATTAAATTTTGTATCGACTTTTGAACTCAGACAAAACTCATTTCTAAAATCTCATATCGAATGGCTCTATTGAACTTCAGGAGTTAAAAATTTAACTATAGAATTTGGTACTGAGCCTTTATCCGGTGACTTCCTTTGTGGAATGCAATCGAAGCGAGACTCTCGTAGGGGACACCATATTCGATGCGATAGTAAAACCGATAGGTGTCATTGTAACGTGCTTATCCAAGGTTGGGATATGAGTCACGATTGAGAACAACCTAAGTCGATGAATCGAAATACGTAGCTTTCAGGCTTAGTTGGTTATTATCGGAGATTCGTTGAAGGATATTCTCGAATCGCTATTCCATTAACGAAATGACTCATAGAGATACAAAATTGAATGGAGCAAGGAATGTGGGAAGAGCTTGAAGAACTCAAGAGGAGACTCATTTCAAAGACATGTTACGACCATGCCATCCCGGAAAAGCGAACGTGGTAGCCGGCGTGTTGAGTAGAAGATCGTATACAAAATCTGAGTACGATATTGTCAAAGACTAATTTCATATAATTTACAAATAATAGAGATGGAGATGAAAACTCTAGGTACCCACGTGATGATATACGAGTATAATCGACTTTAATCGATAAAGTTAAAGTTGTTTCAAGCTACACACCGGGTGATGAATTTGAAGAAGGAGGTGCAAAAGTTGTTATTTCAAAAGTGAGAATCGGTGAGGTGAGGAAAGCTCAAACCTTCGATTTATTAATCCATTTGAAATTCTCGATCGAATAGAACCGTGGCCTATAGACTCGTTTTACCGCTTAGTATGACGCGATGTTCATAACGTTTTTCACGTATCGATGTTACGTAAATATGTGGACGACCCGAACCACGTCATTGAGTTAGAACCAGGACGAGATAATAGAAGACTTAACATACGAGGAGGTACACTGTCAAGATCTTAGATAGGAAAGAACATGTCCTATGTCAGAGGTTATACCACAAGTTAAAGTTTTGTGGAGAAACCATGCTATTGAGGAAATGACACGGGAGTTGGAAAGCGGAAATGAAAGCGAGGTATTCTCATCTTTTGAAACACACAGTACGTCGACGCCAATTTCGAGGACGAAATTTCATAAGGAGGGAGGTTGTAAGACCCCAAATTATTAATAAATGAAATTTATTTTCCTCTATTTATTATTTTGAAATACTAAGGGTTGATTTGATTAATGTGGATAGTTATGGGTAAAATATGCAAATATTTTGAATAAGCAAGTGGTTATAAAATATTCATTATTATTAGGGAATATTCGTTTGGTCGTGGAATATTCGATTGTCGGGGAATATTAAAATGACAATGTGATCTTTTTGTGGGCCCTATAACGGAAAGAGATTGGATGAAGAAAACGACAAATATAAGTTGTTTATAAATAACGGTAGTAGTTATTCAGATTAATCTTGTTGGAATACCCGGTGGTTAAAACACACTAATACTGGCGTTGTTGAACAATAAATTACGCTGTATTGCACCAATTATTGATTCTTATGTAAGAAGGCACTACTCAATAATTGTTACGATGAATTACTATTCAGGTATTTTATTTTATTGATTCAATAATTCTTTGCATTGATATTTTATATTCTTTGTTGTTTTAATAAATTGTCATTACATAGTATTTTTCATTATCGAGACAATAATTCATATTATCTTAATAATATTATTAGAAAACATTATTGGCAATGTCTAGAAAGTTACATCTAAGGAGAGGTTTGGTCACCTAATTGCGGCCGCCGTAGAAGGAGAAATCTTTATTCGAAAGCCCCTCTTTCACGAAGAGCGGCACAGTTGCGATTGTGATTCTCGTAATATTATTTGTGAATAATTAATTATTGATTTATATGATGAGAAAAATATTGATTTTATGTGGATATAGATGGAGAAAATTTTAATATGACAATTGTTGAAAATTAATATTTTATCTTTTACGATAAAATAATTCATTTAAATATATTATTTTAATAATATATTAATGATTGATATTTTTATAATGAATGTGGGATATATGAGTATACGAGGAGGAAGAGTATTTTTGTGACATTAAATGTTTAATACATATTTTGTGTGTTGGTGGACACAATTATTCGAGAAATTTGATTATAGCTTGTAAAATCGCTTGGTTTATGGATTTGGTCAATTTTGTTTGAATTTGGAAAAACTTCCTTTTGCAAAGTTGTAGATAATGGAATTTCCTATGAAAAGTTGAGTGTTTCAATTTTTATGATAAAAGAGCTATTTATTATGAATTATTTAAGTTCAAGTTTCAAATAATTGATTTTTGAAAGTTTTAATTATTTTTATTTACAAAACGTGTTTTTCATTTTGTTTCCCTCATTTAACATGTGATGAAATTTTGAGTTCAGATGGTAAAAGCATGCGTATGAAGTTTTAAAAAAAATAATAATATTTAATAAATTTTCTACTTTGGTGTTCTAAGCATTTTCCTATAAATAGGGTCTTGGGTTAGAATTGAAAATCACACCTTAAATGATGTTTTCTCTCTATATTATCGGCGTATTCTTGTGAGTATTTTGAGTATACTTTGAGTATTGCTATACGGTGCAAGTTCAAGTCATAGCCTATATTCGGTGTTTCAACTAGAAGTACTGTCTTTCGAGGTAAGGGATGTTATTTTATTCGAAAATGATATTATTTCTTCAATATCATTATGACAAAATATTGGTTGAATTTTTTTATCAAATTTGGAACTTTTTCATGTCAGGGTTACTATTCACGACTTACTATTCACGAGTTACTATTCATGAGTTACTATTCACGAGTTACTATTCATGAGTACTATTCACGAAGCGTGAAGATGTTTTTTTGTGAAATTTCTATCTTTTGGTGTCGGAGTTACTATTCACGTATACGGCACTATTCACCGAAAAATGAAATTTCTTCTTTTTGTCCAAAATATCTATTCTGGATACTAGCTTTGATTGTATCCATGTTTTGATCATTCTTGAATTTTACTCCACTCTGATTACTTATGAAGTATTTTTGAACTTGGATTGTTTAAAATACGAATCCTTAATATTTGTTCTTTTGTTTTCCTTTGGATTCGTTTCCTTTAAAATATTTTCATCATCCTCCTCGGTCCGAATGATGATATTTATTGAATATCTTTGGCTTTAGTGCAAAGATGAATGATTTCTTGATGAATATCTTTGGCCCGTAGTGCAAAGATGAGCAGTGTTGAGATGAACATGACCAATCGATGAATATCTTTGGCACTGTAGTGCAAAGATGAATATTTGATTCGAGATATATATTGATTGATGTTACAGGATAAAATATCGACGATGAACTTTTAAATTCATATATAGAAGATAGTAGTTTGCATTCTCTACTTAACTCTTCTAATGAATTATTATTTTCATTGCGAAGATTGATTTAAAAGCGATTGTCTATTGTATTCTATTAGATTTTTCCTGTTGAAGACTAATGATAATTTGTTGTATATTATCTTAGTCATAATATTCTTTCTTTGGGCTAGTTGAGCTCACCCTTTTCCTTGTTGTTCCATTTTTTCTTCTCAGGAGGCGAGAATGTAGCAGTCTTAGTGGGGTATGGAATGAAGGTTTACAGAGAGTTGTTTAGTAGTTCTCACAATTTTGTAAAATAATGTATCAATAATTATGATGGGAATTTATTTGCGTGTGGATATTGTCTAGATGACAATATCTATATTTAAACTCACAGTTTATATGTTGTAATAATAAAGTTGTAGTTATTTCTGTACCATGTATTTGGCGACTCAGAATGTGTTGGATGGAATGAACCTATTTTGGGGGCGTCACAAATAAGATAAGGCAATTATTGCAGAAAAATTAGGAAAATTGTATTCCTATATCTTAATCATTTGGTGATCAATAATTTTTAGTTAGTTTAGTTTTAACTTTTATTTAATTAAATTTCATAAATCAATTGAGGTGACCGTTTAAGTGGAATTAAATTGGTGAAAACTTGATAATTAGAATAATTGTTAGTAATTGTTCTCTATGGATTCGACACTCTCTTTACTTCTATATTACTTGATTGAACATGTGCACTTGCGCATATTTTTCATTATATAAATCGGACACAGTAGGAAATGAAAGTTGAAGCAAAACGGGTGCACTTTAGCTAACTTGAAGTTGAAAAGTTATAAACCAAGCATCGATGTGCGGCAGCAAGCGTTGGCGTGTGTTAACGAAAGCGAGATCGTCGTCGGTCATCCATCTAGTTAGTTAAGGGCATTTAGAGGCATGTGTGGGGAAAGGCGTACCATCGCATAACGCCTGGGTAAGTAGAAACTTAGCGAAGACAACACTAGAAAGCGAAGCCATACGCTTCTAATGTTATCTTGGGCAAAAAATCTGAGGATTGCTAGGGTTTTTGGAATGTATTACTATAAGTACTCACTTTGGCCATTCTAATAATCATCCTTGGAAGGTGGCAGCTGGACTAGGATCAAGAAGGAGAAGAGGATACTCAAGCTATACCCCAATGGGGGGGGGGGGCTGCAACCAACAAGAGCTGCAATAAAAGGAAAATAGCATATCAAAGGAAGGCCAAATATAATCTTTCTTTTAGCTTTGTAATCTAAGGATGATTATTTATGTTTATGTTTTATTTAGCTATTATGAATTAGTTTTTAGTCTAAGATTATAATTGAACCCAATGCCTAATTTGAATTGATTTTTTTCTCCTTTTGATTTTGGTTAATCATATATGAATTGGTTATCATATTTTGTGCTTCATATATTAATTAAATGGCCAGTGATTACTTTGGGAACCTATACGAAATTGACAAATGAATTATAGTGTTTAAACCCAAATATGATATCATGCAAAAATTTATTCTTCTTATGAGTAAATAAAAAGATTTTCATATATAATAGAAATATATCTATATGCACCGTGACATGTATCTTGTTATTTGTTCTTATGATTGGATAACTTGCTAGCATATAGGATAGAAATATAATAGAATTATGGTATGTGACCTTTGTGAGAATCTAAGCTTAATGACTCCTATGCAAAAGGTCATTCTTTTGTGGAGTGATTACCAAGATTTTTATATCGGATAGAAATATACCTATATGAGTCGTAACATGTGTCTTGTTAATTGTTTTTAAAATTTAATAGTTTGCTAGCATATAGGATAGAGATATACATATATGCCACGTATGGGTGATTTTTATATGACTATCAAAAGAATCTTATAAATATAGAAGAATTCTCGGTTAACCATTATTTGTGGTTAATTAATCTACAAGAGATTATGAAATTAGAATGAAGCGTTGGGAGAAGTTATAATCTAGGCATATTTGTTTATTCAGTTAATTGTTATTCTATATAGTTTTCATTACTTAAATCAAATAGTTTAAATAAGGTTGAGATGATATAACATTCTAGTGGACAAGACCCCTATTCTGGAGCGTGGCCTTCGCCTCTATGGGAACCAGACCAACTTCGCAACTATTATGACGCCTCCAAAATAGGTATACAACACCCATTCTGAGTCGCCAAATACATGGTACAGAAAGCAAACTACAACCTCAATAATACAAATGTCATGTAAAATACGATAACATATATTGTGAGTTTAAATACAAATATTATCTTCTAGACAATATCCACATCCAAATAAAGTCCTCATTATAATTATTGATGCACTATTTTACAAAAATAGTGAGGACTGCTAAAACAACTGTCTAGGACCATCACTCTATACCCCGACTGGTTCCTGCTATGTTCTCGCTTCCTGAGAAGAAAAATGGAACAAAAAGGAAAAAGGGTGAGCTCAACTAGCCCAGTAAAGAATATTATGACTAAGATAATATATAACAAATTATCCTTAGTCTTCAACAGGGAAAAATCTGATAGAATATAATCGACAACAAGTTTTAGATCAACAACTGCAGCGAAAACATCAATTCATTAAAGAGTTAAGTAGAGAATAAAATCTACTATCATCAATGAATTTAAAAGTCCATCATCAATATTTTATTCCTGTAACATCAATCAATATACATCTTTGCACTACGGGCCAAAGATATTCATTTGTATCACCAGTTGGTCATGTTCATCTCAACACCTGTTCATCTTTGCACTACGGGCTAAAGATATTCATCAGGTAATCATTCATCTTTGCACCTTCTGAGCCAAAGATATTCATCAAGTATCACCATTAAGGACTGAGGATGATGAAAAACATTTTAGAGAATGAATCCAGTGAGACAGAAGGACAAATATTAGGGATTCGTATTTTGGTTTATCCAAATTCAATAATACTCCATAATAACCAAGTGTGAAGTAGAATTCAAAAATAAAGATCAAAACATGGATACAATCAAAGATAGTAACCATAAAAGACATCTGGAAGAAAAAAGAAAATTTCATTTTTCGATTGAATATACCAGTATTTGTGAATAGTGTAGTATACTTGAATAGTCTTGAGTATCGTGAATAGTAACCCCGACACAAAAAGTTCCAAATTTGATTAAAAGTTCAGATCAATACTTCGGCATAATGATATTGAAAGAAATAATATCATATATGAAGAAAATAGCATCCCTTACCTCAAAATAACCGTACTTCTGACTAGAATACTGGATATAGTGCTGAAGGAACTTGCACCGTATAGAAACACTCAAGTATCAAAATACTCATAAGAATACGCTCGATAATATAGAGAGAGAAAGAGAGAAAACTTTGTTTCTGGTGTGATTTTCAATTCTAACTTAGGCCTTTATTTATAGGAAAATGTTAGCATGCCGAAGCAGACTTGACCTGCTACCTGATGGCTTTACCTGCTACTATTGTCACCCACCACATTTGAAATTCAATTGAGCACATTTCTCACCAACCAATTCTAGAATTTTCTAAAATGTTTTATCATTTAAACAATAATCAGAAACTTTAACAATTCATAGAAAATAGCCCGTTTATCAGAAAAATACGAATTTTATATCCATTCCACAAGAAATCGAATTCTCTACAACTTTACAGAAGAAAGTTTTTCCAAATTCCAAACAGAAAATATCCGAAATTCACAAACGGATGATTATTAATACCTCCAATATGACAAAATACTGATAAAACATCTCAGCATTAATTCTTTCATTAATAACCATATAAAATAAATAAATCCATCATTTATATCCACATCAAATAAATATTTCCTTATCATATAAATCAATAATTAATTATTCCCAAATAATATTATGAGAATCACAATTATGACAAAGCGGTAGTTCTAGGAAAGAGGGGCTTTCAGATAAGGATTTCTCTCTTCTTGGCAGCGCAATTAGATGACCAAACCTCTCCTTGATGTGAACTTTCTAGACATTGCTAATAATGCTATCTAATAATATTATTCAAATAATATGAATTATTGATTTGATAATGGGAAATCTTGTAATGTGACAATTATTAAAACAACAATAATATAAACTATCAACGCAACAATTATTAAATCGATAAAATAAAATATTGAATAAAGAACTCATCGTAATAATTATTGAGTAGTGCCTTCTTACGTAAGAATCAATAATTCAACTATCTTGTAATACTGGTGTCTTCTCGCAACAACTATTCAGCGTATCGTATTTTAACCACGTGTATTCCAACAAGATTACTTCAGTAACCATTACTGTAATTAATTATAAAAACTCATACTTTGTCATTTTCTTCATCCCACAATTATCCATTATATGGGCCCATTTAATGGCTGGTAAATGCGTATGGATATTCCCGATAAAAAGAATTTTCCACGACCAAACGAATATTCCCCGACAAATGGAATATTTTATAACAACTTGCTTATTTTGTAAAATTTGCACATTTCACCCATAACCAAAGCATTATATCAAATTAACTCCTTACTATTTCAAGATAATAAATAGAGAAAATTCAATTTTATTTATAATAAGTTGGGGTCTTACAACTATGATTGCAAACTGGGGTTAAGGAAGGTTCACCGATCAACCTAAACCCATCGTGGTGTCAATTCTCCAAGAGTTTTACGCCAACGCGAAGGAGACGGAGGGGTATGTGGTGCAAGTTCGTGGTAATGCAATTTCATATGATAAGGCTATCATCAATTCCTACTACCACATACCTGACATAGACGGAGATAATGTTCTAAAAGGCGCTAGGTGGGAGGCGGCCGGCCGGCCGGGGGGGCATAGGCGAGATTTTTATTTTGAGCCAATTTAAATATTTTAACTTACATTTATCTAAATAAAATAATAATATAAAGCAAAACTATATATAATAAAGATAATAAAGACCTTTTCTTAAAGGTCAAACACATATCCATATTGCCAATGTCAAAGTTCAAACACAAACATGCAATTGTTTAAAGTTCAAACATAAGCAAATAATCAAAAATACAAATTAATAGTCCTCATCTCCATATCCCTCTATACCTCTAACTCTTCTTCTCCATATCCCTCCAAGATAATGTCTCCATCGGACTCACACTTATACTCCTCATCTCCCTCTTCCTCCGTGTCATCATCAGACAAAAAATCTTCTTCATGGAGTTCTCTTAACTCAACATTTTTACTACTTCTCCTAGGCTCTAGCACGCTATCCGCTTTGGATGCTTCACCAACCGCCTCCCAAGTAAGGCCTGAACAACCCTCAACTTCATCATCACCACCTTTAACAATCCATCATTGCGCTTTTGAAGCATCACTTGCTAGTAACATGTCAATTTTCCTTTCTTTCTCCAATTGCTTTTTGTTGTTATGCCTTGCATTAAATTGGACATAGACTAGATTGTTCAACCTTGTTGTGTCTAGTCTATTCCTTTTCTTTGTATGAATCTACAAAAAAATAATTAAAAAAAATCAACAAATGATATATTTATATTAGATTTTACTTAATAAACCACAACCACTTACTAGTTAGTAGTTACTATATACTTGATAGTTGATACTTACCCCCTCAAAAGTAATCCAATATTTTCTTTCACCCGGATGAACTAGTAGTCAACGAAATTATCCTTGTTGCCATCCTTTGCAAGTTGGGTGTACTATTGCCATAATTGAACCACCATCCAACTAGTCATTAAAGAATTAAAATAGTAAAAAATATTTTAACAATTATTAAATATTAAATAGTAAAGAAAGATTAAATAATAAATATTTATACCCGGATCATAATTATCATTATTTGTTCACATTCCGTCGCCACTAAAGGTCTTCCAAACCCACCCTTTTTTTCTTATACTTCAACAACTCCGTATTTAAGAAAAGACTTTGCATATCAAAGTCATCGGGAAAGAACTTCTCAACACAAGTAAACATCACATCCATGACAAGTGGATCACTTTGTATGCTAGTATCTTTAAAGAAGTAATAAGGATTCAATAGGTAGGCCGTTAAATGCAATGGACTATCAAGCCGGTCTTTGGCTTTTGCATCGATGATCTCGAGAATGGGACGATAGTTAGTCTCATTATTTTTGAATTCCTCTTTGATATCTTCCTTTGCTTTTTTGAATTCTCCATATAAAAAAACCATTGATGGCTTTCGGTCTCCATCAACAAGGCGAAGCACCTTTACTAATGGAGCAAACACTTTCAAGCATAGTGTTACTCCATTCCAAAAACTCAAACTCAAGACGGTAGAATACGCCTGTCGACGTCGGGATTTTTATTTGTCCCTTTTCTGTTCTTATTCTTTGGTGTTCTCATGTTATGTGAGATTTGTTTGAAAAAACAAGTGAAAAAGGTCCAACATGTATATATGTCGACGATTTGTATAAGAGTTTCCAGTTGGTGTTTTTAATTTGGTTGCACCAACGTAATGAGAAAAGGTTTGCACATTGACCCGTGATGATGTGACATCGCTAAGCGAGTGCGTGAAGCAGAGATTCATTTGGGTTCGGGGGCTTGATTATGCGGAGGGAAGGTGTTAGGCACCCCCAACATCCGTGTTACCACGGTGACCGCCACTTTTCAAGAAACTGTTATATGAATGTGTGTGTGTGTGTGGGTCAATGTGCTCTTATTTAGAAGTAGTGTGAGTCCTCGTTCGCACCTATATACAAAGGGTTTGAATTTGTATGAAAAATTAAATTTTAAACATGATATAGTAGTGATGTTTTGTAAAAGAGGTTTTTCAAACCCTATGCTAAATAGTAATTGAGACCTTTTCATACTTCCATTTTATTATTAAATGTTTGGCATGATTGCTTTTATTTTTGAGATGCGAAGCATCTTCGAGAAAATAGTATATAGCGATCTTAGAACTCCTCATGGGCATGAAAGCCATTTAAGAAAATTCAAACAAGTGAATGAATAATTTACAAGTCGCTAAATTTGAAAATGTCCATCACGGAGGCGAATCTAGATTGATGGGTGAATCTGTGATCACATGATTCCTAGGCTCACATGATCTGCATAGATTTATATGAAAAGCGATAAGCAGTTATATATATAAAAGTATATAAATATATATATATACAGACATGATCAACCACCACGAAGCACCTCCATGGGGGATCAAAAATGTAAATATATAAAAGCGGAAAATATATATATAGAGACATGATCAACAACCACGAAGCACCTCTACAGGGGATCAAAAATGTAAATAAAGCAGTAAATGCGATCAACCACCACTTAAGTAAACTCAGCGGGGACTAAATGGAAGAATGTAAATAAAAAAGTAGTAAAAGGCTGAAATGTAAAAAAGTAAACTAAAGCGAATGTAGAAATATATATATATATATATATAATAGTAAATGAGCAGGATATAAAAGGCTCCGGAGGCTCATCGAACAAAAGTATATATATATATATATATATATATATATATATATAAAGCAAGTAAAAATCTTTGAGCGTGAGTCGAGGCTCAATCGAGGCATAATGTTCGATATATGTTAGTATATATATATATATATATCTGATGATGAAATGAAAACCACGGACCAAAATGCAGGCATACACACACACAACACGACTCTCGATGTGAAGAAGAGTGTGTGCAAAGATGAAAGAAAAGACTTTATAATGTGTAAGAAGGCTTACGGTGGGCCAAAGAAGACTTCTATGAATTTAAGTGGATGAACACTCGGCTCCCGCCGGTAAAAATATAGCTATATGTGAGCTAACAAGTGTTTAAAATGAGAAAACACTCAATATGGGGTGTGTATAGAGCAAATTTAACAGGGCTTCCTCTCCTTTCTTCTCTTGAATATGGCCCCCCAAGCTCTATATTTATAGATTTGGGAGCCGTGTGCCTGCATGATGCACTGCGGCTTCAGGGGTGCCCCTAGGCTCCATGAGTCTGTCGTCTCAAAATGCGTGCACGCGTGTGCGTGATGTCGCTTCGAACTTGCAGAACTTCAATCGAGCATCCAATTGAGGTGTATAAGACCATTTTGGACTGCTTTGTTTAGCCGAGCTGACAGCTACTCAATGACATGGGATTAGAGGTTGTACAAAGTCAAGAAGATGGAACCATATCCTATCTCTTTAGGCTTCAAATTCTATCCGGTGTGCTGCCTTGCGTAGTAGTCACTCGGGATTGCAACTCTTTGGTTCTTGTGGCACATTGTTGTGTAGAATGTATGTTGATTGTTGTTTGTTGAGACGACACCATGTGGGGTTTAGGTGGAAATTTGATGACTTTGCCCTTCACCGGGGTTATCTCTAATTTTGGCTAATAAAGCAGACGTTGCTCAGGGTTATCTCTGAGATTTGGCTGCTGCAAGTGTTGAATGCCCTCAGGGTTGTCTCTGAGGTGTGCCTATCCTCCCGGGGTTATCTCTGGGTTTGTGCATTGAGTTCCTCGGTGCGAGTCCCGAGGTTGAAGCTGATTGCATGGGTTGAAACATGCATTTCCTGGTTTATCTCCGAAATTGCAACTACACTCCTTGGGTTTATCTCCAAGGCTGACATTACCTTTCCCGTGTTATTTTCGGGACTGAGACTGAACATCTCGGGGTTATCTCCAAGATGAATCAGCCTTCTCCGGTAGAATTTCCAGTATTTGAACTCCTATCCTCGGGGTTATCTCCGAGATGGGGAACAGATACTGTCGGTGTGTTTTTGGGGTTGGCCCGAACTTCCGGTGGTATTTAAAGGGATTAAGTGATTTGTCTTCGAGGGTTATCTCTTAAAGAAGATTCGCGCACTTCTGTAATGTTAGTAAGTGGTAGGTAGAAAAATTTTGAGTGTTCTGAGATGCCCTCTTTATCATATTCATGCAATGCTGATGGCATGGATAGGATAAAGAATACTAGACACTTGAAATGCAATAAGATGATTATGATGCAATGCATGACAACATGATGCAAATGTATGTGGTTTGTTGGATTATCCTCCAACATGATGGGATGATTGTCGGCTCCCTGTTGCTTCTATCGGGGATGATAAATAAATAACTTGACTGATGCTATCTTGGGCGTGATCCATGACTACCGAGAATCTATAGGATTGTTGATGTTGGGGCTATCACCAAAGTCTTGAATCCTTGGTACAAACTTTATCCTGAAGATGTATCTCTCACATATAAGAGACTCTGTGGGGATGGGTTTTGTTTGTTGAGGATGTGTATAACATATTCCAGGTCCTTCCTTGGTTTTTCCCTAGTTTGTATCACCAGGTCCTTCCTCTACTCTGTTGGAGTTACTGCCAACAGTCGGTGTTGTTAGGGTTGCCTAACCTTCATTGACATGTGTATGAACGAATGAGATTCCTGTTGAGGATAATGTCAAGGCTGCTTAACCTTCATTGACGTGTGCATCAATGGTTGAAAAATGTGTGACACCCCCGTTGGGGACCATGTCAAGGCTGCTTAACCTTCATTGAAGTGTACATCAATGGTTGAAAATTACGTGATGCCCCCGTCGGGGACCATGTCAAGGATGCTTGACCTTCATTGATGTGTACATCAATGGTTACAAATTGCATGACGCCCCCGCTGGGGACCATGTCAAGGCTACTTGACCTTCATTGTCGTGTGCATCAATGGTTGCAAATTATGTGACGCCCCCGTCGGGGACCATTTTTTAGGGTTACGACCCTACACTGACGGCATTGGACCTTTGTGAGATATTGTCAAATGTAGTTTGCAACAATTGAGATCATCGGTATAGTGTACCCTGTGTTTGGGCAAAGACCAATGAGTGTTATGTAAAGCCAGAGTTTGGCCCGTGAAAACCAGGATTTCAGGCTATTCCGCTCAATCGCGTAGCATTTTTATTCCTGATTTGGCCTTTTCAACTTGTAAGAACTCTTTTGCAACTCAAACTAGACCGATCTGGAGGGGTGGGACCCATATAGGTGTGCTGGTACACACTGCACATAGCGGCCATGAGTGGACTGCACGACCGTGACATTTTCCTTAAATGGGATGGTTGATGTCCCAAGTCATTTTCAATTTGCGTCATGAAGGAAACCTACGAGAGCTCTTCTTGAGATCTGTTGAGTTTGGATGACTTTCTCGCAAATTTCATCATCGTACAAGTGTTCTACATTATCACAGTAATGTATGCATGTCTTCTTTTTCTAGTTTTCATCAGTTGGAAAATGAAATATCACATGAAATGCATCTAAACACATAGTAGTGATTATAATCTTTGAAATGACTTGATAAAAATATTCAACATAGTAAATGTTAGTATTAAACCATCTTTGAACATAATGATGTGAAAAAATTTGACTTTTGAAGCAGATAAATTGACACCTTTTTACTGTTATTTCTTATCTATTTGAGGACAAATGAGCAAAGGTGAAAAAAGCAAAATAATCACAGTAATTAGGCTACCCTTATGGATTTTTTACTTTGATGTATTAATGCATATAGGATGTATATATTTGTGGGTAGGTGTCTTCTTGAATGGCCACCTAGTCGTACTATGTGCATGTGGATAGTCCTATTTACAAAGGGGACTATGGCAAAAATTTTTTCAAAATGTAGGCATTGGGTAGTCATGCATTTTAACTCTCTTTGTAGATGTATGTTAAAATAATGCATGCATGCATGTAGTCATAAAACTGCATTTTGAAAAGCTCGGGTTAGAATTTACCACACCTTTTACGAGGTGATTTGGAGACTTGTTGTCGGATATATGGATCCGGATCGGTGAAGTAGTTTCATGAGGACCACTTACGGTGTGCGGAGGAGGGCTTACGAAGTGCCTCGACCCGATTATTAGTTAGATGGCCTCGTCGTTTTGGCGGAGGCGGTGATCGTCATATCGGGGTTGATGTCTGGGATGTGGAGGGCGAGGAGGAGGAGGATGTACCGGTTGAGGCTCCCGCTCCTGCTGCACATGTTCCCCGTAGGGACCTCCCGAGTATTCAGGTGGTGAACCCAGAGTTGTTGGGTGATTTGAGTAGACATCCCTCGGTTTACTTGCATGCAAATGAGGTACAAAGCTAGATTTTAATCTTCCTTCTTTCCTATTGATGAGGAGTAAAGGGTTACGATGTTGATCTGCTTTGTGATGTAGGTTCCGGCTTTACACTGACTGAGGAGGCTGGGTTGACATTTACGCCATGTACCAGGCTCTGCATCCTGACTATAGAGCGATCGTGCATGACTGGGGATTTGGAGCATTCTTTTCCATCCTTCCCGCCGTTGTCCACAGGGTTACCTCGGGGCATTGTCTGTATTTGGTTTTCACGGACTTCGGTCACTCCATTTGTTGGACTGTGAGGTGATGATTATGTTGATGGATTGGCGGTTTATATCACGGTATGGAGTTTGGAGGGGCACGAGTGCCTTGTATGGTGGATATTACCCATTGCCGTAGTCGAGATCCTTGTTAGGAGTTTGGCGGGCGCTCGAGGCGGGACTATTCGTATACGGGTCCTTTGGCGTAGATCTTTATGAGTGGGCTATTGAGTGAGCCCATGCCGATGATGTGAGAGTCGGGGATCGCATTCTTTGGCGATTGTTCTTGATGATCATTAGGGGGGATGCTTCATAGTGATAACTCTTCTACGGTGTCCTTCGCTTTGATCGGCGCCATTCGACACGTGGACCGTATTGGAGAGTATGATTGGGGTTCTACACCTTTACCTATTTCCTCGGGGAATCGCGTGCGTTCATGAGGCTTGACGAGAGGCTTGGCTAGGATTTTACCCATTTCTTTGGTGAGTATTTCTCTTGTAATTTCCCATATCTGAGTTAAGAGTGTTGTTGACGGCGAGATGTTTGCCTTTGTGTTGGCATTTTTGGGCCTACGAGAGGCTCCCATGTTTACGTTCGGTGAGTGTGTTAGGATTAGATACCTACCCACGAGGACGGCGATGTCATCATTCTGTACTGGAGGAGGTCCTTGTAGTTGAGGGTTTCACTCATTGCCGCCTACAACTGGAGTTGTTGACATCTGATGTCATCACATGGATTCCCTATTCAGGGGAGCAGTTGAGAATTTGATTTGAGGATGGGTACCCGACTGGTGTCGAGCACGTGATTTCCACCGTAGGATTCCTCTCTTCATCAGATGGAGGATGGGAGCTCTATTTAGGAAGCGTCTTATTAGGAGCACCACAGAGAGAGATTTGTATCTCGATCTTGCCTCCTGCCCGAGCGTTATTGGCACTGTTCGCGATCACCGTCATTGATATCCCATTGTTGGGTGTTGGCGGTTTTACATTATCGGAGGTCCCCTGCTTTTCGGGAGATATTCCAGCATTGGTGGTTCCCTCGTACCATTGGAGCCCAGACCCGCGCCACTCAGTTCATGGGGGATATGGTTCCTGGATCCGTGATGATGATGGATTGGCTAGCCTGTGTCGAGATCGACTCATTTGACACTGATTGACAATTTGACGGCGGTTGGATCGGGCACATTTCTTTATCCGCACTTGGGCGAGAGATCCTTGAGGCGATACTTTTGATCCTTCCAGCTCTGGCGGCCCCTCGGGTGACCCATATAAGCTGCGGTGCAGATCCTCCTCCTTGTATAGGCACGACATCCACGTGGATAGAGATCCGGTGACTCGGGAGGAGTTACATCGGTGGGCAGGATTGATGATGTGAACATTGACACCATTGTCTTCTTCTGATGTATATTATTGTTATCTCTTTTGATAGGCCTTTGTTAGACATTAGGTGGATTTCCCCCATTCCTACTATATCTTTTGATAGGCCTCTGTTAGATGTAGGGCATCTGTGCCTCATTTCCCTGTATTTCTAGTTGTACAGAGATATATTAGATGATGATATACTTAGGAATGTATATACAGTTTTCCATTCCCTATATCATATTGCCATTTATTATTCATCATGCATGTATTATGTTATTCATATGTATGTATGTTCAGAGATATTCAACATTGACCCCTGGATGGTCTTATGACACGGCCCGTCTGAGATGTCTTCTTGACAGTTTAGCCAGTATTGATCATACCCACCATTGTTGGTGGCATCCATCTGAGATCGTGGTATGATAGTATGTCACCTTGAGACGGGGTATTTGTAGATCGATTATTTATAACATCTTATGACTCTCGATGTTTGAGGTTCCGTAAGCTTTATAGAGGGTATCTTTGGAGCATTGGATACCAGAGAGACGAGTTTTCGGTTTGGCATCCACGAGTTGACTCCTACTAGAGAGAGGTATATGCGGTTGATGGCCATTGCCATTGGACAGACCTTGCTTGCATATATGGCCATCGGCGACATGGCCAACAGTTTATGACTCTCTTTGGGGTGAGGCGGAGAGTTGTGCGAGGATGAGATCACATCCGGTCATGTTGTATCCTAGTTTTTCGATGGACAAATTTGGCTCGAGGATAGTTACACTGGACGACTCTGGGGATTTCACCATCTTGGGAGGATCATTGGCTTTTCGGCCCGAGTAGATGTCTTTGCTCTTGTGCGTATTGTCGTATGTATATATGCCCGCGGTACATGGATGAGCTAGATATTGGCGTTATCATGGCGGTGAGAGCTCTCGGGGAGGTCACACCATTGTCTGCGATGATCATCCAGAGAGCTTGAGGTCGACCGTATATTGCAGCACTTACCCTGCGGGGGTATTTATAAGCGACTTCGGTCGTGTTATGCGTGTGGTTTATGTCACACTTGAGACCGATTGGCACTTTTAGGATGGCATGGGTATTGTTTCACCCATGATATAGCTATGTCGTACTCCTTTCGACTCTGAGTGTACAGATCCTGCATCTTGGTCCATTTTTCTGGCGAGGGATGGAGATCCATTTGATATATTATAAGTGTTGGGGGCTTAGCTCACCCTACTGACTTCATCACTCATGCTCGGGCATGGATTATCTCCCCTCTAGCTGGTTTGAGGGGCATGATTACTTACCACCCTTTGGCGTGATGTGTCGGTTTGACCGGTTCAGGACTTCCATCCTTTTGAGGGGCATTGAGTCGGCGTTTAGCTTCTCGCCACTTATCGGTGAGAGGATAGATCCGGGTTGTATGCTGTTGGGATCGGCGTGAGCTATTTGAGTTTTCATCGACCATCGGGTTGATTCTGCGAGTATTCCGCATGGATGGAGATAGAGGCGGCATTGACTATGGTAGTATCCACGGTGTAGGAGATTGATTAGATGATGGGGAGCCTATGGGGAGACTTATATTCCCATCGAGGAGGATTTATCTCTTTGGGTTGCCGGCGGTTGTGATGGATTCTCCCACTACTCTGAGTGCTCTTGTGATTGACATTGACCTGATATTTGGAGCGAATCTACATCGATGACCTTTGAGAGAGATCGGGCTAGGGCCTTGATGTTGTGACTCTTGATGGGGAGACGCACTCTATTAGAGAGAGATGAGGCTAGATCGGCCAGAGATGCATTGATTGTAGAAGCGGGATCTTTGCCTATATCGCCCGGGATGTGGGTATCGCGAGATAGATACTTGGTGAGATCCCTTACGACTGGCATCCTTGTCGATATAAGTGCATACATTGATGAGCATCATGCCACCATGCAGTTAGCCTCGGATCTGCTAGCTCGTGTAGATACCATTGGGCAGGAGCTTGCAGCGTTACCTCCTTCTTCGGAGAGGGATGCTATGTTAGATCTGATAGTCCGTATACATCTGAGATCAAGTAGATAGACTTGTATTTTCTGCAGACTAGCTTAGCCATTTTGTCATGTACAACACATATTGTATATATCAAACAATATTATATATGGTAGGGAAATATATTTTGATTCACTTCCCTTTCAGTTGTGCCTTGATACTTGCTTGATATTTGTTTGTTTCTTGGGGCTTGTGATCTTGATGCATTATTGAACTCATCCTTGATGTGTGGACATTGAGGCGTCATAGGATCTTTTAGAATGGATCATTGATATATGTGTATCCCTACCATCTTTGGTGTCTTGGGATTTGGTTTACGTATGTAGATGTGGAGAGGAGTGTGGCTTTTCCTCTCGAGATTGCTTACCGCACCACGGATGGTCATGATACTCTATTTAAGAGGAGCCTAGTTAATTCCATCTCTTATGGATTGGTGTTGCTCTTTGAGGCACAATCCATGACTTAGATGGTCGTCGGATCTCTATTTGTGAGGAGAGGTCAGGTAGTTCCATCCCTTTGAGTGCGAAAGCCGATGAAATGTGGTGGATTGAAATTTGATCCCGATCTGAGTGTGACAAGTATTTGTGTTTTGGTAGGGGTTAGGCCAGAACCATAAATGGTACCCTACGTACTCTATTGAAGAGGAGATCGAGTTTGCGTAGTTTGAACTTTGGTGTAGAGAGTTCAACGGTTGAATGTAAAAGGGTGTAGGAATGTTTTTGTTTTTTTTGTTTATGTAGAAAGGGTAGAAGTGTTTTGTTGTTTTTTTTTTTTGAGAAAGGGTAGAAAAATTTTTTTTTTTTTATTGCGTAGGGCCATATATAGAATATGGTTGCCTACGTACTCGGGTATCGGGGAGATCGGTCGGCGTAGTTAAGCCCTCGGGACGATTTGCGGAGAAGAAAGTTTGAATCCCGTATGCGAGGCTAAGCTGCGGGGAAAAAAAAGTTTGATCCCATGTTTGGGACAAGCTGCGGTGTGAAAAAGTTTGATCCTAAGTTGGGACAAGCTGCCCATGAAAAAGTTTGATCCTAAGTTCGGGGACAAACTGCGGTGTGAAAGGTTCAATCACTGGTGGGATAACCAAAATTGTATGAAAGGTTTGAAATGAGGTGAAACCGGTTTTCTTGGCTTGAAGAGTATATTTCCACGAGGGGGTAGAAAAGATTTTGTATGTAAAGGGTTAGAAAAGCGGAATGGTGGTGATCGATGATCCAAAACCGGGATGTTTGCTTGATGGTAACCTCGGACATAGTACCCGTTTCATGGTGTTCGATTGATGAGTTATGGAAATTCATCGCCGTCCATTTCACTGTAGTCGAGAGCACCTCTCTGTCGATACCTCCTTGACAACAAAGCGGGCCTTCCGGTTTGGAGCGAATTTTCCCTTAGATTGATCTTGGTTGTCAATGATCTTCTTCAAAACCAAGTCATGTTGTTTAAAAAAGCCGCCATGGCCAGGACTTTTACATTGTAGGATCTGGCGATCCTTTGTTGATATAAATGACCATGGAAGATAGCGCGATTAGCCTTTTTATCTATTAGAGACAATTGGTGATATCATCTTGTACCCATTGGTCTTCATCCGTTTGGCGTCCATCAACACTACGAGGATTCCATTTCCACCTCTTTGGGGAATCTTGCTTCCATCCCATAGGCTAATGAGTAGGGGGTTGCCCCAGTGGAAGTACGAATTGAAGTTCTGTAGGCTAATAAAGTTAGAGGCAAGAGGTCAGGCCATTCTTTGTGATTAACGGACATCTTCTGCATGATCTTCTTGATGTTTTTATTAGTCACTTCAACAGCACCATTCATCTTTAGATAGTAGATGATGGAGTTAAGGTGTTTGATGTAGAATTTACTGCATAACTCCTCCATCATTTTGTTATTGAGGTTCTTAGCATTGTCTGAAACAATTACCTCTAGTTGTCTATATCGACAAATGACATTGTTTCTGATGAACGCAATGATGACTTCTTTAGTAACCCTGGGGAAGGAGGCTGCTTCTACCCACTTGGTGAAGTAGTCGATCATGGTGAAGATAAATGATGCCCATTCTTGGCTTTGGGCTCGATGGGCCCGATCCGTCCATTCCCCACATTGAGAAGGGCGAGGTGAACTCATATTGTGGAGTTCCTTGGAGGGCGTGGATAGCATTTCCATGCATTTGGCATTGATAGCACCTCTTGGCGTGATCATCACGGTCGACTTTAAGCGTAAGCCGATAATGCCCTATTACGAGGATTTTCTTAACAAGTAGGGGGTCATTTCTCGTGTGTGGGCCACATACTCCACCATGGATTTCATCCATGAGCCTCTCGAGCTTGGTCTTTGTCCGGACATCTAAGGAGTCCTAATCCTGCATCTCTTTTGTAGAGTGCATCTCGCTCGAGTAAAATTTTATAGCCATTCGATGGATCGCCTTTTTCGATCGGGCTCGCCTCGGTGGGTGTAGATCCATCTCATGAGATACTCCTTGATATATTTGATACCAAGGGTGTTGGATGGGAGGTAGCTCATCCGATACTTCTCAAATGTAATTTCCATATTTGGAGAGCCTTTGTAGGGAAAATGGGATGCTTGGCATGTTTTCCTTGTCATGTATGTTGATCGAGGAGGCCAAAGTTGCTAGCGCATCAAAAAAATTATTCCTCTTTCGAGGAATGTGGAGGAAGTTTACTTCTTGAACTCAAAGCCATCTGTAAAACTTACCGATGGTAAGGCAACAAATGTAGCTCTTTGGTTTGATAGATTCACGTGGTTTGTTTGATTACCAACTCTAAATCCCAAAAAGGCAGTTAAGCGTATCGATACCCGTTGATTGGGCAAGTTTGAGTCCCATGATCTGACCTTCATACTCAATTTGTGTTGTTGGTCTTTGACTTGACAAGCTACAAATTTAATGACGGGGATCTGCTTCCCCATCTGGGATACTAGAAGCTGCTCCGGCTCTAAAACATTACGTGTATTATGACTCCATCAAAATACATTTTTCCGTGTATGGCATGCATCGTCTTGATGGTGTTCTTTGAAATTGCCATGACCCCTTCATCAGGGAAGTATGTTTCTAAGGGTTTGTAATCCCCTGCGGGTGCGGCGGCTAGTTGATCCGAAATTTCTTGTCCTTTAATGGACTTTTGCGTCACGTAGATGATGTCAAATTATGGCAGAATCAACTGGATAGCCAAAAATTCAGTATGGGCTTACTGAACACGTATTTGAGAGGATCCATGCGGGATATGAGATGGGTTGTATGACCATGGAGGTAATGTTGTAACCTCATGGAACCCCATGCTAAAGCACAACAAGTCTTCTCAATTAAAGTGTACTTGTGTTCACTGCTGCTGAATCTTTTGCTGAGGTAATAGATAGCTCGCTCTTGGCCTCTATCGTCTTTTCTGTCGGCAGATGACCCATGGCATTGTCATTAATGGACAGGTACATGAATAGGGAACATCATCCACAGGAAGTACCAAAACAGAGCGTTAACCATCTTTGCTCTTTGATTGTAAGGAAGGCTTTTTGACACTCATCATTCCATTTCATGGAGGAGTTCTTCCTTAATGACTTGAAGATGGGCTCACGGGTTCTTTGTGAGTTGAAATAAACACTGCTAATGAAGTTGATTCTTCCCAAAATCCCGTATTTCCTTCTTTGTCCGAGGAATGGGCATTTCCTTGATGGCTTGGATTTTGGTGGGATCCAGCTCAATCCCTTTGTGGCTGACTAGGAAACCTAGCAACTTGCCTAATTTAACACCAAAGGCACACTTGGCTGGATTCAACTTCAAGTTGTACTTACACAACCTGTTAAAAAGCTTTCTGAGATGGTCTAAGTGGTCTTCCTCCCTTCGGGACTTGACAATGATGTCATCCACGTAGATCTCTATCTCTTTATGCATTAAGTCGTGGAAAAGAGCCATCATAGCTCGCTGATAGGTTGCTCCAGCATTAATGAGGCCAAATGACAACCGTCTATAACAAAAGGTTCCCCAAGGCGTGATGAAAATAGTTTTCTCACGATCCTCCTCAGCAACTGTAATCTGATGATACCACACGAAGCAATCCGCAAAGGAGTACATGCCGTATTGAGAAGTATTGTCAATGAGAATGTGGATAAATGACACGGGAAAGCTATCATTAAGGCAATCTTTGTTCAGATCCCGGTAATCCACGTAAACTCGCACCTTTCCTCCTGGTTTAGGCATAAGGACTATGTTTGATAACCATTCAGGGTATGTCGACACCATGATGATGCATGCTTGAAATTGTTTCACAATTTCTTCTTTAACCTTTAAACTCCACTCAGGTTTTAATCGCCTGAGCTTCTGCCTGACTGGCTTGAATCCCTCTTTAATGGGAAGGCGATGATGGACAATGTCAGTGGACAAACCCACCATGTCTTCATGAGACCATGCAAACACATCCACGGAATTGGGTTAGTAATGCTTGACCATGTCATTCCGTTGGTTTTTGGGTGAGGTGCGAACCAATCTGGATTAGCTGAGGGTTTTCTAAGGTTAGAGATTAAAAGAAGTGGTTTGATCAAGATTAGGTTTAGGTTTGTCTTGACCCATTCCTTGATCTCTGAGGTATCTCGGGAATATTAAATGCATTTATGGCATAATCATTAGTGGACCCACAACGGAAGTATTGTCATAGTTAGAAAATGACGAAATTATCTTTTATAAAAATAATAAATGAAAGTGTTACCGTTAAAACTGTTGAACTACCCGGTAGTAAAAAATGCGATGTCTGGCGTGGTTGCATAGTAGCAGCGGTATTGATCGATGATGATGCTTACGTAAAAATCACTTAGTTATACTCAATTATTGCTACGATAATTCTTTGCATCATATCTCTCTATATTATTGATTCAATTATTGTCACAGCATCATCTGCATAATATGTTATATTATTAAATCAATAATTGAGATGACAAAGTTATTCATATTATTATTTGCAATATTGACAATGTCTAGAAGTTCTGTCAATGAGAGGTTTGATCACCTAGCTAATTGCGCGCTAATAAGGGAAAATCCTTATCGGAAAGCCCCTTCTTTCCTGGGAAAGACCTGGTTGTTAAATATTGTGAGTTATAATATTAATGATGAATAAGTTCGTATTAATTAAAGATGAAATTGATATTTTCATTGTATTGGGATTATTAGTGTTAGAGGAAATTGACATTTATTTCGATAATAATTGTTGTCTGGAAGTTATATTGACCAATCGGGTAATTAATCGAATAAATGAGGAATTAATTGCTATTAATTCACATTCTTATAACTATTTGTTCACATGTTTGTATTATTGATTCAAATACATGTACTATTAGGGGAGGTGGTGCAAGATTGATAATACTTGCATGACTAAATTAAAAATGGAGGTATAGATGAAGGTATTATAATGTAATTAGTTTTTTCACATGTATAGAACTATTGAGTCACATGATTGTACTATTGATTCACATGATATACTATTAGGGGAGGTGGTGCAAGTTTGATAATACTTGCAGAACTAAATTAAAAATGAAGGAAAAGATGAAGCTAGTATACTGTAATATTTCGAGCCCCAAAACGTGCAATTATCAAAACTATGTTTTTCTATAAATAGAAGCTCATTCTTCCTTCATTCTCACCAATTCACTAAGACTCACAAGAGCAATTATAGAGAGAGAAGCTATAGAGAGAAAGAAGAAGAGAAGTCCGTTACTTCAATACTCTTGTATCCAGTCTTCTTCTGAGGTAAGGGGTATTATTTCTTTCGTATTCATGAAGAGAATTATTTTCTTTCAATACTCGTAAGGGGTTTTATTTCTTTCGTATTCATGAAGAGAATTATTTTCTTTCAATACTCGTAAGGGGTATTATTTATTTCATATTCTGAAGAGATGTTATTTTTCGTATTTGTATGAATATTATATTCGTTCAATATTCGTAAGAAATATCATCTTAGATTCGATATTATTCGTAGGAATATTATTTTTGTTCAACGATCGTAAGGGGTATTTTTTATTTCATATTACGAAGAGATATTATTTTCATATTGGTATGAATATTATTTTTTTTCAATATTCATAAAGAATATTATCTTCGTTCAATATTCGTAGGAATATTATCTTCGTTAAATATTCGTTGGAATATTATTCAACAGTTGTAAGTGATGTTATTTTTGTTCAATATTCGCTTGAAATAATATTTTCTTCCATACTCTGTAGTATGTAAGTAATATTATTTCGTTTCAGATTTTGAATTCTATACTCATTTTGCTGAAGTTTTGGCTTATATAATCCATGAAATTAGTAGAATATCCTTGATATTTGCGCTTCATCTAGTATCTTTTCATGGAAATATTATTTTGAGCTTTCTTGATAATTATTGACCTTTTCATGACGGAGTACTATTCACGAGTTACTATTCATAGGTTACTATTCACCCGATTACTATTCACTCAAATATTATTCACTCGGGTATTTGGGGCATTTTTTATGCCAGAGTACTATTCATGAGTTACTATTCACCCAATTACTATTCACCTGAATAATATTCATTCGGGTAATTGGGGTACTTTTTATGTCGGGGTACTATTTATGAGGTACTATTCTCGAAGTACTATTCACAGGTACTATTCACGGGGTACTATTTACCCGGAAAATATATTTCTTTTCTGTCCAAATTATTTTTGGTACATGAATATTATTCTTGAATTTTTACTACAAAGCGAAGATCGTGTTGACAATTTGGATATTTTTAAACTCTGGATAAATTTAAAGTCTTTAATATTTATCCTTGATTTTGTTTGATTTGATTTTGTTTGATTATTGCTTATATCATTGTCATTATCCTCGTGCTTATAATGTCATGAAAGTCATCTTTGGCTTACGTGCATAGATGGACTGTTGATTGGTATGATTATGACCAGTGATCATTCGGTATAATCATGACCTGTAATGTTACAAATGATGTGGTAAAAGTCCTCATTGGCCCGTAGTGCATTGATGGACAGTTGTTGGTATGATTATGACCAGGGATTATTCGGTATAATCATGACCATTGATGATTACATGAATATCCTTGGCCCATAGTGCAGGGATAATTCAATGATGTGGTTTATTTATTAAGTTGAGTCTCAGCGATAAAGTTAATGAAAAACTTTTTAAATCATAGAAGATAGTAGATATCATTCTCTACTTGACTCTTCTAATGGATTGCTTATTTCGCTGCAGTTGTTTATCTAAAACTTGTTGTCTATTATATTCTATCAGTTGTTATACTGTTGAAGGCTAAGGATAATTTATTCTGCATTATCTTAGTCATAATATTTCTTACTGGGCTAGTTGAGCTCACCCTTTTCTTTCGCTGTTCTCTTCAGGAAATGAGAATATTGCTGGGACGGTTCGGAAAAAGGAGTGATGGTCCAGGATAAGTGGTTTTAGTAGTCCTCACTATTCTATGAAATAGTGTGATAATAATTGTAATAAGGACTCCATTAAGTGAGGATATTGTGTAGAAGGCAATATTCTTGTTTAAACTCTCAGCTATGTTTTATCGTATTTTACACGACAATTGTGTAATTAAGTTTGTATTTGATTTATGTACCATGTATCTGGCGACTCAAGATGGGTGATATATACCTGTTTTGGGGGCGTTACAGTTGGTATCAGAGCTTAGGGATATGATCCATGGCTGAGATGTGAGACAAGAACTAGGAGGGGAGAGACGGGGAATTCCTTCTCTAGTATGACCTACCTAAGTTTATTTGGTATTTAATTGGTCGGTCAGAGTATAGGGATAATATATGACATGTCAATTAACCCTTGTTTTGTGACAGTATTTGAAAATGGCGTCTGCAAATGTTGAGATCAACAATGAAGCACATGAGACCGTTGAGTCACCAACGATCAATACCCAGGATAATGTGCAACAGGAAGACAATAATCCTCAGGTAAATAACAACACCGATCAGATGATGAATGATGAGATGTTCAGAGGCTTTATGCAATTCATGCAACATCAGGCAAGAGAGACTCCTATTCAAAATTCAGGTGGAAACACTGGCAATTATCGGATGGTCATTGCTAAGCAGTTCAAGGAGCTGGGACCGCCGGAGTTTTTGGGAAAGCCAGAACCACTTAAGGCGGAGACGTAGATAAAGCAAATCACTAAGATATTTGATGTCTTGGAATGCTCAAAGGAGCAAAAGGTTCCCTTCGCCACCTTTATGTTGCGTGAAGAGGTAGATTATTAGTGGGAATCTGTAAAGCGTACCCAGCCTGACGCACTCAAGATATCTTGGGAGAAGTTCCAAGAGTTGTTCAACGACAAGTACTTTCCCAAAAGTATTTGTCACATGAAGGAGGTGGAATTCATCAAGTTGGAGCAAAACAATATGACCCTGTCGCAATACGAGGCTAAATTTGCAGAATTATCCCAGTTTGCATCCTATTTGGTCGATAATGAAGAGCGAATGACGTGAATGTTTTTAAGAGGTTTGAAACCCGATATACGCTAATACCTCATTTCTCACAAATTGTGTTTGTATTCAGATGTAGTGAATATGGCTCAGTTATTGGAGCGCGATAATAAGCCAGCCCAACCAAAAGATAACGAGTAACAACAGGATAATAATCATACCAGTGGCAACGGTCATCGAAACAACGATAACCATCGTGAAGGAAATTATCAGGCAATAAATGGTAACCAATTCGGTGGTAATCATGGCCAAGATAATAGAAGTGGAAAATTCAAGAAGAGAAGATTTAACGATGATGGGAAGACGTCGGCAGCAACACCAACACCAATAACAAATTCTAGGTTAGATGATATAGATGCAAAGAGGAGGGACACATAAGTCCAAACTGTTCATAGCCTTCCAAGGTATGTTTTAGTTGTGGAAAAGATGGTCACATAGCTCGATTTTGTCCTGTGGTGAAATTAAGTCCAGGTGGGACGGTGGCACTAAAGGCGGATACGGACAAAATAAAGTCGGTGGTTTCAGGAAGAGCGTTTTTCGTGACTTACGAAAAAAAAGCGAAGTAACGAACGAAGTTATGCAGGTTAGTTAATTATAAATACTTGAAGTCTATACCTTATTAGATATCGGTTCAACCCATTCTTTTATCTCTCTTGCTTGCGCTCAATGTTTAAATTTGACCCCAGAGAAGATTCTTTAGTAGAAACCTTCGTTACCTCCACTATTTATAAATCTTGTTGATTCAAATCGACACTTTCACGTTACCTGTCGATCTTATCTCTTTGAAAATATTTGCCCTTGATGTGATTTTAGGAATCGATTAGTTAACTACTCATTATGCCAAAATTGATTATTTTCATAAGTATGTTAGCTTTCATATTCCTAACCAACCTGTTATGCGAATTCAAGCAACCAACCCCTAAAGTCAATCACTGTCATACCAAGCCATAAGTAAAGAGCCCCGATTCTTTCGTTGTTGACTTCCTTGTGTGGAATGCACCGAAGCCGAACTTTCCGTAGGGGACGTTGTGAATAACGGTGGCAAGTTGATAGGTATCAATGTGACGTACTATCCAAGTCTTGGAATGAGAGTCACAGTTTTTTTCTATCGTTAATAAATTTCCTGACGTATTCCTGAAGACTTCCTCGCCTACCCCTAGAGTGTGAAATCAAACTTTTTATTGACCCCAGTACAAAAGCCATTTCTTCAACCCTTAAATATTTCTTCAACCAAAACAAACGTATAATGCGCCAAAGACGTTGGCTCGAGCTGTTGAAGATTACGACCATACCATTCAATATTATCATGGAAAAAGCAAACGTGGTAGCTGATGCATTGAGTAGAAGATCGTATGCGTTTACGAGTGCGACGTTGTTAACATAAAAACCCATTTTGTATAACTTACAAATGTTGGAGATAGAGTTAAAGACTCTAAGGACCCACGTGATGATGTCAAATAATACGAGTAGAATCGACGTTAACCGATAAAGTTAAAATCGCTCAAGTTACATACCCGGAGCAGATGAATGTGCAGAAGAAGGTTCAAGAGGGCGTTATTCTAGAAGCAAGAGTCGATGAAGAGAGGAAATCTCAACCCTCGATTTAATTGGCCCATTTGAAATCCTCGATCGAGTAGGAACTGTGGCCTATAGACTCGTTTTACCGCCAAGTATGTCTCGTGTTCATAACGTTTTTCACATATCTATGTTATGTAAATATGTGAAAGTCCCGAACCAAATTATTAAATTAAAACTGGACGAGATAGCGAAAGATTTAACGTATGAAGAGGCACCTGTTAAAATCTTGGATAAGAAGGATCATATTCTACGCTCTAAAGTTATACCTCAAGTTAAAGTTTTGTGGAGAAACCATGATGTTGAGGAAATGACCTGGGAGTTAGAATCTGAAATGAAATCAAGGTATCCTCACCTCTTCGACATACCAGGTACGCACCCTAATTTCGAGGACAAAATTTCATAAGAAGGGGAGGTTGTAAGACCCCAACTTTTATGAATAAAGATTATTTTCTCTCGAAATATATTTTTCAATATTATGGTGTGGATATGATATAATATTATAGTTGTGGGTAATATTTACAAATTTTACAAAGTAAGCAAGTTGATATAAAATATTCGTTGTGTCGGGGAATATTCGATTAGTCGGGGAATATTCGTTTTAACAGGGAATATTCGTACGACGACATAATCATTGGTGGACCCCACAATAGAAGTATTGTCGTAGTTAAAAAATGACAGAATTATCTTTTTATAAAAATAACGGCGAAATTGTTACCGTTAAAATTATTGAACTACTAAGTAAAAGTAAAAATGCGATGTCTGGCGTGGTTGCATAGTATACGTGGTATTGATTATTGATGCTTATGTAAGAAGTCACTCGGTTATACTCAATTATTACTACGATAATTCTTTGCATCATATCTCTCATATTATTGATTCAATTATTGTCACAGTATCATCTGCATAATATATTATATTATTAAATCAATAATTGAGATGACAAAGTTATTCATATTATTATTTGCAATATTGACAATGTCTAGAAGTTCTGTCAAGGAGAGGTTTGGTCACCTAATTGCATGCTAATAAGGAGAAATCCTTATCGGAAAGCCCCCTCTTTCCTGGGAACGACCTGATTATTAAATATTGTGAGTTATAATATTAATGATGAATAAGTTTGTATTGATTAAAGATGAAATTGATATTTCCATTGTATTGGGATTATTACTGTTAGAGGAAATCAATATTTATTTCAATAATAATTGATGTCTGGAAGTTATATTGACCAATCGGGTAATTAATCGAATAAATGAGGAATTAATTGCTATTAATTCACATGCTTATAACTATTTGTTCACATGTGTGTACTATTCATTCACATGCATATACTATTAGGGGATGTGGTGCAAGATTGATAATACTTGCATGACTAAATTAAAAATGGAGGTATAGATGAAGGTATTATTGTGAGACCCCGAATTTTATGAAATGAAAGTATTCAATTTTCTTATAATTATTCTATTTAGTAAATGGTTAAATTGATAAAAGGTTAAAGTTAAGGGTGATATGTGAAAATTTTGCAAAGTATGCAAGTTGTTATATTATATTCGTTTGGTAGGGGAATATTTTTTTGTCGGAGAATATCCGTACGACGGCACAATCATTGGTGGAACCCACAACGGAAGTATTGTTGTAGTTAGAAAGCATGGTAATTATCTTTTATAAAATAATAAATGAAAGTGTTACCGTTAAAAGCTGTTGAACTACCCGGTAGTAAAAAAAATGCGATGTCTGGGCGTGGTTGCATAGTAGCACACAGTATTGATTATTGATTCTTACGTAAGAAGTCACTCAGTTATACTCAATTATTGCTACAGTAATTGCTACTTCATATCTCTCATATTATTGATTCAATTATTGTCACAGTATCATTTGCATAATATTTTATATATTATTAAATCAATAATTGAGACGACAAAGTTATTCATATTATTATTTGCAATATTGACAATGTCAGAAGTTACATCGAGGAGAGGTTTGGTCACCTAATTGCGTGCGATAAGGAGAAATCCTTATCGGAAAGCCCCTCTTTCACGGAGCGACTGGTTGTTAAATATTGTGAGTTATAATATTAATGATAAATGTTATTAAAAATCGAATTTGAGTTCGGAGTTGAATTTGGAGACGCGGACGTGATATTTGAGTCCGGAACGATGAAATTAGTAGAAATAGACTATAAAGACAAAATTTGTCGGGGTCGACTTTTTGGTCAAAAAAGACAACAATTGAATTTTTCAAAAAAAGTCAAACTTAGAAATTTCGAAAATGAAATTTTTGAGAAAATTATTTCTATTGTGTTAGGATTGTTAGTGTTAGTGAAAATCGACATTTATTTTGATAATAATTGATGTCTGGAGGTTATATTGACCAATCGGGTAATTAATCGAATAAATGAGCAATTAATTGCTATTAATTCACATGATTATAACTATTTATTCACATGTGTGTACTATTGATTCACATTCATGTACTATTAGGGGAGGTGGTGCAAGATTGATAATACTTGCATGACTAAGTTAAAAATGGTGGTATAGATGGAGGTACTATACTGTAATTTGTATTTTCACATTATTATAACTATTAAGTCACATGAATGAACTATTAATTCACATGATTTACTAGTATGGGAGGTGGTGCAAGTTTGATAATACTTGCAGGACTAAATTAAAAATGAAAAAAAAAGTTGAAGGTATTGTAATGTAATATTTCGAGCCCAAAACATGCAATTATCGAAACTATATTTTCCTATAAATAGAAGCTCATTCTTCCTTCATTTCTCACCAATTCACTAAAGCTATAGAGCAATTATTATAGAGAGAAATTATAGAGAGAAAGAAGAAGAGAAGTCTGCTACCTCACTATTCCAGTATCCGATTTCTTCTAAGGTAAGGGATATTATTATTATAGTAAGGGGTATTATTTCTTTCGTATTCATGAAGAGAGCTATTGTTATTCCATTTCTTATTATTACATTGGAATAACTCAGATATCTGCGGACTCTAGTATACATGGTGAAATTCTTACATTATTCCATTCTTTATTATTATGAATTGGAATAACATGCAAAGTATTGCATACGTGGTGAAATTCTTCTATTATTCCATTCTTTATTATTACATTTGAATATCCTCACATGCATGCGGATTCGCATGACCGGGTTCCATTCTTTATTATTTCGTTGGAATAACACATGCATGCGACGGCCTATCGCAGGCACAGTGAATTCTGTTGTTATTCTATTCTTTATTATTACATTTGGAATAACACATGCATCATGGTCTAACATACTCTTTGAATTCTTACATTATTCCATTCTTTATTATTCTGTTGGAATAACCTGTCTATGCGGACTACCGCATAAATGGTGAATTCTTATGTTATTCCATTCTTTATTATTCTGTTGGAATAACCTGTCTATGTGGATTATCACATGTATGGTGAATGATCCTTCACATTCATTCCTTATTAAATTGTGAAAATGATCTGTCTACGTGGATTACTGCATGGCGGACAAAAATCCATTTGCAGTTTCATAATTTTTGGATATATAGATTAGGAGTTATGAATTTTACGGGAAAAGACTATTTTAAAAGTAAACCCTTATAACTCCTGGCGGTTAACTCCAAAATTGGTGAAATTTTTATTGGGAGTACATATATATAACATGAGTATACCCTGTAAATCTCGTAATTTTTGGACAAAAGTATAATTTATGATAAATGTTTAAATATTAAATGAGTTTTGGCCATATGAAAAATAGTAAATGAATTTTAAAAATTCGAGAGAAAATATATGTTCAATATGGGACTATATTACGCTAAATCCCAGAAAAAAATATATTTTGGGGATTTGATTTGGTATTTTTCATGAAAATAAACTAGTTATGAGTAAATGAATTAAATATGTTATGTGAAGTAACAAAATTGGAAAATAGGATTTTATGGCTTGGGAATCCTATATAGGGTATATCTTGATTTTGATGAGGATTTGATTATTGGTGACGAAATCTTATGAGTATGGCATTTTGAATGATTAAATGCATTATTTGGTAAAGTTTAAACAATTGAAATAAATTGTTTATAAGTTTAAGAAGTGATTAAAATATTGTTATATTAATAATATTAGATTATGAGTTTATTAAGTGATTGATAATATTTGGATAAATTTAAAGTCTTTAATATTTATCCTTGATTTCGTTTGATTAATGCTTATATTATTGTTATCATCCTCATGCTTATATTATGATGAAAGTCATCTTTAGCTTACGTGCAAAGATGGACTGTTGATTATTAGTTTTACAGTTGTATATCTTTGGCTAACGTGCAAAGATGGATTGTTGTTTATTGGTTTTACAGTTGTATATCTTTGGCTTACGTGCAAAGATGAACTATTAATTGATGAGTATCTTTGGCTTATGTGCATAGATGAACTGTTTATTGATATGATTATGACCAGGAATCATTCGGTATAATCATGACCCGTAATGTTATAAATGATGTGGTAAAAGTCCTCATTGGCCCGTAGTGCATGGATGGACAGTTATTGGAATGATTATAACCAGGGATTATTCGGTATAATCATGACCATTGATGATTACATTAATATCCTTGGTCGTAGTGCAGGGATGATTCGATGATGTGGATTATTTATTAAGCTGAGTCTCAGCGATAAAATATTGATTATACACTTTTAATTCGTAAAAGATAGTAGATATCATGCTCTACTCGACTCTTCTAAAATACTGGTTGTATGTCTTTGAATTTTGTAGTGCAAAAGATGAATTGTTAATGAATATCTTTGGTAGTAGTCAAAGATGAATTTATTAATATGATTATGAAGCGGGAATTGGGATTTGGTATAACCATGATTTTGATGTTTTGGTGAAGATAGGTGATAAAAATTATCTTAAATCACGGGTGCGAAGAAGAATTTAGAATCACAATTATGATTATGAGTTATTCATATGGTTGTGGACATGAATTGTTTATTGATGTTACAGGGATAAAACATTATTGGTGGACTTTTAACATGGAGAAGATAATAGACCTGATGGTCTATTTGACTCTTCTAATGGATTGCTCGTTCATTATAACTATGGTTGAAAAGTTTTATCATCTACCATATGTTCTAAATCTCTGATTTATTATTGATGAAGGCTATTGATGATGTAAATTATCTTTAGTCATGATATTCTTTATTAAGCTAGTTGTGCTCACCCTTTTTGCTTCACAATTCCTTTCAGGTAATAAGAGTGTAGCTAGGTCGAGCGGGGGTAACAGAAGAATAAAACGGTGGTCTATAGCTGTTGAGCACTACAAAAAA
>CM035155.1:114305453-114312953 GCA_020205615.1 Panax quinquefolius
CAAAGTTTGTTGTAATCATTGCACAGAAAAATCACCATACAAAATTTTTCCAGTCAGGATCTCCCGATAATGTCCCCCCAGGTAAATGTTCCAAAGAATCATACTGCGAAATAGAATTGTGGTTAAGCCAATTCCAGCATCAAATTTTAGTACTTATAATTTATTTTGTTCAGGAACGGTGATAGACAATAATATTTGTCACCCGCGGAGCAATGATTTTTACTTGTGTGCTTAGACAATGATATCATGCATGAGAGGACTGTTTAAACGGTAAATTAATTCTACAATCTTAAGTGAGCATTCTAGATTCATTCCAAATAACCTTCTTATTGGTATGTGTTCACTCTTAAATTCACCGCCAGTGGACAGGGTAGTGCCTTGAAACTATAACATGACGAGGCTGTTGTGGGTAACAGTAATTATTTTACGCACTGGTTTATATTATTTTTTGGTCCATTCTAGAAGCATTAATGTGTTATCCTTTAAATTTGTCTTTTTTGTGGCTCAGTGTCGTCATTTGAGTGTTGTCTGTGTTGGACTCAATTGAAATATCTATTTTTTGGTAATACCTTTTTTGAGATTCTTAATTTTCAAAGGGATGTTGACATAAATCTTTTTGGCAGTTTATAACCATGATGTATTTGGTGTCTTTAGCTGTTTGTGTGGCTCATGCAAGAATGAACAAAGACCTCACTTTTCAAAAATTAAAAATATAAAATCTAATACATGCTCAACTTAACTGGCTGTAAGTGAATTGTCATGGCTAGGAATTCCAGGAGTTCTTTCGAGTTCAATTTGTTAGTTTTTGAAATGAAATGTTGTTGAAGTATGGTTTCTTGATCTAGTTGATGTAAGCTTATTTTTAACATTAAGAGTTGGGGTTTTAAGTTATTTTATACTTGCGTGTTCTTAAAGCGTAATGCTTTCTGATTTTCTCCGACATTTTTCAATTTAGCTGTTATTTAGAAAGTATAGTTTCTCTGCTGCAACTTACTCCATCTATTCCAAAATTAGAGGTACCTTTTAAAAATTGCAACTTTTAAGGATAAACTCCTTCATTCAACCTTCCCAACGAAGCTCTAAAAATTTAGTAGTGGTACTATGATGCTAGAAGTGATAGTAAATAGTAATGACAGATTAGGAACATAAGCTAGAATAGAAATGTATCTATAATTTTGAAATAGAGTAAACAAAAATGTATCTCTAATTTTATTCTTTTTTTATAAATGGAAGGTGTATTTGGTATATTGGGTCTTAGTTTAGGTGATGCTTATGTTTGTAACTCACACTATAAAGTGCAATTAGATTTTCGACTTGCAAGTACCAGAGAAGTGTATGTATATATCTGAACTTGTGCACTATGTGTTTATGTGGGTTTTTGTTTTGTTGATAAGTCGGCTTTAAGGGGCTTTAAGTTTCATATTCTGACCTTAGTTGTTGTAATGCTGTGTACGCTGCTACAAAGTAGAAAGTAAGTTTAATCAAGTAATTTTGCATTGCAGGGTGAAAACTGTGGAGGGAATATAAAAACGTTGCATTGGTGCTATGGCAATTCATACAAGCTAATTTTATTGAAGGAATTACTTTGAAGTAGCATCCATCTTTCGTTTTAAGGCTACTAATCAAGGTTAGTGATTCTAATGCATGTTCAAGCTTGCAATGGTATCTTGTAAAGTTAGTGTAAATATACTACGGTCTGCTAGTAGCCACTAGCCAATGACACCCTTTTCCTTTTGTCCTTTTCTGATGCTTTGCTCTTCACTAGGTTGTTTGAATTACACCTTTGGTCAACTCCAGAGATTAAGATGAAATCCAAATGACAAACATGGCAATGGAAAAACAAATGAGATCTATTCTCGCTAGCCTTCATACAAATAACACAAACATCTGGTGACAAAGCTTTGTAGTGCTTACGTTGCAGAAACCTATTCTTAGTGTTGAGCCTATCAAGTCCCAAAGACCAAACAAAAGTTTTTATGTTTGCTTTCTATACGTGGGATACTACATCCATGTAGGAGTAACTTTTGAGTTTTGACCCTAAGGATCTTTATTACGAGGGTTCAATTCCATATATTAATGAAATAAATAGCTTTCAGATTTTTGTCCAGGCCATAGTGGAATGACACGTGACCTAAATTGTGATAGGAGAATAACTCGTGACCAAAATTGTGATAAAGGCAGATTTAAGCTTAACAAACATTATTTGTAGCATCTTTTTACACGGTTTTGTGAGGTGGTTCAATCTCAGCCATTCAATTTGACTGGAGGCAATCCAATCCCCTTCTAGCAGCCTTCAATTACTTCTCTCTTTTCTACTGACTAAGTTCTTACATGAGAAAACAGATCACTTGGACCAGATTTCTTAAAGCGTGTATGTGACAGGTACAGAGTTGGTAGAGCTATCATCATGGGTGTCTCGGGAAAATGGATTAGAGCATTGATTGGTTTAAAGAAATCAGAAAAGTCACAATCTTCAGAAAAAGATGAAAATGTTGGTACTTATCTCAATGCTCTTTTTATTTATTTGCTATTTCTGAAAATGTTGGTACTTATCTCAATGCACTTTTTATTTATTTGCTATGTGTAAAGTTATAGTAAATGTTGTCTCAATGATGATGTTTTGTTCATTATAAGTTCTCTTTCAAATTCTATGATCTTTGCCGTAGGGGAGAACTGTTGTAAAAACACCTACCTTGCATCTGCCAGCATCTAAACTAAAAGTTTTAGGTCTTAAGAGATAGTATTATAAAAAGGGAACCCGAAGTTTACCAGGATAAAAGAGGAAATAAAGACCTATGGAAAGCCAAAGAAGGAAGATATATTGTCCTTTGAACATCAGAATTTACAGTCCCTTAAAATGATCCTAGCCTGTATGAAGCAAAAAACGCCATTCTGTACCTCAAAAAAGTGTATTGGAAGACAGTGATCCTGAAGATGCCTGAAATGCCTCTTTACTCAAAAGTCAAAACAACCCATAGAACTGCAAATATAGCACAACTCTGAAGAGTCTGGCAGCCCTTCCTGCTACCAACTCCAAAGATCGACTCTTAGAATTATAAATAACTTGGTAAAGCCAATTTGGTCACACTAGTTGTAAAATTTGAAGTTTTCATCTAATCAGTGTGCATGCTCCATCTCAGTTTCCCTGAAATTCTTGTTTTCTTATTTCCTTAAAAGGACCTGTGATCTTCAATTCTTGTTCCGGTCCTCTTAAATTCCATTTCCGATCTAAAATAAATTGCAGAGAATGACAGCTTCTGGAAAGTTTCGGCATCGAAGAAAGCATTCTGTTGAAATTGAAACCGATATACTTCAAGATGAGTTCAATCACAGAGATGCTGCACCAGTTGAAGAAAGCAAAAACCATTCATCCCCAGAAGCTGCTACTTCCCCTTCCAATTCACTTAAAATGTTGGATGCATCTCAACTTGAACAGAATATGGGAGAACAATGGGCAGCTACTCGCATCCAAACAGCTTTTCGAGGATTTTTGGTTCCGAACTGCTGCTTTTTTTGTGCTGTCTACGTGGTGCCCCTTAATGTTCTTCTTGTCTTTTTTCTTTGAATTGCTAAGCCATTAGTTAAAATCTGCCGTGAATCACAGTCCTTTAAAAAAATATTTTATTTTATAAGCAATATATATTATATTAAATAAAGTTTATTTTATGGGGGCGCCTCCCATGTATGCATGTGTAAAGAATAGAACTAAAGAAAAAGAATGGGTCTCATTTTTTTTCTGCTTAATATATATTTTGGATCTGGCCAGTTTTGGTGACCCATATGTTTTTTCTTTTTATCCCCTCATCTTTTCCTTGACTGAACTTGCTTTTAGAATCATGTCACACTCTTTGGTGTTCCATTTGTGGTGCTTGTTTATTGGGATTGTAAAATCACCAAGTGCCCCCCACCACCACTTCCTTCCCCAATGTAAAAAATCTCATCTTTTTTGCAGACAGCAATAAAAAGAAACTGTACCATAAAAACCAAACCAAAAGAATTTCCCAATTAAGGTAGCATTTTGTGAATTATTAAATTTGAATGATGGAGACGCCACGACGGAAGGTTTCTGAAATGCTCTCTTGGATGCTGATGGATCATTTGGGTGGAAAGTAATAAACAAATATTCAATTATAAATTCAATATCTCTATTCAATTTGTTGTTCTAGCTTTGTTGCCTGTAGTTGTTTTTTATATATATAATTTTATTTAAATTTAAATTACTGATTATTATCAAGGTGTGGGCGGGGGACTTTAAACTTTGCAAGAAGTAGGCCATATAGGCTATTGGAGATATCTTGAACAAAATAATATGTTCTCAATAAAGTCTGTAACGGGATTTGATCCATGCACCTCCCTATTAGAGGATAAGAGAGTTACCACTAGAGTTGTGCCTTTAGTTGTCTCTAGTTTCCTTTGATGGTTGACAATTCTTCATCTTTCAAGGCTTTAATTTAGCAGTTGGTGATTGAGTGGAATATAATCCTTGAAACCTGGTTCTTTTGGTGGTTGTGAAAGAAAATTTCTTCAAAATAATACAGTTGCAACTATTTATTTTAATTTTTGGATTAATGGTTAATGTCATTTTGATGATAAAAAAGATAATCTGTGGATGTAATTAGTTAGAATGTTTTTTAAGATAAATAAGATTTTATTAGGACAAAACTGTGGGCACGGGGAAAAAATTGTGAAAAAAATCAGGGTACTTCTTTTTCTCTATATAAAAGCAACTTTTCCTAAATATTTTACAAAAAAATTGACCAGCGAGGCATCCCCCCCCCCCCCCCCCCAAAAAAAAAAAAAAAAAAAAACCAGCCCACCACCTGTATAATTGATATAGAAAATAGTTGCTTCCTTGGTGTCTTTTCATGAATTTTTTTTGTACCTCTACCTTTATTAATTTTATTAGAATTTATGTCACATGCACTTCTCGTTTTTTCATAATGTACCAGTATTCGACACTCAATACTTGGACAAAGGTATGAGTGCTAGACACTTTATTTGAGTGTCAAAAATTGACAAAATTGAGGAGTACCTGTTTCAAACTCTTCAAAGTACCCATGTTTGACTGGCCACTCTCCGAGTTCATGTAACAGATTAGAATGGAGAGAGTACAAAAAGTAAAGAGAAGGATGAGAGATCCTCCAAAAGGAGTGAAGTGGAAAATTATAAAATTCTCAAACATGAGAAACCCTCTCGTCCAAAACACTAATCCTATGAAAAGCAGTTGCTTGATGCTTCTCTATGTAGAATTGTACCAGAAGTTCGTTGACAATGTTCGTCTAGTGTAGAATCATAGGCGCATAGCCATTGATTTGTACCAGAGGTTCGTCTAGTGAAGTTGATTCTCTATGTAGAATTGTAGATGTAGCAACTTTGGCCAAACTAAGTTAAGTTGCTTGTGTTGTTTCTGTTTTTATTTTCATCCTTTATTATGTGTTTCTAGTTTTCTTCTTATCATGTATCTTATGAGATCATTGCACACAATTAGATTCGTCTTTTGCATGCATTTGAAAGAACTCAAAACCTCTGTTAAGTTGGACTGTAGAAGGAGCTTTTGTAACTTTTGTTTTTTGTGCACCTCCTTGTTCAAATAGTTTATTTCACATGCTTCTACTTATATTAAATCATAATCAGCACCTATGTTTTGACAATGTTCTGATGATGAATGTTAGGCCAGGCGAGCCTTAAGAGCTTTAAAAGGATTAGTAAGACTTCAAGCTCTTGTCAGGGGCCATGCTGTGAGAAAGCAAGCGGCAATTACTCTTCGTTGTATGCAAGCTTTAGTGAGAGTTCAGGCTCGTGTGCGAGCTAGGCAATATTAGTATACGGTGTACATTAGTACCACGTAGCAATTCTATTGTCTTTGTGTATTGATTTTGGTTCTGGTGACCTATTTGCTTCATTTTCCTGACTTGCTATTATTTTTAAATATGTGCAGGACGACTGCTTCTACGACCTGCCTTACAATACTAGGTATCAAATTTCCGTGCAACGTTTACGGAAGACAAGGGACGAAATTATGAAGTGTACTCTCTCTATATATGTAGATATATACTTTGATTGAAAAGCTGTGGTAGCTTTAGATGATTAATTGTAAAGATAATGAATGATTATGTAGTGGATGATTTTATTAAGTTAATAATATTTTAGTTTTTTGTATTTTTACCATATTTGTTATGGGGACATTGAGCCAGCCAGGTATACAAAAAGAATTTCAAATTTTGATTTGGCAATAATATAATTCGTTACCAAAGCATTGAACAAGTTTTAATATAACAACAATTTTTTATACATTTAGCAACAAATTTTCGTTACTAATGGCATTAAAAATATAATATTTGGCAACGAAAAATTAACCTAATAACAACGGAGAGGATATTGTTGCTAATACTAAAATAAAAGGCAACATTTTTTATCGTTGCAAATCATATCAACTTTCGTTGCACATATAAAGAAACGACAACATATAATGTCGTTGCTAATCGACGACTTTTGTTGCTATTGAAAAATAACCAACAAAAAATATTTTCGATTCTTGATTGAAGATAATGTCGATTGCCAAATAATATAACCGAAGAACGAAAATCGTTGCTAAAAAGTTTACATTCCGCAACGAAAGCAAGCTTAGGCAACAATTTTCATAATTTACTGCAACGAAAAACATCGTTGCAAAATGGTACCAATTGCAACGAAAATGTATGGTCGTTGCAAAAAAAAAAGAGTTCATTCGCCGAAATGGAGTTTTTAGCAACGAAATTTTAATTATTCTGCAATTTTATATTTTGTTGCTAAAGGATCGATGTCTCTGTACGAAAGCCAAATTTTGTTGCAAAATGTATTACTTTTGGCAACGAAAAAAATACGTTTGTTGCGGAACAATTAGCAACACTCATTGCGCAACGAAAGACGCAATGACAGTAAAGTCGTTGCCAAAACCCTTTCGCAACGAAAATTGGCACCTTTAGCAACAAAAATCGGCTGTTGCTGAAGCCCCATTTTTTTGTAGTGGAGGTTCTCCCTAAATAGTATGGAAATAATTTTATTGAGAACTTTAGATAAGTGTGTCGTATTGTATACGTCATTTGATATTAAATTTTGGTGAACCGAATAGGATGAGGTGAACCCAACTTTGGAAGGGTGTTTTGCCACTATCATACAAGATGTCTAATGACATACAACCTCGTGTTATCATAAAGACGAGTTGTGCACATCCACTTCTTTGAGTATATCTACGAAAGCACTACCTATATAATCTTGGAGTTTATTTGAAATATAATTCTCACTTGGACACAACGGAGATAATTATATGTCAAGAGAAGACTCACCATCGGAAAGAAGATGATAGCAATCTTCTTATTTTTCTTTGGGGACTATTGAATTGACCAAGGATAATTACGTGGACATATGATATCTATCATAACCTGACGCATGGTCTCCCGTATACGAAGGTTTCTTGAGCACTTCCCAAAGATTTTAATTCTAAAAAATGAGGTTATGGAC
>CM035155.1:114313053-114402688 GCA_020205615.1 Panax quinquefolius
GTACAGTGATGCTTCACACAAGGTTTTAGGATGTGTCCTTATGCAAAATGGCAAAGTCATTGTGTATGCATCAAGGCCATTGAAAGACTACGAGAAAGGGTATCCAACTCATGATTTAGAGTTGGCGGCAGTGGTGTTTGCAGTGAAGATATGGATACACTATCTCTATGGAGAGAAGTGTGAAATCTACACGGACCATAAGAGTCTGAAGTATATTTTCACGCAAAAGGACCTGAACATGCGTCAGAGAAGATGGATGGAATTGATAAAAGATTATGATTGTGAGATCTTTTATCATCTGGGAAAAGCTAACGTGGTTGCGGATGCCTTGAGTAGGAAAGGCCGAGAGAAATTGATGTTGTTAACCGATAAGGAGGAGCTCATTTCAGCAATGACAAGGCTAGAGTTGGAAATCAAATTTCCAAAAGAATCTGATGAAAAACTGTACCAGATAGAAGCTTGTCCAACTTTGGTGGACAAGGTGAAGAACACACAATTACAGGATGAAGAATGCAGAAAAATAAAGGAGAATGCATTCAAGGGTAAAGAAGTGAAGTATAAGGTCGATACTGAGGGAATGCTAAGATTCGATGGACGAATTTGGGTTCCAGTAGTACAAGATATTAAAGAAGACATCATGACAGAAGCTCATAGCTCAAGATATTCGATTCATCTGGGAAGTACAAAGATGTATCAAGATTTGCGACAACATTTTTGGTGGCCAAATATGAAAAGAGACGTTGCAGAATGCGTTGCAAAGTGTTTGATATGTAAGAAAGTGAAGGTCGAGCATCAAAGACCAAGTGGATTACTTCAACCGTTGGAAATATCAGAATAGAAGTGGGAGCATATCACAATGGATTTCGTGGCAGATCTTCCAACGACTCAAAATCTGCACACTTTTTGCCAATGAAGATTAGATTTAATCTTGATCAGCTGGCGAGGCTATACGTTAAAGAGATCGTTTCAAGACTTGGAGTTCTAGTGTCAATTGTATCTGACAGAGATCCAAGGTTTACATCAAATTTTTGGAAGAGACTTCAAGAATGCATGGGAACGCAATTGAAGTTGAGTACAACATATCATCCGCAAACTGATGGGCAAAGTGAACGAACAATCCAAACGTTAGAGGATATTCTTAGAGCGTGCATAATAGATTTCAAAGGAAACTGGGATGATCATCTCCCGTTGGTGGAATTTGCATACAACAACAGTTATCATGCAAGCATTGGTATGCCGCCATATGAGGCGTTATACGGCAAAAAGTGCAGAACTCCACTATGTTTGGATGAAGTTGGTGAACGTCAACTGTTAGGCCCAGAATTGGTACAACAGACCGCTAAAGTTGTCAAACTCATCAGAGCAAGACTAGTAGCTGCTCAAGATCGACAGAAGATGTATGCCGATCAACACAAGCAGAATCGTGAATTTAAGCAGGAAATTTCGTGTTCTTGAAAGTTTCTCCTTGGAAGGGGAAAATTCGTTTTTGCAAGAAAGGAAAGCTCAGCCCAAGTTTATTGGACCTTTCAAAATATTACGAAGAGTGGGAGAGGTGGCTTATGAGGTAGCTTTACCTCCGGAATTAGAACATGTGCACAACGTTTTCCATGTGTCAGTGTTGCGACCATATAAACCCGATTACAAGCATGTGATAAAGTATGAACCATTGCAGTTCAGTAAAGATTTATCTTTTGAAGAGATTCCTATCCAGATAGTTGACAGGAAAGAACAAGTGCTCAGGAATAAAGTGATACCTTCTGTGAAGGTGATATGTAGGAACCACAACGTCGAAGAGGCTACGTGAGAACTCGAAGCTGAAATGATGAAGAATTACCCTGAGTTATTTGTCTTCGATTCTGGAGAAAGAATCTTTGTAAGTAGGGAAGAATATGACGATTTGATTATTTGAGTTGTGATTTTGGGGACAGAATCCTTGTAAGGAGGGAAGAATGTAATGATCCAGAATTTTAAAGTGTAATATTAAATATTTATTGAATAATATAAATATTTATTTGACGTGTCTATTGTTGAAATTGATGAAATAGATATTTTAGTGATCTGATGGTTGTTAATAAATATTAATGAATCTAAATTATTAGATAATATTCTAAATTAAATTAATTTATAATTTAGAGAGTTATAATATGACATGAAGTGTTATATTGTTAATAACTAATTTAAAATGGTATATAAATTATTAAATAAAGTTATAATAAAATTATAATTTTGTGATATTTGCTAAAATGATATATTTAATTTAAAATAGGGTATGTGATTAATTTAATTGGTAATGTTGGATATGGAAATTCAAATAAATAAGATGTAATTATAAATTATAAACTAAATTGCTTATTAAAATAAAAGTAAAGGAGTTTAATTTAGTTTTTGCCAAACAAGGCTTAAATATATTAATTCTTTAAAATTTAAAGGATTTTGCCAAACAAGCCTTATGGCTTTTAGATTTCTAATTTTTGAATTTAAATAAAATAAATTAAAATAATAAATATAATATATTTATAATATATACGTTTGTTTTGTAACTGACATTTTATTAAGTTGGCGTATTAAGGTTTAACATTTTTATTTTACGCATTGTTTATTAGTTGGTTTTACGCCTTATTTGCTAAGCCTAGAGAATACTGAGTTTTGTGAGAGTTGAGAGAATTTGAGAGATAAGGATTTCAGAGCATTTATAGTGTTTAACAAAAAGGATTGCAAGCAATTTGAAGGTACTTCTTATACAACCTTAATATATATGTATATGTCTACATATGTGAATTACGATAAAAATTTCATGTACTCTGTGAAATCATATTCGTTGAATTGTTGCTATACAATGAGATAATTGTAATTATACATGTTGGTGATGCTAGAGTTTATGTTTAAACTAGAATTGCATGCTAATTTCGGATAACATTAGAATTTTTTACAGTATATGTATTTTTCACATGGTTCATGTAAAGTATCAATTTTAGTGGCCAATTAATATTTGAAATTGTAAATTGAAGCTTATATATGTTAGTTTATCAAGAAACGAGCATAAAGTAATTTGAATGAAGTGATTTGGCCATGTATTGAATTCATAGTGTGGTTTTTTGGGGATGAATATCAAAATTTGAGTTTTATATGAAAATCATGGAATTTGAGAAATTAACCTAGCTTAAATTGTTGTTAAATTGTTTTAATTGGTGGAATATGTTCACAAACATGTTTGTGATAGTTCTATACCATTTTTACGTGTTATTATCACTGTTTGGTGGGTGAAATTTGTGTTTATTGGGCTAAAATTAAACTGCCATGTTCATCGACCTTCTCTGCGTCATGTCATGCAATGTACAAGAACTACTACCGTGTAAAGCAAAAATGGCGAATCGAAATGTCTCCCGAGCTTATGTATGGCGCAGCTGCGTCATACACTGTCCTGAGATAGTGAGGTCTGCTGCTGTTGCAGACCTTGTAACACCACTATAGCTTGGTTTAAGGTTGTGTTAAGGAGTCAAACATGTAACAAGGAGGTTAATTCAGTAACGTGTCATGTCATTGATGATTTCAACTTTGTAAACGTGATTGTAAGTGATGAACGTGTTATGTTATAAGTTAGTTATACAATGAACGTTAGTTAAGTGTTGTGAGGTTAACACACTTGAAATTTCTGATATTTGTATAGTAGCATAAAACTTGTGCTAAAATGATAGGTTTAGTTAGAAATGTACATGTTATGGTATGTTAGCATACTTAATAGGTTTGTGGTTCTAAACCTATGTGTAGGTGAACGTTAGTTTGATATTATAGCTTACGCTTGAGGCAAGTTTCCAAACTTCTCTTTTTATATTGAGCAAGTTTCTATTTTTACATTAAGCAAGTTTCTTATTTTAACCTTTCATTAAGCGAACTTTTGTATTCCTAGTCATTATTTGAGCAAGTTAGCTATGACTTTAACTTTATCCGAACAAGTTTGAATTCCAATATTTATTGATGCATTCTAACTTGTTTATTGTTAGACAAATTTCTTTATTGTCCCTCATGTACTATGAATGCAATTTTCTTGAATTCTAATTTCTAATGTTGAATTATCTTAGTTCATTTACTTGACATAAGTTATTCTCACAATGAGCAAGCTTTATTTTCAGCTTGCTATTACTTAATGTATATTCAATAATTCATAGTCCTAGCTAATTTTTATTCAAGCATGGTTTATTGTCATTCAATACTTATGCTTTATAGTTGTTTCTAAGCATGAGTTCAAGATATAGTTAGTTTGCTTACACTTATTCATTGTTCCATATTATGTTATTATTGATCAACTGCTATGTTACCAAACATTATTGATTCAACTAGTACTCTAGTTGATGTTCGTTAAACTTGAAATTACCCTTGAAAGCTTATCCAAAACAAACTTTCTTTGGTGCGGACTTGTACTCCAAATACTGTGATGAACAACCATATTATTATTAGGGGATAATTTTACGCTTAGCATTGAAATGTTTGTGTATAATACATTGTATGAAGGGCTGATCCCCCTAAGTACGAGGAGTTCATATAGTCTTATGACTGATAAAGTTGAAGTTGAAAGATTACTTGCAACTATGGACATAGTTCGTGGTCTCATGGCCCTCAGTTTTATATATTCCATATTTTGATTCCAGTCTTTGGTTATCATTGATAGAGTACTATTCAGTTTTGATGAGCCTATTCATTGGCAGTTATTTCATTCTTGTTAATTCATTGCTATATCTAGTGAAAAATTATTTTGCTCACTCTTGCATATTTATACACTCATTGCAGCTAAAGTTGAGAAGGTAGATGAGCCTTAAACTAGTAAAGGAAATGGAAAGATGTACAAGTTATGAAGACTTGTAATTTTATTTTGTTAATATAATGATAGACTTTTGAGTAACGAAGTGATGCAATAATAATTTTATTTCCGCACTTATATGATGTTTAAAGGTTAGACAACCTGGGATGTTTTTTTTAATTAATGATGTAACCTTAGTTAAAGGGAGGATTTATGGTTTAAATATTATTTTATTTGGGTAGATAGTATGAATGTATGAAACGTGAACACCAAATCTTGTGGGAATGAAGTACCTAGATTTGGGGGTGTCACAACAAGGGTCAAGAGAAGGCTTTGGAGTTATTTTCATAATGCTAGGATTGTACTATTTTTTCGTTGAAGAAGAACTTATTCATATTAAGTCATGTTTAATTAAGTTCTATTATATTATGTATTAGTTATGTCTAAAAAATGTTTAATTATGATTAAGGTATGTAAGAGATGTTTAAGTTACGAACCCTTGGGACAACAATAATTATGTTATAACAATGTAATTTATTCTATTATTCCACTGTGTGAGATGTTGATTTATTATTAGAGTTAGTACGTGATAACTAAATTTGAGACAAGTGTGGTCTGAATTTGGGGGCGTAACAGGTTGGTATAAAAGTTGTAGTTATAAACCTTAGGAGCGAGAGTCCTTAGATTATAACTTAGGAGAACTTAGAAGATAGAGAGGGATGAAAATCATGTAGAGATTTCCTAGAGAGAGACCTAGTGTGTTATGTAATATAACTTCATTATATACAATGAACTTATGTTTATTAACATTTTGATAGAGTTGTTACTTATTTGTCTTACGTTGGTGATTGTAGGATGACTGACATGGGAGGACCTAGCCGAGTTGTAGAGGAGGAGCTATGTGACATACACGTGGTATTTGAGGCACCATTGATAGTGGAGCCTATATCAGCAGTGGCCCCTATCGATGATGATAACGAGGAGGAGGAGATGGAGACATTACCAGAGGAGTCTAATCCGGAGGAGGAGCCTATGAAGGAGGAGCCTGAGCCCATGGAGGACTTCAACGAGGCTACTTTTGAGGATCAGATGTTGGGGGAGTATGAGGAGCATATTTTGGAGTTAGGATGTAGAGTTGAGGAGTTAGAGGCTAAGGCTAGGGAGAGGGAGTCTGAGTTCCAAAAATAGAGGGACGCAGACCATCAGAGGAAATTACTGATGCAAGTGATGGATGTGGATATTGCTAACCGAAAGGAGGCAAGGATCCAGATGGGGACTTTGTTTCAATGATCGGTGTCTAGGAATATAGAGCTGGCAGGGAAGTTTGAAGGGATGGGACAGAGAGAGTTGAGTGAGAGGTCAGAGAAGGAAGCACTCCGTACTCAGTTAGAGATGGAGGTGATGGTAAGATCCACTTCGAGGAGAAGTGGGATGAAGCTAATGATCGGGCTGGCAACTTAGAGGAAGAGGTGAGATGCAAAAGAAGGAAGATGAACAAGATGAGCTATGCTTTGTGTATGGCCATAAAGAGATTGATCGATGGGGTGAATCACTACCCGATAGAACAGGGACAGACCCAACACACCATAAGCCGAGATTTGGTGATGCACATTACTCAGAAGGAATACCAGAGCGCCGTGGAACGTGGGAAGCTTGATTGAATCTAGGTGTTAGAATTTAGTAGTTATAGTATTTTATATATGTGATATATATGATGTTTAATCTATTGTAATGAAATCTCAGTCTTTTGTGTAAGATATGAGATAGATGTAAACCCCCAAGCTTTTGAAAAATGTTAGAGGGGTAATATGTTGATGTTGTCCCCTTTTTTATGATAATAGGGGATACGTGTTGTCATTTATAAAAGTATGCTAAGGATAGTCATATGATGTAATGATTTGGCATATGAATATAAATGATCTTATTTCAGAAACGTGTTATAAATTCTATTCGTTTTCCATTAGGCAATGTTTAAGTAATATAAATAAATAATAAAAATGAAAATTTTAATGCAGAAACATGCCGCCTAGACGTTGAATAACTGCACCAGAAGAATCAGTTAATGATGAGAGAGGACCAGTAGACCCTATACAAAGGCTAGTAGATTTGTTAGGGGAAGCCCTTAGGGGGAGAAATGAACCAATACCACCCGTTCCTGAAGAAGCTCCAATCATAAATTTTAAGAATTTTAGGAGTGTAGGACCTCCAAAATTCTTAGACACTACCGATCCGATCGTGGCATAGAAATGGATCAAGGAAATGGAGAAATCATTCGCCATCGCTCGTGTGGGTGAAGATCAGAAGAGGACGTTTGCAACCTACATGATGAGAGGAAAAGCAAACTACTCTGTTCTTCGAGAATTATTTCCCCAAGAGTATGAAAAATAAGATGGAGGTATAGTTCTTAGAACTTAAGCAAGGAGATATGACGGTGGCGTAATGTGCGACTAAGTTTAATGAACTAGCCCAGTTTGCTGAACACTAAGTGGTAGATGAAGAGAAGAAAGATAGGAATTTTGAGTAAGGACTGAAGCCTTGGTTGGTTAACAAGGTGTCGGTTCTTCAGATCGATTCTTTTACGACATTGCTGGAGAAGGCTATTATTGAAAAGGGAGGAAGTGAAGCTTTAAGTCTGTATAACAAAGAGAAGAATGGTAAAAACATAGGAGGAGATAGTCATGGAGTAAGCAGTAGCAGAGGGAGTAATTTAGGAAAAAGAAAGTGGGAGAACAACAATAAGAATTTTCATAATCAATCAGAAAAGTTTCGAGGAGAGTTTAAGAAAAAGACGGAAGGATGCCCAAAGTGTGGAAGGTATCACCAGGGTGAGTTTTGGAAGGGGTGCAGTGTTTGTTACAACTGTGGCCAAGAGGGACATTTTACGCTAAACTATTCAAAGCCGAAGAAGATCAAAGGATGTTTTGCTTGTGGTTCGGCGGACCATCTGATTAAAGATTTCCCAAAGAAAGGAATTGGCGGAGGGAGCAGCCAACAAGGAGGAAGTGGCAAACTGATGATTGGCGGACCAACGCCATCCTACCGTCCAATTGCCAGAATGTTTAATATGACCGTCTAAGACGCAGTAGCTGCGAAGGACGTTGTGTCAGGTATCATCCTGACCAATAATATAAATGTGTATGTATTATTTGATTCGGGTGCCACCTGTTCTTTTGTATTTGAGGAATTTGCTAGCAGACTAAATTTACCCCGAGTACGATTAGGAAATCCCTTAAACATAGAAGTTGCGAATAAGGAAGTAATCCCTGTAGAGTATATTTACCGAAATTATCGTATAAATATTAGAAATCAAGAACTAAGCATAGACTTGATCCCGATAAGATTGGGAGAGTTTTATGTAATAGTAGGAATGGATTAGTTTTATAACCATGCTGCGATAATTGACTGTCAGAATAAAATTGTGAACCTTCAGACTCAGAATAAGTATAAGGTGGTATTTTATGGTATCTCATCACTTAAGCAATCATGTTGCCTAACAATGATGCAGGTCGAGAAATTGATAAGAAAAAGAATGTGTAGGTTAAATAGCGTACATTACTGATACTCATAATAAGGGAGTAGAAATTAAGGATATACCTGTCGTGTGGGAATTCCAAGATGTGTTTCTTAACGATCTGCCTGGTCTTCTGCTAGACAAAGAGATATAATTCGTAATAGACTTAGCACCGTGAACTGCACCGATTTCGAAAGCCCCATATCGTATGGCGCCAGTAGAAATGAAGGAATCGATGATACAATTGCAAGAGTTACTGGATAAGGGTTACATATGACCGAGCGTGTCTCCTTGGGGAGCACCAGTGTTGTTTTCAAAGAAGAGAGATGGATCGATGAGGCTTTGTATCGATTATCAAGAATTGAATACAGTGACAATTAAGAATAGATATCCATTACCGAGGATAGACGACCTTTTCGACCAATTGAAGGGAGCCAAGTGTTTCTCAAAGATAGATTTGCGAATGAGTTATCACCAGTTGAAAGTGCGGGAGGAGGACATATCAAAAATGGCATTCCAAACTCGTTATGGACATTTCAAATTTTTTGGTAATGTCATTCAGGTTGATGAATGCTCCGGCAACATTTATGGACTTGATGAACTGAGTCTTTAAGCCATTCTTAGATAAATTTGTAGTAATTTTCATTGACGATATGTTGATCTACTCTAAGATGAAAGAAGAACATGCCGAACATCTGAAGATAGTTTTTGAGACACTAAGAAAAGAAAAGTTTTATGCGAAATTTTCTAAGTGTGAATTTTGGATGGAGAAAGTTCAATTCTTAGGACACGTGGTGGATAAGGATGGAATTTTAGTAGACCCTACGAAAGTAGAAGTAGTGAGTAATTGGGAGCAACCAAAGATGCCAACTAAAGTAAGAAATTTCTTAGGTTTAGCTGGGTAATATCGAAGATTTATCCAGGATTTTTCTAAGATAGCAACCCCGTTGACCAATCTTACAAGGAAGATGGTGAAGTTCGTGTGGACGGATAAGTGCAAAGAGAGTTTTTAGGAGCTGAAAAAGAGATTCAGTGAGGCACCTATATTATCATTACCAGATGATATGGGAGGATTTGTGGTATATAGTGATGCGTCGCATAATGGACCAGGCATTGTGCTAATGCAACATGGAAAAGTCATTGAGTATATGTCACGACAATTGAAGGAATACAAAAAATGATACCCTACTCATGACTTAGAGATAGCGGCAGTAGTTTTTGCAATAAAAATTTGGAGGCACTATTTGTATGAAGAAAAATGTGAGATATACACGGACCACAAGAGTATAAAATATATCTTCACACAGAAGGAGTTTAATATGCATCAAAGGAGATGGTTAGCATTGATTAAGGATTATGACTGCGATATTCTCTATCACCCGAGAAAAGCAAACGTAGTGGCCGATGAGCTAAGTAGGAAATGAAGGGAGAAGTTATTTCAATTGACAACTCAGAAGGAGTTGATAAGGGATATGGAAAAATTAGAGATAAAGGTAAAGTGACCGGAGAGGTCTGGAGAAAGGTTGTTTGCAGTAGAAGCTCATCAAACCTTGTTAGATAGAATAAAGGAATCACAAGAAAAGGATAAGGAGTATGAGAGAATTAGAAAGAGGATCACAAAAAAATGAGGAGGAGAGATTCAAAATAGATAAAGACGATATTTTGAAATTCAATGGGAGAGTGTGGGTGCAAGCGATAATCAAGTTGAGGGATGAAATTTTACACGACACACATTATATGATTTATTCCATTCATCCAGGAGGCACAAAGATGTACCGAGATTTGAGGCAATATTTTTGGTGGCCCAATCTAAAATGAGAAATTGCAAAGTGCATTAGTAGATGTCTTACGTGTCAAACGGGTCAAAGCAGAGCACCAGAGACCGAGTGGTTTACTTCAATCGTTAGAAATATCAGAGTGGAAATGGGAGCTTATTACGATGGATTTTGTGGTAGGACTTCCAGTTACGCAGAAAGGTTTTGATGCCATTTGGGTTATCATAGACCGTCTAACGAAAATGGCTCATTTTCTACCAATCAAGATCCGATATAGTTTAAATCAACTAGAGAATTTGTACGTAAAGGAAATTGTTTCGCGACATAGAGTGCCGGTATCGATTGTCTCTGACTGAGATCCGCGCTTCACGTCCAAATTCTGGAAAAGCATACAAGAAAGGATGGGAACACAATTGAGGTTAAGTACCGCTTATCATTCGCAGCAGATCGATAAAGTGAGTGAATGATTCAAACGTTGAAGGACATGCTTAGACCTTGCGTGATGGACTTCAAAGGAAGTTGGGATGATTACCTACCCTTAGTGGAATTTGCTTATAACAATAGCTACCATGCAATTATAGGCATGCCACCATACAAATATCTTTACGGGAGAAAATGTAGAACACCGTTATGTTGGGATGAAGTTAGAGAGCGAAAGATACTAGGGCCGCAATTAGTCCAATAAACCATAGATGTGGTGACATTGATAAGAGCTAGATTAGTAGCTACACAAGATCTCCAGAAGAAATACACAGACTTGTATTGACAGAACCACGACTTTGAAGTTGGAAGTTACGTTTTCTTAAAAGTATCTCCCTAGAAAGGAAAAATACAATTTCACAAGAAAGAAAAATTGAGTCTGAGATTTATAGGACCATTCGAGATACTGAAATGAGTGGGCAAAGTGGCATACAAAGTTGTATTACCACCTGAGTTGGAGCACATCCATAATGTTTTTCACGTCTCTGTGTTACGTACGTACAAACCTGACTACAAACACATGATTTCTTACGAACCCATTCAAGTAGAGAAGAATCTAGCGTATAAAGAAATTCTTATCCAGATATTAGATAGGAAAGAATAGACATTAAGGAATAAAAGTATATCTTCAGTGAAAGTGGTTTAACGAAACTACGATGCCGAGGAGGCCACGTGTGAATTAGAAGATAAGATGCGAATGGATTATCCCCATTTATACGTGTAACCTTGTACATGAATAAATAAGAACCATGAATTTCATGAATAAATAATTATTTAATATAATAAGAAAATGAATATTTATTTGAATATAAATATTGATGTGTTATAAGATGAGTAGTTCAATTAATGTAAATTAAATTTATATGAGAATTGAGAAGTGTGGAATTGACGATGAGAATTGTGAAATGTATTGTGTGGCATACTGTGGAATGAGGAAATTCAGTAAGTGAATTAAAAGAGAAATAGTTATTAAGAGGAAGATTATTTATGTGTAATTATATGATTCCATTTAAGGAATGAATAAACTTTTTTTTAGTAGTAATATCACCAATATGAAAGTTAATTCATGTCATGTAAAACTAGTGTGGTGATAGGGGTTGGAACTGGCTTAAAGCTAAACCAGTTTGGCACTACCGAGGACTGCAAGAATTGCGCTTCTTCCAATGATACAAAATCGCACAAATTTACTGGAAAGGCGATTTAGGAAAGGTTGGTTATTACTATAGAAATGAAATAAAACATTATTATAATATGTGACATTAATAAAAGCATATGATAAGAATACATATAAATGACACTAAGTACCAAGTAGTACAATAAAGTCATATGTGACATTCTAATACATAAATAATTAAATATCTGTGTATTCCAGAAATTAGGAAAAGAATTAAATGTTTAAAATGGACACTTAAATAATATTGTAATGTGGTTATGTGAGTAGTAAAAATGTCTATAGGAGATACCCGGACAATAATACCTAACTATGTTATTTTATTACGTGTACCTAATGTACATGGATTATATGATGTAAGTACATAAAAAATCGCTAATTTTCCTAATATAGTAACAATTTTACATTAAAATACATTTTTGGAAATTAAAGTAACTGAACTGAAAAAATTAATCACGTTGATGGGAAATAAACTCATCAGTTGCTCAAACAGTACATAAACAGTAACCTATCACCTATTTATGTAACCACTAAGCAGTGATCATTGGCTATAGAGATGTCTGATGGTGGGTCGTTAAACAACTCTTAATTAACCATTGTTTCCTTCTTATGCACCATGGGCTCCAACCTCAGTGTATAGTTTATACCCAGTCCACCATTTCTCTATATATATTAAAGCAACTACATTTTCAGTTTTACGTTGCTAAAACTTGTCTGTGGAACTTTGTGAAATTGAGTCTGAGAGTTTGTGGTTCAAAGAAGAGTTTAGCAATCACAGATGGGAGAAATTAAGTAAACTAAAGCTTTAAGAGGTATAAAAATCCTATCTTTTGTTCTTTGTTGGGTTTTGTCAAATTCTTAGAAATTACTTAAAATTCCCTGTCAATCAATATGAATTAGCGTGCAATCATACGTTTAGGAAGTATGTGTACATATATGGAACCTTTAATGATGGATTTGAACATTTTTAAACAAAGAAAAATCGAAGTTAGTTGATGCTCTGCAAAACAGAGTAAGTTACTGGAGTTGATCCAGATAGAGCGCAACTGTGCCCAGTTTATACTAGGGTGCAGCACAGCTGCACCAGACCCCAAAACTAGATTCAAGTTTCTGTTGGGCTTGGTTGTGGCTAAATTGATTCTATAACTTATTTGTAAATGAAAAATAAGTATAACATGTAGTACAAAGCTTTCTTATGAGTTATGAAGTGATCATCATGATTTAGTAGAAGATTTTTAAAAAGAACTTTATGTTTTGAAAAAAAAACTTGTTGAAACTCATATTCTATAATTTTTGAGCTTAGTAGTATATGCACATGACTGATTTTGAACATAAATAAATATGATATAGTATTCATAGTTCCTTTGTTCATGACCAAACTTGTTAGGCTTTGTGTTAGAAAATTCTTTCAAAGAAAAGCTTGTCGTATCAAAGCTAATATCTATGAATACTACATGATGTATATTTTGATCTTGTGAAGAGGTTACCATGACTTAACTATACATGATAAGAGCTTTAATGTTGTCTTGTATGTGTTAAATTGCATTGTTCAAGATTAAAATGATTTCAAAGGCAAACTTGAATATGTTTTCAAACCAAGTACATAGTAGTAGTAAACCAAGCATGAGTTAAAGGATGTTTTAAAGTACTAAACGATGCTAGCTATGAATAAATAATATGAACACTATAAGCATGTGTATTAAAAAATATGAACACTATGAGCATGTGTATTAACAAATTATGTGATATCTCTATGTGGTCATATAGCCATAGTTATAAAGCATGGTGATTATATGACCTTTTTATGCTTTAATTCTATGTAAATTATAAACTAAAACTTATGAAAGTGAACTCAAGAATGGTCATATGCTTATGTGAAGACCTCTAGCATGTATGAATGTTAAGTGTAAGTGTTTAGGTATGTTAAAGTTGGACTAAAACTAGGAGAGCAGAAGCTCAACTCTTTCCTGGCTAGAGGACAGCACAGCTGTGCCATCCGTAAGCCTAGCCAGGGCAAAGCTGCGCCACCTTGCAGTTAATTATGTATTCTGTTTGTGATCAGTTGTTCAAAGTATGGTTATATGGTTACTTTAACTTGTATTATATGACTGATATACTGTCCAATGTGTTAAGAAGCATGCTAAGTGAAAGAGTTGGATGTTTAATAAAGGATTATAAACTTTTAAAGGTGCCAAAAGAATGTTAGCAAACTATAAGGCCATGGTCTGAAACTATGTTCTTTGACTTTGTGATGTCTTATAAACTGATTTGTACTATAAGTATGCGATGAAGTATGTGTAGAGTATACGACTAAGTTAGATGTTTATGTGTGTGTTTAAACTTATATATCATGAATGAGCATATGTAACTAATGAATATCCTATACGCATAACTATAATATATTAGGATTCGAAAGAGTGTTGATAAGCTATACTTTGGTAAACTACGCTTGAGGCAATTTTCCTAACTTACATAACTTTGGATTTTGTGCAAGTTCTCGAATTTCATTTAATTCGTATATTGAATGCAAGTACTCGAACCTTACTCTTTATTGAGCATTACTTGAACTTGTGCTATTATTAATCGTACAAGTAGAACTTTGAAAGTATAATACCTCATAATCTAGAAGTGAAATTGTTTACAAACGTTGATTTCGAATGATAATTGTTCATATATATTGTGAAAGAAAACTTTTTAAGCCATTTCTTCGGCTAGACTAGTGATATTTAATCAAAAGCTATCCAAACTAAATTAACTTGGTGAGGACTCTTATAACTGAGAAGAACAACCCTCTTGGTAGGAGAATTATATATTGTCAGGGAACCAACGTGCGCACATGAGAAAGACTAAATGTTATGCATGACATAGTGATCACCTGTTGTACTCATTTTTAGAATTATCAGTTTATTACTGTTAATTCTAAGAGAAATTCATAGACCTTAGTGACTACTCATAATTTATTACTTTGAAATCTTGAATTGATTAATTGTTGAATATTATTGATATTTTTTGTCCATATCGACTATTGTTGATATTCATCGATACTTCTTGGTATCTTAAACTATCATTATTGATATACCCTTGAGAAATCTAAAACTACATTGATTACCCTTTTGCTATATTACTTGTGGTGAACCCTCTGGCAAGGACAAGAGTAAAGAGAAGGCTTTGGAGTAGTTATTTCCATAATGCTAGGAATGTATGATTATTTGGTTATAGAAGAACTTATTCATATTAAGCTATGTTTAATTTAAGTTATATTGTATTATGTATTAGTTATGTCTAAACGATGTTTAATTATGATTAAGGTATGTAAGAGATGTTTAAGTATGATTATTTGGTTTTATGTACTTTTCTTCTAAGATTTCCTATAGTTGTACTAGTAGCTCTTCAGTTCTACAAGTGATATTATGTATGGTGCCTTAGAAACTAGTTTCGTTCCCAGTGCAAGGTCAATAACAAACTCGATTTCCCTATCTGGAGGAAGACTTGGTAAGTCATCTAGGAATACATCGGGAAATTCCTTAACTATAAGTATTTGATCTAGTTTTACTTCTTCTTGTCGAGTATCAACTATATATGCCAAATATCCTGAACAACCTTTTCTAAGTAACCTTTTTGCCTGAGTTATGGTCAGACATCGAGATTTCTTGGGTGAACAACTTTCGTTGAACACTACCTTTGACTTCGACGCAGTCAATAGGTTTATACGTTTTTTATGACAATCGATCATCACGTTATGGTTAACTAACCAACCCACTCCTAAGATTACATCAAATTCCCCCAACTGAATTAGAATAAGATTTACCAAAAAAATTTGTCCCTTTATATCCACACTACAGTTCCAATATATAGTCTTAATAGAAATCTTTTCATTATTTCCAATTTCTACATAGAATGGTATGTCTAAATTTTCACATGGTATTTTCAAGTTTTTAGAAAAACAATTAGACATAAAGGAACAAGTAGCACCAGAATCGAATAACACATATGCATTTAAAGTGTTGATAGGGATGATATATGTCACCACGTCCTATGAAGCAACAACATCCCTCACCGACATATTAAATGTTCTCGCGGTTGGTCGACACTGAGCTCCAACTACAGCTACTATTGATTAATTATTGATATTATCTAGTACTCTATTTCCCCTTCCTCACTGGTTCCTAGGTTTAGTACAGTTCCTTGCTAAATGTTCCGACGAACCACAGTTAAAACTTTTAATTTTTATTAGGGACATGACACTGTGGAGAAAAGTGTCCCTCTTGTCCACAATTATAACATTTATGTTTAAGACATAAACCTTTATGTCATCTTCCACATGTAGGACAAGGTTCCTTTTTATTAAATTTATTATTATTATTACTTATCTTTTTCCCCAGGTTGCTAGAAAAAGTAGTATCCCATTTCCTTTTATTATTATAACCACCTAAACTGGGTTCAGTCTTAGGTTTCCCCCTCTCATTTTGGTTCTTCTTTTTTGATGAATTTTGATGAGATTCTCATTTTTACTCTCAGCTATGGAAGCTTTCTCGAGTATTTCAGAAAAAGTCTTTAGTTAGAATATAGATAATTTACTTCGTATCTGAGGTTTCAAACATTCTTGATATCTCCAAGTCTTCCTAAGTTCAGTATTGACTTGATGTGGAGCAAACTTGGACAGTTCGTTAAACTTTGTCATATACTGAGATACAATCAGGTCTCTTTGTTTCAATTCAAGGAATCGTACTTCCATATGATCCTTCAGAGATTGGGAAATATAATTTTTAAAGAAAAATTCTTTGAATCTATCCCAAGGCACAACTTCAGTTTCTACCATACCCTTAGTTGATTCCCACCAGTAATTTGCCTCACCTTTGAAGAAAAAGGTTGCAAAAGTTATCTTTTGATTGGTATTGACATTGGTTACTAAGAAATTTTTTCTATTTCAGTAATCCAGATTTGTGCATCAACAGGTTCGGATGTACCTTTGAACTCGGGTGGACCAACTAATTTAAAATCCTTAAATGGAGTATTTTGGGTTATGGGTCTATTCATAGCACCTAACAAAAGTTCTACTAACTGTTGGGTAGGATTAACATCATTATCTATCTCTTGTTGAGGTCTTCTGGTTGATGGCATGATTCTATATAAAACAAGAAACATATACATAAGAATTTGTATAATACAAACATACTTTTTATTTATATATCACAAAATATACACATAACTAACTAGTAGTTTATAAACACTGCCAACTATAATACAAATACAAACATCAAATGCTCTTTTATTCATACTAATATAAAGTATTTAGACTTCTATACTACATTCTAGAATTCATTAACGTTATTAAAGGAATCCTTAATCATGTGGCATACCACAGATCGATCTATCAAATAGGCAGTTTTCTTCTCTTCCACTGGATATTGGACTACTCGACGCTAAAAATCATTGAAGACATCTCGAGTTCCTAGAGCTGATTTGAGTAACCTCGACTGTATTTCCTTCCTACCCCTTTGTGCATGGTGTAGTTATACTTTCAGTCGATTATTGGTTCCCCTTTCATGCTCTAACATTCCCTCGGCTAAGTGTGCCCTAAGCATCATTTGATTATTCTCATGCTCAGACTTCTATATTAGTGATGCCATTGCTTCATCATGTTCATCAATTATCATTAATTGTCATGCTATTGGATCTTCCTTTTCCTCAACATCTAGTAGTTGTTGATCATGAAGCAATTCTTCATCCTCTGCATCACTATCTATAAATGACTCAATTTGTGGTGGATTGTTTACTATCGGCATTTCCTCAGCATCAAAGTTTACCATCCTATAATACAAAACTTCTTTATTACTTATATAGAAATTTACACAAAACATAATATTTTTAATGTTATTTTTATGTGTAATTTAATATTTTTACGGACTCGAAGGCTATATACTAAGATTACTCTTCCTTATATCTATAGCTTTAACTGCTCTGATACCATTCCTGTAATGCCCCTATATCTATACATATATGGTATCCGATATGGTGCTTACTACTAGTTAATTAATTTAACGCATTCAAATCTATATGCCCATGGTAACAAATTCTATGCTTATATCTAATTGAACGACTATACAATTATTACAAGATATAATTCCCATAGATCTAAGATTCACAATATCCGATAATAGATAACAATTCCTTGGAGAACTATTGCTGTGTTTGGATACCCTCAGTTGGATGTATAGACTGTACCTATGAATAGTATCTATCTATCCGAATTTTAGAGTACTAGTAATAACATGAACAATCCATATTACCAATACCCTCACTCAGATATATAGTCTATATCATGCAGATTACATTATCGTATCGATAGTACCTATCTATCTGAAATCTAGAGTATCAACAACAACATGAATAATTAATGTTGTCAATACCCTCACTTAGATAAATAGTTCCCAAGGATCTCAAACTAAATGGAAAATTCTAATTACATTTATGTATGTAAATAAAACACAATTGCGAAAATAAAAGATGTTTATACATATATCATATATTAAGGTTCAATTACAAGATTCTTCATAAGAATTTCTTATTATAAAGTATTACATTCAGCTAGACAGTAATATACACAAATCTAAGCATAGACGCTTCCCTTTATTTACTCTAGATATGCCAAGGTTACCATCTAATACTACAAAGGGAATAATTTACAAGAGTGAGCTATGACATGCTAAGTAGGTTTTATATTTATAATAATATATGATTTGAAGAAGTATAACAATTCAAAACTCAACTAATTATTGTTACCATTTCTGAAATTTTTATATTTCAACCATTTCTGAACTTTTTAATTCTGTCAGTCATAAAGACTTAGAAATTTTGTTTAGATGTGAGATAGGGAATCAGCCTATTCAACATCCTAGGAGTATGCATCGCATCCTAATCGTGCCCACTTGCACTAAGTGTCGTATTTAATTGACACACATTTATCTCTTTTGGGGACATACAACTTAGTATATGATGTCTTACCAAATAATTTGGGTTTGACACAACACTTTATGCTTAATAAATAATATCATATGAATAAATCATTCATTTCTCAGTTATGCTGAAGCTATAGCAATAACTTCACAATAATTGTCAATTCAAGTTTAGGTTTGGTATAATATATCAAAAGCAATTAATGATATGAATCTTGTTCAACAAATTAAAGCAGGGTTTAGTAAACTTACGAAAGTAATTATGGTTAGGGAACTTGCAATAAAGAAATAAGGTTCAGATACTTGCCTGAACGAAGATCAATCAAGCAATGCTACTCGATTCGTTAATAAACACCTAAGATGTTCATTCATATAAATCTAACATATTAATATTGATAACAATACTCAAATACATAAACAATTTATGTCCGTGTTAAGTTTGATAGGGTTTCAGTGTCCAAAAACTTTACCGGGTAATTAATAAGTTAATAACTTGGTTAAAATTTATTTATAAGCTTTATTATATTTTTAGATATTTTATATATCTTTTATAATAATTTCTAAAAGCTTATAACAATTTTTAAGCATTTATTTATCCTTTAAATGATTTTTAAATCATTTATTTCTATTTTAAATAATTAATATTTACTTAGAATATTATAAAAATCTTGTTTATTATTTTTAAATAATTTATAATCATTTATTATGATTTTTAAATCATTAATATTATTTTAAATAATTATTTATTATTTATAAATAATTATTCTAATTACTTTATTATTAATTTAATTATTAATAATATCCAAATAAAAAATATTTATTAAATTTATGTAAAAATATTAAAAGTTAATTATTATAACTTAAAATAATTTTTAAAACTATATTTATAATTATTTATAATTTTTATTAATTTATTGATTAGAAAATATTTTCTATATATCGTTAATGCCCTATAGTGACAGAAAGTGTCGCTATAGGTGTTCTTTAGTTGTTGAGAATCAGTTAGTCATGGCTTAGATGTCACTTTGACCATAATTTAATTCTCTATTGTTAAGGATTCTGGGTTTGGAGTGTCATTCCTCGAAATCTGGTCTATCTTCACACCCGGATTCCATACGTCACGGTTCCATCTTCTTCCAAACATACATCATTATATAGTTAAATATAACATCATACATTCTCAAATCCCAGGTTCTAATACCTGATAACCTCGTTCATTACAAATAATGATAATTACATTATTCTTTACATCTTACATGAGTGACTTTTATCTGCCACCAAGGATACATAACAGTTCATTAAACTAGTTTATAATTTAATTAAACTATTCTACATTACAAATCTTCACTTGATCTTCACACTCATTCATATACTGAATGGCACTTCTTCTGGATACCGATTAGCTTGATCTTTACGGGATCCTTAAGTTCTTCTACCCGTACACTGAAAATGTTTTTTATTTAAAGTAAGTGTGAGCATTCAATTGCTCTGCAAGTCATAGCAGTTGAATAAACAACATCAAAAATTAAAAAATTCCTTTAGAACTTTGATAACTGAACAAAGGTTATGAAACAGCTTGAATAATAGGAATAATTCTAATTCCTATCATTTTAAAACATTAGTCACATTCACTTTGAAATACATTCATTCTTCTACCTTTTTCATACACATCCTATCTGACAAGAATCATTAGCACAAACTTATCAATAACGGTTCATGTATAAACAGAACATTCTCATATTGAACAGTTCAATTACAGAACAGTTCATCTAATAGAAACACCGAAGTGTTAAAATTATGGCACAAGGCCTCATACGTTCTACCACCTTGTATAAATATCACACATTCGAACATAGATAAAACTTCTCATGTTCAACATCTAAGAAGTTTAAGAAACTAGCATTCATTTAAAATATGAATGAAGTTAGGAAACTTGCCTTACGCACAGCTAAAACTTAAATTTTATGCTGAACTGCTCATTGAAAACCATATATAACACATAAGGAAAAAGTACAAACACCAATTATTCATATACTTGACTTACGCATTGGTTTACTTAACTTTATTTCTTATGGTTCATGTTTATAACTTAAGTTTACGAGACCAATCTTCATTTACCGTTTCACGGCTTCATAACATAGGGAGATGTCTTGCTTATACGATCATCATCTCTGATGATTTACAATCTTATCTTCTTCTTACAACCCTTCTAGGACTCAGCACACATCGTGTCTCTGATCGTAGTCCATATGGTATTATGAGTGGTTTCCCACAAATAACCAACAAACAAGTTCCCAACTCATCTACACTATCTTTCATAGTGAGTTAGATCGCTTGCCAGTTTCGTATATACCTCCGCTCTCTAAAGGAGTTGTTTAGCCCAGCTCCCATCTATCAACCATCAAAGATTACGATTGTACCACAATCTAAACTTATCTTAACTTATCTGAACCTTTAAACTATAACGTTCGTTAAGTCAATTTCTTATTCCTTATAGCTTTCTGGCAACTAAATGCCATACATCAGGATTCATTCTTTATCGTCTAATCATTTTACATTAACTTATTCATATCTTATAACGTCCGGTGCATTCGACCCGGAATGTTATCTAAGTTATAATTATTAACTCGGCTTCTTAACGTTATATGTCTTTGTCATTAATTCAGTTTCTTCACCGTTCGCATGTTTAATCATTGGTCTTTATTATCTTATGGTCAAACCATACACGGAGTGTAGGTTCTATCGGCTACAATGTTTAACTCTTGTATTCATTCTAACATTCTTTATCCGACTCACATTCGGACATTCATTAATCTTATTACCGTTCATTACAGCTTTCTTGATAATTTCATCACTTACGTACTACTTTTGTCAAAGTCTAAGTCATACAACCAATGTTTACTTAGAACGTTCGCCCGATGTGAATACGATTCACGAGGATTGTTTACGCATTCAGCGTTCACGTTGTCCATCTCTTAGTCTCTCGTTCAACCTTTACCCAAGGTTTTAATCACTTTCATTTGTTATCCCTTACATGAACCCCATGTTCATTATTGTTTCATAATGTTGAAGTCATACAGTTCGTTGTATGCTAAGACCAATCGCAATTGTGTTGCATTTACATTCTTTGTCTTTTAATTATGTTTAATCTTTTTGTTCAAGCTTTACTAAAGGTTTAAATCACTTGATTAAGTCATACATTATGTGAACTAAACGTTCGTTATCTTTCTTTACACTTCCCCCAGGAGTTGAGCAATTAAAAGCTCATCACTGGGCCTTGCCTCGCTACCTAAGCGGTGGTCCCTATTTCCTCCTTACACCGCAATACTTTACGATAATTTTTTCCCGAGTTGGGCGCTTACGGCTTCACCTCCAGGGTTAGGCGTTACTGTGGCGCTGTGCCTAAAACCTTTAAAAAAAATTCTAAGTCTTGAACTGGTTTGAGACGCTTACTTCACAATCTCATAACTTATTCATTATAACTAGAAACGAGGTCATTCTAAAGCCATTCCCTTCTTTATCTTACGTACTTCAACTTCCATTGGACAAAAATTTCTTTTGAATTCGTTAACATGCCATTCGATTTGCTTAAATTTCATTATTTTTTCGTTTAACGTTATTAACGTTCTTCGTTTGTTCGTCCGTAATTTGATCATTTGAACTCAAAATTTGTTCGTTCTTGAGTCCACGACTCACGTTTTCTACGTTTTCTTACATTCTTACAAAACCCTACACATTTGGGTTCATTTATATACTTTCTACTTTTCTCTCTTCTTTTACGAAATTTTTGTCATAACTTCGTTATAGCTAAGTTTAATTCGTTCTTCATGAATGTTTCTATCATTCCTAACCAACCAATAAACATCTAACTTATACGCGATGGTTTTAAACTTTTCCATCAACAACAAATTATACTATGATGGTTTTAAATTTGTCCATCAACAACGTTTTTCGCGTGTTCTTCGTTAGTTCTTCATTTTTAATCCATACTTTAATTATGATTTTACTTTTTCTTGGAATTTGGTGTTATAAAACACCCATCCTCACTCATTTCACCAAATCGTTCATATGTTTCATTCGGATCGTTTAAATTCATTATGAAATTTAAACTTCCTTAAGAAATTTATAAACTAAACTTCTACTTCTTATTTATTCTTTTTCTCATGATTTCAACCATATGAAAATCATTCTTAATATCTTTTACTTCTATTCTCATTAAGCTATGTTTTTAACAAAGAAAGCTTAAAGAAAATTTATATGAAACTAGGTTTTGGATTACCTTTCTTCCTTAATCTTCTCCCATTAGACAAAGTTTGCACACGGGCTAGCTTTTCCTCTTCCTTTTCCTCCTTATACAACTTCTCTTTCTCTCTCAAGTGTTGGTGAATTTTTCATTAACTAACAAATGAGCTTAAGCTTCTCTTATATAGAAAACAAAGGCTAGGGGCAAAATAGTCATTACGCCCCTAAAGTTACTATCCACACCTCCTTACTAAACATCCTTACTAAACCTCCTTACTATTCACGAAGCTTCTCTTGGAAGCTTCGTGCTTCCGTCTTGCGGAATTCGTCCGACATTTCAAAAAACTGCGACTCTCGGAATCCAAATATTTTTGGATATTTCGTTTTTCTTTTATAGATTAACTTTTACGCATTCTTCAGATCTTTGAAAAATTGAAAAACACTTTTTGATGATAAGTATTTTCCTTCACGTTTTCCCCTAACGTAGCTAAACGAATGAAAAGTACATAACAATACTTTTCCTTATTTTTATTCCGTCCGATTTCTGCACATTTTTTGAGAAAAACTTTTATCGACTTACATAACTTTTCACGATATATTATCGTCAAATCTTTCGACGAAATGTCATTTCGATATACCGAACTCTCGAAAAGGCTTAGGTTATTCAAACCCTAACTCTTAGGGTTTCATCGGGTGAATAATGTCTATTTCGTCTTTTTCCTCAGAAATATTTTTGTTCCTGGAAATATTTTATTTTGGTCTTAAAAATTCTTACTCGTTCAGTCTAGCTCGTAGCCAGAATCTTCCTGTTTTATAATCATCATAGGTTCTAGAACGATTAATAAACACATAACACAAAATATTATTAATAAAAATTTATTTTATTAATAACTATTTCTTTAAACTTAAATTCTGGACAATCCGATTTTTCGGGTTGTCACATTCTTCCCCTCTTATAAAAATTCCGTCCTCGAAATTTCTTAAAACCACTCCTATTCCCGGGTCATCACAAGAAGTGTATGGGTGTTATAGTACTCATGTAGTAGTACAACAATATACCAATTTCATGCTTTAACCTACATATAACAAGAGGTTATAGAGGCTCAAAGTCACCGTCAGAGTTGTTCTTGAGTTTCTGGGTAACCCATAAAAGTGGTCACGGTCGGTCAACGGTTTTGTGGCTTCTAAATCTTTCAATCCGTGTGATAGATTTGTGTTTTGTTTATTGTAATAGGTAGTCTATATATCAAGGTACATATATGTTACACTAGTTTAGATAGAGTATGATTCTAAGGTCTAGATCTATGTTGGTCAAAGTACAGCCAAAGGTTGTCTTCACGTTCTTTAGTTTTCTGGGTAACTCCGAAAACATAGTCATGCTCGGTCAATGAATTTTGACCATTAATTCTGGTAATCCTATGAATTGATTAAACGTTTGAGTGTCATTGATATATAGTATGTATATCAGGCTATTAATTCATTACTATTAGACATCATAACATCAAATAGAAAGCGATTAAAAGGTTCGTCAAAGTAGCCGGTTCAACTTGTTCTTGAGCTTTCTGGGTAACCCAGAAAACAAAACTTCGTGATCGATCAACCACTTTTGACCACCTATATCTTGCAGTATATAATTCCAATGAACATGTTCTCTTTTCCAGATTATAAACCTCATGTAATACTACAACTAGCATATAATTAAAAGACCTAACTATTAACATACACGAATCTACAAGCTCTGACATTTGACCGTTGGACTTGTTTTTCTAGAATTTCCAGTTTGCATAAAACACTATTTTAATGCATCTAGATGTTATAAAAATATGTTCTATCAACTTAGCATACTTTGTAACATGTTATTACATATTTCTAAACATCTAAACAACAAATTAAATATAGCATCAAAGATCTAGGTTAAAATAGGGTTTGCACCTTTTTCTTGCTTGATTTTGATTTCTGGCTACTGAATCTATTGTTGCTATCACCAAGGCTTGTTTTGGTATGTTTTTAAGAGTATATAGGCTTAGAGAATTCGTGGGTTTGGCTAGAGGGTGTGTTGCTATTTATAAACTTTAGCAACTTAGGGTTTTTAGTCATTTTTACCTACTTGCCTCCACAAAGATCTGTTGCTAAGTTACTTGTGCTGCTTAAGGAAGGTTGTTAGACCATGTGTACTCTTGGGAGTTGGTTTGGTGACTCCTAACCTACTTGTGAGCTAGTTTGATTAGATTAGTAGCTTAATTATGCCCTAATCCTTTTTAATCTTGATTAGGGTTTCGGTTTTAATAATTAGGGTTGTTTAATGATGTTTATTAGTACCTAATTCAAGTTTAACAATCATGATTAAGTGTTAGGATAACCTAATTAAGGTTTAGTATAGCTAATTAGGGTTAGGGTTTAGAAATTAGGATTAGGATTTACAAATTAGGATTAGGGTTTGTAATCTAGGGTTTGTAACTTAGATTTTCCATAAATCCTAACAAGCACGACAAGGCGTTTGTCAGTGTAAGCATGAAAAAGCAGCTTGTCAAAATACATATACCAAAAAGTCCATTTTTGGAAGAAAACTTTTAAGCATGACGTATATAATAACACAAACTACTTTCAGAACGGAGAGATTTTATTTGCGTAACTGAATTTAAATCACTGAATTTTATTAGGGTTTTGGGGTTTCACATCCCAATAGATTTCATCATCCTGGATTATGAAGAAGGCAAGAACATCCCAAATATGATAGGGAGGCCATTCGTGGCTACTGGGAGGACTCTCATTGATGTTCAGAAAGGGGAATTAACGATGAGATTACAAGACCAAGAAGTTAAATTCTTTTTGTTCAAAGCCATGAGATTCCCTACAGATGAGGAAGAGTGTTTCAGAATGGATGTGATCGAGAAGATGATTAATGAATACTTGATTAGAGGTTTGGACAGGGATCCGTTGGAAAATACTTTGATGAGGGATGATGACTTGGATGATCCAGAATTTATAGATTATTTACATATGCTGGATGTTTTGCCTAGATTGAGTAGATTGAAGGTGCCATTCGAGCCACTGCATACGGAAGAGAAAGCATCGGCACAAATGAAACCCTCACTTGAGGAACCGCATATTCTTGAGCTAAAACCTCTTCCTAACCACCTCATGTAAGATCCCAGCTTTTATAAATAAAGATGAATTTTTTTTATAAATATTATTTTTGAATATTATGGAATAAATTTGATATAATGTTATAGTTGTGGGTAATATTTATAAATTTTGCAAAAGTAAGCAAGTTGTTATAAAATATTCGTTTGGTCAGGGAATATTCTTTTGTCGGGGAATATTCGTATGACGACGGCTCAATCATTGGTGGACCCTATGGCGGAAGTATTATCGTAGTTAGAAAACGACAAAATTATTTTTCTATAAAAATAACTACAGAGGTGTTACCGTCAAAACCGTTGAACTACCCGGTAGTAAAAAAAGCGATGTCTACGCATAGTTGTATAGTAGCACACGATATTGATTATTGATGCTTACGTGAGAAGTCACTCGGCTATGCTCAATTATTACTACATAATTCTTTGCATCATATCTCTTATATTATTGATTCAATTATTGTCACAAAGATCATCATCAGATAATATGTTATAATATTAAATTATTAATTGAGACGACAAGTTATAAATGATTAATAATTGTTGAAAGATTAAATATGTGTTGATTAAAAATAAAATGATTTGTGGTAATATTTATTCAATCCTTGATGTATATAAAGAGTCTGTTATGAGACGTTTGTGGTAAGTTTGATTATTTTATGGGGGGGGCCATATGTCATCATCTAAGAGTCCCTTCGTCATTAGTAATTACCTTTGTGAATAGTAATTACCTTTGTGAATAGTAATTACCTTCGTCAATAGTATTTACCTTCGTCAATAGTAATTACCTATGTGAATAGTAATTACCTTTGTGAATAGTAATTACCTTCGTCAATAGTATTTACCTTCGTCAATAGTAATTACCTTCTTCAATAGTAATTACCTTCGTCAATAGTAATTACCCCTTCGCAAATAGTAGTTGTCCCTTCAATATTACCAAGAGTTAACTGCCTCTTCGGTGTTCCAAGGGTTAATTACCCCTTCACAAATAGTAGTTGTCTCTTCAATATTACCATGAGTCATTTTGACACTTCGTTAAGACCAAGAGCCACCCTCAGTTTTTCTATAAATAGAAAGCTCATTCCTTCATTATTTCTTACGAATTCACTGAAACTTTAGAGAGAGAAACTATAGAGAGAAAGAAGAAAAGTATTTTACTACTTCACTTTTCCAATATTCAGCTCTTCTATGGTAGGAAATATTATTTGTTGTACTCGTAAGGGGTGTTATTCTTTCTTATTCATGAAGAGAACCGTTGTTATTCTATTGCTTATTATTCTGTTGGAATAACCTGTAAAAGTGGCATACCCTATACATGACCAGATATGCGAATACCCTATACTTGGTGAAATCCTTATATTATTCCATTCTTATTTATTCTGCTGGAATAACTCAGATATGCGAATCCCTATACTTGGTGACATTCTTCTATTATTTTATTATTAGTTGGAACATCCTCGCTCAGGCTTTATCGGGACTCGGTTCAAATCTTTTATTATTATGCTCTTTATTATTCTATTGGAATATCCATGTCGTGTGTTTTACACCGGACCGATTCTGCTTTTTATTATTCTCAGATTATTATTCTTGGAATAACTTTTGCCTATGCGCAATACCGCATGCATGGTGATTTCTTTTGTTATTTCATTCGCTATTATACTCAAATAAGTTAAAATTTTGACTTCTATACTCCATGAATTTAGTGGAATATCCTTGATATTTGCACTTCATCCAAAGATTTTTAATGAAAATATTTTTCTGAGCATTCTTGAATTTTACTCTACAAAGCAGTATCATGTTGACAATTTGGACGTTATTAGTTCCTGAATAAATTAATTCGTGAACTTGTTTTATTGAATTATTATGTCATTGTCATCATCCTCATGTTATATTATGTTATCTTTGGCTTACGTGCATAGATGATCTTAGTATGATTATGACCAGGGATCATTCGGTATAATCATGGCTTGATATAAATGATGTGACAAAAGTCCTCAGTGGCTTTGTAATGCAAATGACGGATAGTTTTTGGTATGATTATGACCAGGGGTGATTCGGTATAGTCATGACCATTGATAATTTGATGAAAATCCTTGACCGTGGTACAGGGATGATTAGATATTGTGGTTTATTCATTAAATTGAGTCTTAGTGATAAAAATTGATGAAAACCTTTTAAAACCTAAAAGATAGTAGACTTTATTTTCTACTGACTCTTTTAATGGATTGATATTCAACTGCAGCTTAAACCGGGTTGTCTATTGTATTTTATCGGTTTAACATTGTTGAAGACTATTGATAATTTATTCGCATTATCTTAGTTATAATATTTCTTCTTCGGGCTAGTTGAGCTCACCTTTTCTTTCACCGTTCTCTTGAGAAATGAGAATATAGCCGGGAAAAGTCGGGAAAAGAGTGATGGTCCCAAGATAGCATTAGTAGTCCTCACTATTCTCGTTAAATAGTGTGATAATAAATGTAATGAGGACTCCTTGAGTATGGATATTGTCTAAATGACAATATTCCTATTAGAACTCTCGGTTATGTATTGTCGTATGTTACACGGCACGTATGTATAATTAAGTTTGTATTTGAATTTATGTACCATGTAAGTGGCGACCCAAGATGGGTGACGATACCTAATTTTGGGAGCGTCCACGGTTGGTATCGAGCTTAGGGATATGATCCCCGGCTAAGATGCTAGATAAGAACTAGGAGGGAGAGACGGGAATTCCTTCGCTAGTATGACCTACCTAAGTTTATTTGTTTTTAATTGGTCTGGTCGAGTATAGGGATAATATTTGATATATTAATTAACCTTTGTGTTGTGGCGGTGTTTGAAATGGCAAATTTGAAAATATTCACAATGGAGTGAATGTGACCGTTGTGACACCTTTAATCACTAATTAGGTTAATGCAAAGGTCGACGAGGAACAAATTAGAGATATCCACGTAGTGAATGAAGAACTAATTGTTGCACCCTTAGCTAGTTACTGAGGTAGCAAATGAGAGTGAGGAAGAAGAGGAACCCGAGGAGAATTGGTTAAAAGAAATTTATGATCAAAACTTAGAATTACAAAATCGTGTTCGTGAGCTAGAAGAACAAAGTTGAAGAAACGCAAACGGTGATTCGGGAACAAAGGGATACAACAATTCAAAATTGGGTTACCTCGATATGTGATGCTCGAACAAAATCACGCTTTGGCGGGGTGTAAGATATTAAAGTTGGAATCGAGAATTTAAAAATCACGGATCACCAAAGAAGAAACAACCGAACGAAGGAGAATAGACGATGCATGGGTAAAAGCCGCACAACGCGTTGATAGTGTAGAAAAAGGCGTCCAGATCCAATAAAGCCAAAATAGATGAAATGGACTTTGCTTTTTGAATGACAATTGGGAGAACCCAACATCGAATTCGAATTACCACAAGATAGCGGTCAACCCGAATTCGATATGGATCGAGAATAATGATTCAAATCATGGATCGAGAATGTGAAGAAGCACTTAAGGGTGGAATGTACCTATAGTAAAGTCAAACTTCGGTAATTTAAGCAAGAAGCGTTTGTTAGAGAAACCCGAACGGGTTATTACGGTAAATTAATTATAAATTATTGCGAAGTCTATACTTTATTCAATACAAGTTCTACCCACTCTTTTATTCTACCTAGTTGTGTTCAATGTTAAAATTTGACTCCTAAAAAATTAGACTTTGATTTATCTATTGAAACTTCGTTGGGAGAAACCTTCACATTCTCCACTTGCTTATTAATCTTGTTGTTTCAAATAAACACTTTCACGATCTTATCTCTTTGAAAATACTTGCCTTTGAGGTAATTTTTGAAAACGATTGATTAACTACTTATTATTCTTTTTGTAAGGTTGTTAGCTTTCATATTCTAACCAACTTTTGTTATACTTAATTCAAAGTAACCAAACCCTAAAGTTAATCAACGTTATATCAAGCCATAAGTAAAGAGCCCCGATCCTTTCGTTGTTGACTTCCTTGTGTGGAATGCAATCGCTTTAGGACTTTCTATAAGCGACGCCGTGAATGACGATGACAAGTTGATAGGTATCATTGTGAGGTGCTATCTAGGTTAAAGGATAGAAGTCACAATTGGTATCAATGTAACGTACTATCCAAGTCTTGGATAAGAGTAGCAGTTTTGAATGATATTTCTATTATTAATAAATTTGTTGACGTATTCTTGAAGATTTCCTAGCCTACCCTAGAGCGTGAAATCGAATTTTGTATTGACCCAAAGATAAAAAACCCATTTCTTAAACCCTCAAATATTTCTTCAACTAAAAGGATCTGCTTTATTTAGGATTATGATGAAAGTCATAATAAAAGCATTGGACTAATGAAAATCATGGGTATATGAAGTATTAGTAAGTGTTATGATGAGTTATGTGGTTATTATGTGAAAACATGAAAGTTTCTTAGAAATCACAAAGGATTGAAAAATCAGATTTTGGTAAAAACGTAACATGAAATTGAATTGACCATATCTCCTATTATATTTTGAATTTTTGAGTGTGGTCAAGTCCTAGAGTTAGATCTATGAGTTTTGTAGCTTATCCAAGTGGAATCACTGGAAAAGGTGAGGTAGATTTTCGTGTGGACTGAATTTAGCAAAAGAGTCCAAAGTTGCAAATTACAAAAACGCTACTGCCCAAGTACTTTAAGGGCCTGTTTCGGCCACTAAATTTATGTGAAAAATTCTGGCATTTTGGGACATGAAAATATATGCTATAAAGTACCTCCTGTCCAAAAATGAGCTCATTCTGACTTAAAATGAATAAGTTATGACCATTTCAATATTTAGGTTTTTTTGACGAAAAATGCTATAATTGGATTTCTATAACTCCGATGACCATGAAATTCAAACTGGAGGCTCACATTAACATGTGTAAGGTCCTGCCAAGATTTGGAAATTTTTGGAGTTAAACTTGAGGTAGCTAATTTCTTAAGGAATTAATTAGAAATTGATTTTTAAAAAATAGTAAATGATTTTTAAAAATTCTGAGAAAAATATATTTTCATCATGAGACTATATTATGCTAAATCCCAGAAAAGAAATATTTTTGGGACTGATTTGTTATTTTTCATGAAAATAGTTTAGTTACGAACATATGAGTTAAATATGTTATGTGAAGTAACAAAGTTGAAAATAGGATTTTATGGCTAGAGAATCCTATATAGAGTATATGCATATTTTTTTGATGAGGATTTGATAATTGGTGATGATATCTTATGAGTATGGCATTTTGAATGATTAAATGCATTATATGGTAAAGCGTAAACAATTGAGATAAATTGTTTATAAATTTAAGAAGTGATTAAAATATTGTTATAATATTAATGATATTAGATTATGAGATTATTAAGTGATTGATAACATGGGGATATTCTTGAATCCTGGATAAATTATATTATAAATGTTTAATATTTATCCTTTATCTCATTTGATTGATTCTTTATATCATTATCCTCATGCTTATATTGTGTTGAAAGTCATCTCTGGCTTACGTGAATAGATGGACTTGGTATGATTATGACCAGGGATTTTTCGGTATAATCATAACCGAAATTGAAAACACGATTATCTTTGGCCGTAGTGCATGGATAATTTGTGGTCGTGATACTAATGAATACACGATTATCTTTGGCCGTAGTGCATGGAAAATTTATGGTCGTGATACTAATGAATACACGATTATCTTTGGTCGTAGTGCAAGGATAATTTTTGGTCGTGATACTAATGAATACACGATTATCTTTGGCCGTAGTGCATGGATAATTTGTGGTTGTGATACTAATGAATATCCTTGGCCTGTAGTGCAGGGATAATTCGATGATATGGATTAATTATCGAAATGAGTCTCAAAGAATGAAATATTAATTCATGGATGTGGTAAAAGTCATCTTTGGCCGTAGTGAATTGATAGACTTGGTATGATTATGACCAAGGATTATTCGGTATAATCATGACCGTAATTGAAAACACGAATATTCTTGGCCAGTAGTGCATGGATAATTCGTGGTCGTGATACTATTAAGCTACGTCTCAGCATTATTGGTTTTACAGTTGCATATCTTTGGCCTGTAGTGCCAAGATGAATTGTTAATGAATATCTTTGGCTGGATTGCGAAGATGAATTTAATATTTTTAACGATAAAGGTATTCAAGGTATCCTCACCTCTTTATCATATCGTATCGCACTTCTAATTTCGAGGGCTAAATTTCATAAGAAGGGAGGTTGTAAGACCCCAAATTTATAAATAAAGATGAATTTTTTATAAATATTATTTTGAATATTATGGAATAAATTTGATATAATGTTATAGTTGTGGGTAATATTTATAAATTTTGCAAAGTAAGCAAGTTGTTATAAAATATTCGTTTGGTCTGGGAATATTCTTTTTGTCGGGAATATTCGTATGCGATGGCTCAATCATTAGTGGACCCCACAACTAAGTATTGTCGTAGTTAGAAAATGACAAAATTATTTTTCTATAAAAATAACGGCGGAGGTGTTACCGCAAAAACCGCTGAACTACCCTTAGAGTAAAAGTACATTAATACACGTGTCAGTATAGTAGCAGCACGATATTAATTATTGATGCTTACGTGAGAAGTCACTCAACTATGCTCAATTATTGCTACAATAATTCTTTGCATCATATCTCTTATATTATTGATTCAATTATTGTCACAAAGATCATCTCATATAATATGTTATAGTATTAAATTATTAATTGAGACGACAAGTTATAAATGATTAATAATAAATGAAAGATTAAATATGTGTTGATTAAAAATAAAATGATTTGTGGTAATATTTATTCAATCCTTGATGTATATAAAGAGTATGTTATGAGACGCTTGTGGTAAGTTTGATTATTTATGGGGGGCATATGTCATCATCTAAGAGTCACTTCATCGATAGTAATTACCTTTGTGAATAGTAATTACCTTTGTGAATAGTAATTACCTTCAATCGATAGTATTTACCTTCGCCAATAGTAATTACCTTTGTGAATAGTAATTACCTTTGTGAATTGTAATTACCTTCGTCAATAGTATTTACCTTCACAATAGTATTTACCTTCGTCAATAGTAATTACCTTCTTCAATAGTAATTACCTTCATCGATAGTAATTACCTTCAATCGATAGTAATTACCCCTTCGCAAATAGTAGTTGTCCCTTCAATATTACCAAGAGTTAACTACCTCTTCGATGTTCCAAGGGTTAATTACCCCTTCGCAAATAGTAGTTGTCTCTTCAATATTACCAAGAGTCATTTTGATCCTTCGTTAAGACCAAGAGCCACCCTCAGTTTTTCTATAAATAGAAAGCTCATTCCTTCATTATTTCTTACAAATTCACTGAAACTCTAGAGAGAGAAACTATAGAGAGAAACAAGAAAAGTATTTTGCTACTTCACTTTTCCAATATTCAGCTCTTCTAAGGTAGGGAATATTATTTGTTGTACTCGTAAAGGTGTTATTCTTTCTTATTCATGAAGAGAACCGTTGTTATTCCATTGCTTATTATTCATTGAATAACTTTATAAAAGTGGCATACCCTATACATGACCTCGTGATATGCGAATACCCTATACTTGGTGAAATCCTTATATTATTCCATTCTTATTTATTCATTGAATAACTCATATATACGCGAATCCCTTTACTTGGTGACATTCTTCTATTATTTTTTTTATTCCGTTGGAACATCCTCGTTTCATGCTTTACGCCTGGACACTGGTTCCGCCTTTTTATTATTCTCGCCTTTATTATTCTATTGGAATATCCTCGTCTGTGTGTTTTACACCTACTTCGGTTCCGCTTTTATTATTCTCTTTATTATTCTATTGGAATATCCTCGTCTGTGTGTTTTACAATCGACTGGTTCCGCTTTTATTATTCTCAGTATTTATTATTCTGCTGAATAACTCGCCTATGCTTGAGTAACGCATGCATGGTGATTTCTTTTGTTATTTCATTCGCTATTATACTCAACAATTAAAATTTTGACTTATATACTCCATGAATTTAGTGGAATATCCTCGATATTTGCACTTCATCCAAAGAATTTTAATGAAAATATTTTTCTGAGCATTCTTGAATTTTACTCTACAAAGCAGTATCATGTTGACAATTTGGACGTTATTAGTTCCTGAATAAATTAATTCGTGAACTTGTTTTATTGAATTATTATGTCATTGTCATCATCCTCATGTTATATTATGTTATCTTTGGCTTACGTGCATAGATGAACTTAGTATGATTATGACCAGGGATCATTCGGTATAATCATGGCTTGATATAAATGATGTGACAAAAGTCCTCAGTGGCCTGTAATGCAGTGATGGATAGTTTTTGGTATGATTATGACCATGGGTGATTCGGTATAGTCATGACCATTGATAATTTGATGAAAATCCTTGACCGTGGTACATGGATGATTAGATATTGTGGTTTATTCATTAAACTGAGTCTTAGTGATAAAAATTTATGAAAACCTTTTAAAACCTAAAAGATAGTAGACTTTATTTTCTACTTGACTCTTTTAATGGATTGCATATTCATTTGCAGCTTAAACCGGTTGTCTCATTGTATTTTATCAGTTTAACATTGTTGAAGACTATTGATAATTTATTCTGCATTATCTTAGTTATAATATTTCTTACTGGGCTAGTTGAGCTCACCCTTTCTTTCACTGTTCTCTTCAGGAAATGAGAATATAGCTGGGACGAGTCGGGAAAAGAGTGATGGTCCCGAAGATAGCATTAGTAGTCCTCACTATTCTCTTAAATAGTGTGACAATAAATGTAATGAGGACTCCTTGAGTATGGATATTGTCTAAATGACAATATTCCTATTAGAACTCTCAGTTTATGTATTGTCGTATGTTACACGACATATGTATAATTAAGTTTGTATTTGAATTTATGTACCATGTAAGTGGCGACCCAAGATGGGTGACGTATACCTAATTTTGGGGGCGTCACATCTCAAGTATGTGTTTTTGGGAAATTCTAATACTTTACCTTTTATTATTGCATCTACACTTAACGATTTGCAAGAAAGTAAGTTGTTGAGGATACTTCGAGAGTACAAGTCTGCAATAGGATCGATAATTGCCGACATCAAGGGAATAAGCCCTTCATTTTGTATTCACAAGATACTCTTAGAAGAGGATGCAAAGCGATAGTGGAACAGTAGAGAAGACTCAATCCAATCATGAAAGAGGTTGTAAAGAAAGAGATTTTGAAATGGTTGGATGCTAGATAATATACCCTATTTCAGACATTTCATGGCTAAGCCCAGTTCAATGTGTTCCCAAGAAAGGTGGAATGACGGTTGTGACTAACGATGACAATGAATTGATATCGACAAGGACAACGACTGGCTGGAGGGTGTTCATGGATTACAGGAAGCTTAACAAGGTAATCCGAAAGGACCACTTTCATCTATCCTTCATCGATCAGATGTAGGACCGCTTAGCCGAACATCAATATTATTGCCTATTGGATGGATATTTGTGGTATAACCAGATCGTTATTGTAGGACCCCAACTTTCAGGAATAAAGATTTAATTTCTCAAAATATATTTTTGAATATTATGGTATGAATTTGATATATCGTTATAGTTGTGGGTAATATTTATAAATTTTGCAAAGTAAGCAAGGTGTCATAAAATATTCGATTAGTCGGGGAATATTCGTTTTAACAGGGAATATTCGTACGACGACACAATCATTGGTGGACCCCACAACGAAATTATTGTCGGAGGTAGAAAATGATAGAAATATCTTTTTATAAAAATAACGACGAAAGTTTTACCGTTAACTGTTGTAATACCCGGTGATAAAAGTACAGTAATACGCGTGGTTGCATAGTAGCACACGATATTGATTATTGATGCTTATGTGAAAATTCACTTAGTTATACTCAATTATTGTTACAATAATTGTTGCATAGTATTTAACATTATTGATTCAATTATTGTCAATATTTTATATTATTAAATCAATAATTGAGATGACAAGTTATTCATATTATTATTTGCATTATTGACAATGTCAAGAAAGTTCTGTAGAGGAAAGGGGTTTTATCACCTAATTATGCGCTAATAGGGAGAAATCCTTATCGAAAAGCCCCCTCTTTCTTGAGAATGATCTGGTTGTTAATATTGCAAGTTATATTATTGATGAATAAATGTTGTTAAAAATATTTAGGGGATTTTTATGAAGTATTTGTTATAAATTTGGTTTTTTATATGGACCCCCACTTACTCATTTTTCAAAATTATCGGTAAAAGTTATCTCAATTTTTGTTATATATATATATATATTATAAGTTTTATTTTTATGAAAAATTGAATATATTATATTTTATTATGCATAGTGTCTACATAGTGTTTGTATAGTAAATCATGTGAATTTCGAATTCAGCCGATTCAGCCCGTGATTATTTCTTCTGTGTAGTCCGTGATTTTCAAAATTCAAATAGTATCCTTCTAAAAGGGATATTATTTTTGTTCAATATTTGTATTATATAAATAGGATGCTTAGTTTAGAATTGAAAATCACATAAGAATAAGAGAATTCTTCTTCTATAATATTGAGCACATTTCTTTAGAATTTAAGAAAGCTTTGAGTGTAGAAAATAGTTTAAGTTTTCTTCAAGAATATCCCCGCCCTACCAGTCAGAAGTACTCTCTTTTTAAGGTAAGTGATATTATTTTTGTTCAATATTTGTATGAAATAATATTTTCTTCCATACTTTGTAGTATGTAAATAATATTATTTCATTTCTGATTCGGAATTCTACACTCATTTTGTTAAAGTATTCCTTCCATACTCCTTAAAATTAGTAGAATATCCTTGAAATTTGCATTTCATCTAGTATCTTTTCACGAAAATATTATTCTGGACATTCTTGATAAGATTTAATTTTTTTATGTCGGTGTACTATTCACGTGGTACTATTTCCAAAGTACTATTCATGGGATACTATTCACTAGGGTACTATTCACCTGGGGTACTATTCATAACAAAAATTGATTTCTTTTCGGTCCAAATCATTTTTGATACAATATTATTCTTGAATTTTACTCCACAAATCAGTATCATTTTGACAATTTGGACATTATTGAATTCTAAATAAATTGAATTATAAATCTTTAAAATTTATCCTTTACTTTCTTTTAAATGAATTCTTATATCATTGTCATCATTCTCATGCTTATATTGTGATGAAAGTCCTCATTGGCCCATAGTGCATTGATGGACATTTGTTGGTATGATTATGACTAGGGATTATTCGATATAATGATGACCTATAATGATAAAAATGATGTGGTAAAAGTCCTCATTGGCCTGTAGTGCATTGATGCATAGTTGTTGGCATAATCATGACCATTGGTTATAACACGAATATCCTTGGCCCGTAGTGCATGGATAATTCGTGGACGTGATACTAATGAATATCCTTGGCCCTAGTGCATGGATAATTCAGTGAAGTAGATTATTTATTGACTCTTCTAATTGATTGATTGTTTCACTGTAGTTAAACTTGTTGTTTATTATATTCTATCATTTTAACACACTGTTGAACGCTAACGATAATTTATTTTACATTATCTTAGTCATAATATTTCTTACTGAGCTAGTTGAGCTCACCCTTTTGCTTTCATTATTATCTTCAAGAATTGAGAACGTAGCCGAGACTAGTAGGGGAATGGAGTGACGGTCCGAGATGGTGGCTGTGTAAAACCACAAAACCTTAATAAGACTAGGATATGTAATTCAGTTATATTAATAAAATATCTCTGTTCTGAAAGTGTTATGTGTTAATGTATACTCTATTTAACAAATTAAGTCAAATAAATTTTCGTTCGAAAAATGACGTGTAAGACACCTCGTGCTTAAAAATTTATGTCCGAAAATTGGCTTTTCGGTATATTTGTTTTAACAAATTGCTTTATCGTGCTTACACTGACAAAACGCTTTGTCGTGCTTATTAGGATTTGTGGAACCTAAGTTAAAAACCCAAGATTACAAACCCTAACCCTTATTAGAAAACCCTAACCCTAATTTGTAAACCTTAACCTTAATTAGCTAGACTAAACCCTTATTAGGTTATCCTAATACCTAATCATGATGGCTAAACTTTAATTAGGTACTAATAAACCTCATTAAGTAACCCTAATCATAAAAAACCCTAATAAAGATTAGTGAGGATTAGGGCAAAATTAAGCTGCTAATTTGGTCAACTAGCTCACAAGTAGGTTGGGAGTCGTCCACACAAGTTTCAAGACATCACATGACATGTTTCCAAACTCCCAAGCACCACCATAGTCACAGATCAAATTTTTTCACTACTACAAAACAGTAAATAGATAACGCGTAAAAAACGTTATGGTTGTTATCCCAGAAATGTCGTGGTTAAGGGTGTCATCTATTTGACACCCTTTATTCAACATTTTTAAAATGTTGTAGTTTGACACATTATACAACGTTTTTTTCTTAAAAAAATGTTGTAGATTTGTTTTTCATAAATTATTAGATGCTTGAATACGTTCTAGAAGGTATGATTCCACAACGTTTTCTGGCTTAAAATGTTGTAGTTTAATATATCAGACAATGTTTAGACACATTTACACAATGTTTAAAATGTGTCATCTATTTAGACAAATTTATATAACATTTTTAAAGCGTTGTAGTGTGACTTAAAAATGTTGTAATGCATGCATATAACAACTATTTTTTGAAATTTCGGCCATAAAAAGTAACAACATACAACGTTTAAAAACATTTATACAACGTTTAGAAGGTGTCATTTATTTATACAAATTTATACAACGTTTTTAAAATTTTGTAGATTAACTTGAAAATTTTGTAATACATTTAACAATGTTGTAGCTATGCTGCATACATAACATTTTTAAAAAGAAATAAAAAGTTGTTGTTCACCTATATTACCGGTGCACATGCAATCTGCTAATGCCATGATATATAGATAAAAAAGGTCTAAATTCTCATTTAAATTAAAAAAGTTGTTGTTCACCTATATTACCGGTGCACGTGTTTGTACTATATAGAAATTTTGATCAATGATTGATCGGATAAGATTTAAAATTAATAAACCCTAATAAGATATTAGAAACCCTAATCTCAGGATTAGAATCCCTAACGCACAGTTAGAATCCCTAATCGAAAGTCGAGAAACCCTAATTTCATATTCGAGATTCCTAAACCCTAATCCTAATTAGCAAGCTTCAAGTGATTAGTAAATGTTAATATAATTAGGAAACCCTAATTATACTTTAGAAATATTAATTTCTATTTAAAACCATAATTATAGTTTTGAAATCTTAATTTTTCTAATTAAAAACTCTAATTAGAAATTTTTATAAACTAAAGTTTTAAAACTTAAGGGTTAGGACCTTAGGTTTAAATCCTAAGGGTTAAACTTTAAGGGTTTGGATAATTGACCATCATGCCATTAAATTTAGAATACAAATGACAAAAATACCCTTTTTACATTTTTAATAAGCTAACTTTTAAAAATTGCTAAAACTTTAGTTGGTAACCTAATGCCTTGACTTTATGATTCAAATCTCAGCCATATCTGATCCAACATTGATGCCTAGCCATTATAGATACATTGTATCACATTGTAAGATATTAAGAAAGAGAAAGTATTCTAAACTTAGTCATTTTGTATACAAGCTCTCAACAACTCATTCTCTCTCAAACCTTCCAAATTTGCTAATTGTATCAGTCCCTAAAACACTTCATAGATCATCAAGATCAGTTCAGTAGATCTAAGATCAAAGCTTTGCATTACAAAGGTATAAACCCTAGCTAGCCCTTTGATCTTGTATGCTTGTAAAGATTTTTGTTTCAGTGTTTAATCAGGTGTTATATGATATTTTTAGATGATCTATGTTGATTCATCATGGATCCATTGCATCAAAGTGCTTTAAAATTGAGTTTTTCAAAAATTGTTCTTGAGCTTGAAAAGTGGTTTGACAACCGAATGTCAGTGGCCACAAATCATTGCTCGTTTATGATATTTGTAGTTTTAAAGTTGTTATATATAGCTTGTCATATGTTCTTTTATCTGGAATTGAAATCTGTAACACCCCCATACCTATACTCCCGTGGTATCCGGTATGGTGTTTACAGAGAATTAACATAATGCATTTAAATCTATACACCCATGGTATCTGATTAAAATATTACATTAGATAGAGGGACTATCAGATATAATTCCCATAGATTCAAGATTCACAGTATCCCATAAAAGATGGTAATTCCCAATAGAAATATTACTGTGTTTGGCTACCCTCACTTGAATATATGAATCAGATCTCGTGATTGTAGTCTATCTATCCGAAATTTAGAGTATCAATAATAACATGAACAGTCCATATTACCAATACCCTCACCCAGATGTATAGTCTATGTCATGCGAATATATACTATGTGTGAGACCCCATATTTTATCAATAAAGATTTAAATTTTGTCGAAATAATTTTTTAATATTATGGTGTGAATTTAAGATAATATTATAGTTGTGGGTAGTATTTATAAATTTTGCAAAGTATGCAAGTTGTTATAAAATATTCGTTTGGTTGGGAATATTCTTTTTTGTTTGGGAATATTCGATGCGACTGGCTCAATCATTAGTGGACCCCTACAACGAAAAAGTATTGTCGTAGTTAAAAATGACAAAATTATCTTTCTATAAAAATAACTACAAAGGTGTTACCGTTAAAACCGTTGAACTACCCTAAGAGTAAAAGTACGATGTCTGCCGTAGTTGTATAGTAGCACACGATATTGATTATTGATGCTTACGTGAGAAGTCACTCAAACGGCGCTTAATTATTGCTACAGTAATTGCTGCATCATATCTCTTATATTATTGATTCAATTATTGTCACAGTATCATCTGTATAATATGTTATAGTATTAAATCAATAATTGAGACGACAAGTTATAAATAATTAATAATTGTTGAAAGATTAAATATGTGTTGATTAAAAATAAAATGATTTGTGGTAATATTTATTCAATCCTTGATGTATATAAAGAGTCTGTTATGAGACATTTGTGGTAAGTTTGATTATTTTATGGGGGGCCCATATGTCATCATCTAAGAGTCTCTTCGTCAATAGTAATTACCTTCGTCAATAGTAATTACCTTTGTGAATAGTAATTACCTTCGTCAATAGTAATTACCTTCGTCAATAGTAATTACCTTTGTGAATAGTAATTACCTTCGTCAATAGTAATTACCTTTGTGAATAGTAATTACCTTCGTCAATAGTAATTACCTTTACCAGGCGTCAAACCACTTGTCGTTTCACATTACAGGCGTCGAACCACTTGTCGTTTCACATTACAGGCGTCGAACCACTTGTCGTTTCACATTACAGGCGTCGAACCACTTGTCGTTTCACATTACAGGCGTCAAACCACTTTTCTTTTCATATCACCAATCAAATCAAGCCACTTACCTTTTCACACGGCAAAAGTGCTAAGCTAGAAATCTTCTATAAATAGAGGCCTAGTGCTTCATTATTTTTCACGAATTCACTGAAACTCTAGAGAGAGAAACTATAGAGAGAAAGAAGAAAAGTATTCTGCTACTTCACCTTGCCAATATTCAGTTCTTCTAAGGTAAGGGATATTATTTGTTGTACCCGTAATGGGTGTTATTCTTTCTTCTTGAAGAGAACTTCTGTTATTCCATTCTATATTATTCTGTTGGAATAACCTGTAAAAGTGGCATACCCTATACATGACCTGTATACGCGGCATACCCTATACTTGGTGAAATCCATTTTGTTATTCCATTGCTTATTATTCTCATTGGAATAACTCAGATAATGTGGTTTACCCTATACTTGGTGACATTCTTCTATTATTCGCTCAACATCCTGTCATGTGTTTTACACCGGACCGGTTCCGCCTTTTATTATTCTGCTGGAACATCCTCGCTCGTGTGTTTTACACCGGACCGGGTTCTGTCTTTATCATTCTCATTGGAATATCCTATCTCGTGTATTTTACACCGATCCGGTTCCATCTTTATTATTCTGTTGGAACATCCTCGCTTGGTGTGAATTTCACCGACCGGTTCCGTTATTATTATTCTCGCTGGAATAACTTTGTCTATGCGGCAATACGCATGCATGGTGATTTCTTTTATTATTCCATTCTTTATTATACCCAAATTGGTTAAAACTTTGACTTCTATACTCCATGAAATTAGTAGAATATCCTTGATATTTGCGTTTCATCCAAAGATATCTTTCATGGAAATATTCTTCTGATCATTCTTGAATTTTAATCTACAAAACAGTATCATTTTGACAATTTGGACGTTAATAATTCCTGGATAAAATAATTCTTGAACTTGTTTTATTGAATTATTATGTCATTGTCATCATCCTCATGTTATATTATGTTATCTTCGGCTTACGTGTATAGATGAACTTAGTATGATTATGACCAGGGATCATTCGGTATAATCATGGCTTGTTATAAATGATGTGATAAAAGTCCTCAGTGGCCTGTAATGCAGTGATGGATAGTTTTTGGTATGATTATGACCAGGGGTGATTCGGTATAGTCATGACCATTGATAATTTGATGAATATCCTCGGTCAGTAATGCGTAAGTGATTCGATGATGTGAATTATTTATTAAAGTTCTAGTCTCAAATTTATAATAGTGATGAAAACCTTTTAAACCTAAAAGATAGTAGACTTTATTCTCTACTTGACTCTTTTAATGGATTGCTTATTCATTGCAGCTTAAACTTGTTGTCTATTGTATTTTATCGGTTTAACACTCGTTGAAGGCTAATGATAAATTATTCGCATTATCTTAGTCATAATATTTCTTCTTGAGCTAGTTGAGCTCACCCTTTCTTTCACCTTTTTCTCTTGAAATGAGAACATAGCCGGGACGAGTTGGGGAAAGGAGTAATGGTCCGTGAGGATAGCATTAGTAGTCCTCACTATTCGCGTGAAATAGTGTGATAATAGTAGTAATGAGGACTCTGTTGAGTTTGTATAATATCTAGTAGACAATATTTGTATTCAAACTCACGCTTATGTCGTATTGTACATGACAGTTATATTAGTAAGTTGTATTTGAATTTATGTACCATGTAAGTGGCGACCCAAGATGGGTGACGTATACCTAATTTTGGCGGCGTCACACTATGGTATCAATAGTAACTATTTATCTGAAATTTAGAGTATTAATAACAACATGAATAGTCCATGCTATTAACACCCTCACTCAGATAAATAGTTCCCAAGGATCTCAACTAGAATAGAAGACATCTAATTTTACATCTATGTATGTAAAAAAACACGGTTGCGAAAATAAAATATGTTATATATATCATAATATTATGATTCGATTACAAAATTCTCATTACGGGTTCTTATTACAAGGTATTCATATAGACAATAATATAATCTAATCTATGTAGGACGCCTTTATTATCTACTCCGGATGTTCCAGATTATCGTCTAACATTGCAAAATGTAATAATTTGCAAGGGTGAGCTATGACATGTTCAAAGAAGTTGTATATTTATAACAATATAGGATTTGAAGAATTATAACAATTCAAATTTCAACTGATAGTTGTTACCATTTCTGGATTTCTAATTCCAACTAGTTCTGGAATTTTTATCATTTCTGTCAGTCACAAAGACTTAGAAATTTTGTTTAGATGTGAGATAGGGGATCAGCCTATTCAACATCCTAGGAATATGCATCTCATCCTACTAGTGCTTAACATACACTAAACTCATTATCAATATATTCATTGACTAAACATCGTTCCCTTACGGGATACTCAACTTCAGTATAAGATTGTCTTACCAAAATAATTTGGCTTGAAACAACAGTTTATGCTCAATAAACAATATCATATGGATAAATAATTCATTTCTTAGTTATGCTGGAACTATAGCAATAACTTTTCAATAATAGGTAATTCAATGTAGGTGTATTATATCAGTAGTATATCAAGATAGAATCTTGTTCAGCGAATAAACAGGGTTGATAAATTTTACATAAGTAATAAAAATTGGGTATAGGAGACTTGCCTGAGCGTAGATCTATACTATTTGAACGCTAATAAGTACCTATGACGTTCAAAAATATAAATCTAACACGTTAGTATTGATAAAAATACCCAAATAAAACATTTATTTAATACTGGGTTAGATTTAATAGGGTTTGACTTTTAATACCTTTGGTAAATGAACTAAATTTTATTTATAAAATTTGGTTATATTTTAAAAATTTAATTATCCTTATAATATATTTTAGAAGGTTTAAAATATTTTTAAATTATTTATTAATCCTTTAAATGATTTTTAAATCATTTATCTCTATTTATAAGAAATTTATATTTACTAAAATTTTATAAAAACATTATTTAATATTATTAAATAATTTACAAACATTTATTATGATTTTTATTTCAATAATAATATTTTTACATAATTATTTATTATTTAAAAGTAATTATTCTAATTACTTTATTAATAAGTTAATTATAAATAATATCTAAATAAGATAGAATAATTATTATATTTTTGTAGAAATGTCAGAAATAATTTATAATAATTTAATATAATTTTAAAAACTGTTTTAATTAATTATTTCTAATTTTTTTAATTTATTTTTAAAGAAAATAATTTCTGTTTGTCGTTAAAGCTCTACAGTGACAGAAAAGTGTCGCTGTAGGTGTTCTTGAGTTTCTGGGCAGCCGTTGGTCATGGTCAAGTAACCAGTTTGACCCTCAAATAGCTCGTTACTGGTAATGATTTTTGGTTAGATCAAGTATTGGTGTTGTAGTACTCATACAATAGTACAAGATCAAGTAATAATCAGGCTTTAATCTACATCTAACAAGAAATTATAAAGGTCTAAAGTTACTTGTCGAGTCGTTTCTTGGGTTTCGGGTAACCTGAATGTTGGTCATGGTCGGTCAATGGTTTTGTGGCTTGAATAACATTGATTCTGTATGTTTTGTTTGTTGTAACATGTAGTCTATATGTCAGGGTACATATATATAACATTAACATGAACAAATCTTAATTCTAAGGTCTCTATTTATGCTGGTCAAAGTACAGCTACCAACTGTTCTTCGTGTTCTTCAGTTTATGGAAAAAACCCAAAAACTTAGTCATGCTCGGTCAACTATTTTTGACCAATAATTCTGGTAATCCTATGAGTTGTTTGTTCGATTGAATATTGTAGATATGTAGTATGTATAATAGGTTACCAGTATATAACAAAAACATAAACAATTAAGAATCAGAAGACGATTAAACAGGTCGATCAAAGTAGCCGGTTCAACTGTTCTTGAGCTTTCTAGGCAACCCAGAAAACCAACTTCCGTGAACGGTCAACCCACTTTGACTACTTATATGTTGGAATCTATGGTTCATCTGAACCTATTTTCTTTTCCAGATTAAAGACCTACTAACAGGCTACAAATACCAATCAATTAACAGACCAAATCATAAACACACATGAATCTAAAATACATGACATTCGGCTGTCAGACCATTTTTTTTCAAAATTTCCAGATTTCATAAAAAGCTTAATTAAGGCATCTAGATGTTATGAAAATGTGTTATATCACTCTAGCATACTTTCTAACATCCTAATATATAATTCTAAACATCCAAACAACAAAATTAATAATGGATCAAAGACCTAATTATAAACTAGGGGTGGCACCTTAACTTTAGCAATTCTTGATTCTATCTTTTGATCTTGTTGCTGTTAACACCCAGGCTTGATATGGTAGTTTTATAAGTTTATCTAGGCTTTGAGAATTCATGAGTTTTCTCAGCCCTAAGGTTCCTATTTATAGCAATCTTCAACTTGGCTTTTTGATCATTTTTCCAAATACTTGCCTCCATAAAGATCTGATTTATGACTCTTCTGCTGCTTGGGAGTTTGGAAGCATGTCATGTGATGTCTTGGATCTTGAAATGGTGACTCCCAACCTACTTGTGAGCTAGTTGATCAAGATGGATAAGATTTATCTATCGACATTAAATAATTTATAGAATTATTTTATTGTAGTAAATTGGTCACATTAAAATATCTTTGATAATCACAAATTTCTTGAGTATATGTACGAGTGAATATCAAGTCTAAGGTAGTGCAATCTTACTCTTTAATGGTTGATTTATATGAGCTGGGCTAAACGATTCCTTCAGAGATAAGAGGTATATACGAATTGGTAATCGATCTAACTCACTGTGAAAATAGTGTAGACGAGACAAAAACTAATTTGTTGGTTGTTTGTGGGAAATCACTCAGTGTACTATATTGAATACTATTAAAGACTCGACGCGTGCTGTGTTTAGACTTTTATGCGTGTACGTTGTTGGCGAGAAAAGAAAATAGATATACCTTTAAAGTGGTTAGAGAATTATTGAGTGAATTAATACACGTCGAGGAGTGAAGATTAAAGGAATATATGTATGTGTTACATTCGAGTTTTGTGTTATGGGTGGTATGAAACAATAAAGGAGATGTATAGTTGGTTAAACTAATAAGGGAAATAGAGTTTTAAATCTCGAAGCGTAACCCTTGAATTGTCAAGGGAAATAGTAATTGATGATGTGAAACCAAATAGAGGATTGATGTTAGTCGAGTTAACGCTTAAGGAGGATGTGTAAAGTGTTTAGAAGTGTAAGGTTTCAGCTTACTAATGCGTAACTTGAACTTATGCGCTGAGAATTTGGTATGGCGCAATTGCCTTATTATTAAGTTTATGACCATCAGTAGCGATTACTTGGCCCCAGAGAAAACTCTGAGTTAGTTATGAAAATGTGATTTGCAAGCCATGTATACTAATAACTCTTATAAGGTCGTGAATGGTGACTAAGTGTTCATGAGGAAATTTAGTTAGGAAAACATGACTTGAATAAAGATTTACTTAATTAACCCAGAATAAATATGGTTGATTAAGAGAGATTATGGAATATTATATTATAATCCTTGTATGGCTGTGGCGTGATAATAACTTAAACGAAAAAGGGTTAGTTCACTTGTACAAGATAGTGAGTTAACTTATGTGTTTAGCATAAGAGTATGAAAGAAATATGTTAAATAACATTTGATATTTTAATATATTACATAGTCTTGTAATATATAAAAGGGTTGATATTGGAAAGATAAATGATTAATATTAATTATTGTGTGGGTTGAAAGTACCCAACTAAATGATATTTAGCCCAATTAAAATATTAATGTGGGTATAATCATTAAATAATATTACTAGGGGTAATATGGAAAATGTGAGCAGTAGAATCATATAATACCTACGACTTAAGAATACGTGAGGTGTGACATTTAATTGAGACTATTGATATAAGGTACCAAGTGGTACAGTGAAATCATATGTAGTGGTAATACATAAATAATTAAAAATCTGTGTATTCTAGAAACTGGTAGGAGATTAAAGGTTTGAATAAACATTAATATTAAAGAAGGTTATAGTGTGGTTATGTGAGTAATAGAAATAATGTTGGAACTACTCGGACAATAAAGCCTAACTGCGTTGTTTTAATGCGTGTATTTAATGTACATGGACTATATGATGTGAGCATAAAATTAATCTTTAAATTCCTAATATGGTAACAAGTTTACCTTAATATTACATTATGGGAATTAAAAGAACCAAACCAAGCCTTAGAATAACAAGTTGCTGAGATTTTTGCTCTTGTCCCAAATTTAGTGTCACCAAGTACATGAACAGTGACTTAGAAGCTAGAACACATAATTTCCAGATGGCTAAGCATAGGTGATCATGGCTAGCTAGGTGATTGGTATTGAGTTGGTAAACAACTCTCAAGCAACCTTTGTTTCTTCCCATTACACCATGGATTCCAAGATTATGTAATAACAATGCCTAGTCCATGTTTTCTCTATAAATGCAAGCTTGAGTTCAGATTTTGTGTTGCTAAGTGTTGTACAAGTGAGCAGTTCTAAAGTTGTTGAGCAATTGTAGAAGCCTATTCAGTGTGTGAGGAGTCCAAGTTAAGCTCAAGAAGGTATAATTTCCAATTATGTTCTTGAGATGGGTCTTGCTTGATTCTTGTAATTTCTTAAAATTTTATGTCAAGCATGATGAATTAGCATGTTATAATGCATTTAAGAAGTTTACTAGCATGTATGAACACCTAAACTAGACATGGCGCAGCTGCGCCACAATTGAACTAAGGCACAACGCAGCTACGTCGGCCTCTGAGTTTAGTTTTTATTTTCCGTTTTAAGGTATGATCAGCGTTGGTAAAGTACTATGACTTAAACTAGCATGCAAGCTTTTGTAACATGAATACACAAGTATAATAACTTAATGTGATCATGTCTTACTAAGATTTACATGAATTGGTATAAGATCTTTAACAAGGGCTTTAAAGTTTTGAAAATGAACTTTGTTGAAACTCATGATTCTACAAGGTTTGAGCTTAGTGGTCTATACACATGACTGATTTTACAGATAAATGAGCATGCTATAGTGTACATAGTTCCTTTGTTTATAATCAAACTCGTTAGACCTTGTGTGAAAGAAGTTTTTAAGAAAACTATGTATGATAGAACTAAGGTTCATGAAGGCTATTTGATATACATTCTGACCTTGCAAGCATGTTAACATGACTTGACTACATTTGAATAGAGCCTTAAAGTTGTCTGGTATGTGTTGAGTGGCATTGTTCAAGTTTAAAGTGGTTTCAAAAGCAAACTTAAACATATTACAAAATTTTAGTTACATTACATGGATATCTAGATTCTAAAGGATTTATAAGTCATGTTATGTCTATAATATCCCTAGATATGATTTATATGTGCTATATTACATCGTTCATGAAAAAATGATTTCAAGGGTAACCTCGAGCATGTTTTTGAACTTATGTTGCATTATATGAGTATTTAGAATTTAAAGGCTCGAGATGCCAGGTTATGTTTCATTATGTCTTTAAACATAAGTTGTATATGTTAAACATAATGGAAGCGAACCAATCATGAGGTTAAAGTATGTTTTAATTTTTAAACGAAGCTAGCTATGAGTAATAGATATGAATATGCATGAGCATGGGTAGTATAGATTATGTGACCTCTTTATGAGAACATAAGGCTAATTAGTACACCTCATGATTACATACCCCTATTTAGTTTTGATTTCATGAAAATCCTAAACTAAAGTCTCTAACATATAAGGTTGAACTTGAAGTGGTTATACAAGTATGTAAAGACCTCTAGCGTGTATGCATGTTAAGTGTAAGTGTCTAAATGTAAGAAAGTATGGACTAAAAATAGGAAGTGCAAAGCTCACCTCTTGGTGCGGCGAGGCACGGCACAAACAGTAAATTGCTACTGTCCCTAAGTCCGGATAGGCACAACACAAGCTACCATCCTCCTAGCTTATAAATGAGTTCTATTTTTTATTTGATGTTTGAAGCATGGTAGTATGATTACTTTAAATTTCAATATATGATCAGTATGCTAGGTAATGTGTTAAGAAGCATGTTATGTGATAAAAATGAATGTTAATCATAACTTTCGAACGTTAAGTTCAAAGGAATGTTTACATGATATAAAACAATGATACGTTGGTTGAATTTGTGAGGTCTTACAATCTGATTTGTGCTATATAGGTAATGTTGTATAAAGTTACAACTAAGTTAGACGTTTATGTGTACGGTTGAACTTAACGATATGAGTTTTAAATGTGTCGAACACATAGCGAGTCAAGTATGTGATAGATGTAAATGAATATTGATGTCATGTATGGGTGACTAAGGTATACTATACATACCTAGCTATTCTATGCGCATGATGAGAAAGTGAAGTGTAGGTTTTACGAACCTAGTTAAAAAATAATGTAACATTGTTATTACATTTAGAATGCATGAAATATATTACTGATGGATATGAATCCATGATTATATAACTGTGTAGGAATACACGCAGTGCAGATAAGCTTTAAGAAGTTAAGTTGTGAGACCCCAAATTTTATGAATAACAATTTAAATTTCTCAAAATATTTTTTTGAATATTATGGTGTGGATTTGATATAATGTTATAGTTGTGGGTAATATTTATAAATTTGATATAATGTTAATGTTATAAATTTGAATATTAAGTCGTAGTTAATAAACTACGAATCAGGCAAGTCTCTCAGTTCCTATTTGATATATGAATTCAATAACTGTTAGTTGAGCTATATTATGCTATACAAATGTTGATGTATATATATGAAATGCATATGAGATATGTATGAAATGTGAAAGTTGATCTTTGATGATATGCTTGTGAAGTAAATCTCTATGTCTGTTATGTGAGAAGTAACATGCGTAGTAAATATTAATTGATTATGAATGCATGAACTGAATATGCTATTATATGCTATGTGCTGCATGAAAACTGTTAGAATTGTTGGGCTGTCGAGCTCACCCTTGCAAATAACCACTTTTGTAGGTTAAGGATTCGCGGTAAAGATTACGTGCTACTTGATTTATAAAGTTCAATAGTAATTGAAGGAGATTGGTTTATGTGTTTAAATATATACTCTTGAACCATGTTTAAGTTCTAGGAGTCGTACAAGATAGTATTTTACGAGGTGTAATACATGTTGCATTGTAAAGTTTTATTATGTTATACATAGAGAAATTCGAATTGAGATGTAAATATTTATACAGTAATTCGAATAGACTGAATCATAACATGATTTGATTCAGGGAATTGTAATTGATTCAAGTTAAGAAATCAATAAAATATTATTTTTCAAATGAGATTGAAAAAGTTTAAATTATTCCGCATATTTATATAACATCTAATGTGATGTAAAAAAGGAATGATAAATGACCAAGATTTGAACTTATAAAAGTTTGTGGTCATTATATAGATTTTGGAAGTGGAAAGAATTTATATTTTAAATTGTAATAAGTACAGTGATATTCATTAAGTTATGAATAATTGATATAAATAGTTTGACGATAGTAGTATCAGAGATGTAGGTTATAAACTATAGGTAAGTGTACCTTAGGCTATAACCTGAGAGAGAGAAAAAGATAAAGATTAAAATATATATAAGCAAAGATTCAAAGAAGAATCTTGAAGTGTCTAAGAGAATGCGAATTCACGAGTTTCTTAACTCTGATAATAAAAATGATAAGATGGTGTCTATATGACAAAGATGATAAGAATGAACTCAAGTGGAGTTTTTTTGATAATTGGGAAAGAACCCTAAGGAAAATTGATGATCACGACGTGATCGGATTAAGCTATGAAGTGATAAATAGTCTGTAATGACTAAGTGTGTATAGCTTGATGCTATAAGTGAATGTACTATGAAATTGTATGATATGAACTCATGAGGAGTTGTATGTGATGAGAAATAAAGAATTCGTATCGAGAAAAGTGTAAGATAGAGTTAAGTGGGATTTCAATTGAGGATCCATGTCAGCAGCTGAGTTGTATGATTCCTTGTGTGGGCGGGGAATTGTACGTGGTGTAAAAACCACTTAGTTCTGGCACTGATGATCATTGAAATGTTTGTGTCGCGCTATATGCTATATACTTATTGAGAAGGTGATTCTTTTCTCATGTACATAACATATAGATATGTTATAGTTAGAGAATATAAGGTTAAGTTGCGAGTTCTTAAAATTCATACCTATGGTACGTTCGTGACTCATAATCATATGAAATGTTTTTGAACCCCTCAGCGAATGGACGCCTAGGTCTGATTAAGGTAAGTTCTTAAACTCATATAATTGTGGCAAGTTCCTAAATTTCTAACGTGCGGTAAGTTTGATGAATTATATTAGATATATATATATATATATATATATATATATATTATGAAGTTAAAAAATTTTGTATAGTAAGCATTGATTGTGAGACCCCAAATTTTATGAATAAAGATTTAATTTGGTGTGGATTTGAGATAGTGTTATAGTTGTGGGTAGTATTTATAAATTTTGCAAAGTATGCAAGTGGTTATATAATATTCGATTGGTCGGGGAATATCCGTATGACGGCACAATAATAGGTGGACCCCACAACTGAAGTATCATCGTAGTTAGAAAACGACATAATTATCATTTTATAAAAATAACGACGAAAGTGTTACCATTAAAACTGTTGAACAACTCGGTAGTAAAAGTACAAGAATACGCTGGGTCAGATAAGAAGTACAATCGTATTGATTATTGATGCTTACGTGATAAGTCACTCAGTTATACTCAATTATTGCAACAGTAATTGTTGCATCATATCTCTCATATTGTTGATTCAATTATTGTCACAGTATAATCTGCATGATATATATTATTAAATCAATAATTGAGACGACAAAGTTATTCATATTATTATTTGCAATATTGACAATGTCTAGAAGTTCTGTCAAGGAGAGGTTTGATCACCTAATTGCGCGCCAATAAGGAGAAATCCTTATCGGAAAGCCCCCTCTTTCCTGGGAACGACATGGTTGTTAAATATTGTGAATTATAATATTAATGATGAATAAATTCATGTTAATTAAAGATGAAATTGATAGTTCCATTGTGTGGGAATTATTAGTATTAGTGGAAATCGATAATTAACCAGATAAATGAGCAATTTATTTCAATTGATTTACATGATTATAACTATGTGTTCACATGTGTATACTATTGATTCACATGATTTACTATTAGGGGAATTGTTGTAAGATTGATAATACTTGCATGACTAAGTTAAAAATGGAGGTATAGATGGAGGTACTATACTGTAATTCGTATTTTTACATGTCTAGAACTATTGATTCACATGATTTACTATTAGGGGAGGTGGTGCAAGTTTGATAATACTTGCAGGACTAAATTAAAAATGAAGGAAAACTGGTATTTCGAGCCCCAAAACGTGCAATTATCAAAACTATATTTTTCTATAAATAGAAGCTCATTCTTTCATTATTTTTCACCAATTCACTAAAGCTATAGAGCAATTATTATACAGAGAAATTATAGAGAGAAAGAAGAAGAGAAGTCTGCTACCTCACTATTCCAGTATCTAGTCTTCTTTTAAAGTAAGGGGTATTATTTCTTTCATACTCATGAAGAGAGCTTCTGTTATTCCATTCTTTATTATTATGTTGAAATAACTTGTCTATGCGAAGTACCGCATACATGGTGAAATTCTTTTATTATCCCATTCTTTATTATTATGTTGGAATAACCTGTCTATGCGAAGTACCACATACATGGTGAAATTCTTCTGTTATTCCATTCTTTATTATTATGTTGGAATAACCTATCTATGCGAAGTACAGCATACCTAGTGAAATTCTTCTGTTATTTCATTCTTGATTATTCTGTTGAAATATCTTGTTTGTGCGGATTACGCATGACCTAGTTCCATTCTTTATTATTCTGTTGGAATATCCTGTCTGTGCGGATTACGCATGACCTGGTTCTATTCTCTATTATTCTGTTGGAATATCCTGTCTGTGCGTATTACGCATGACCTGGTTCTATTATTTATTTTTCCGTTGGAATAACCTGTTTGTTCGGTGTATCGCATGCCTGGTGAATTCTTCTATTATTCCATTCTTTATTATTCTGTTAGAATAACCTATCTGTGTAGATTATCGCATGCATGGTGAATGATCCTTCGTATTTATTCTTTATTAAATTATGGAAATGATCTGTCTACGTGGATTACCGCAGGTGAAAATCCATTTACAGTTTTGTATATTCTATTATACTCGTATGAGATATAATTTCTTTTGTACTCATGATGAAATATCATTTTATTTGGTATTTTTCTGTTACGAGTTACTATTCATGGGTTACTATTCATTCAGTTACTATTCACTCTAGTATTATTCACTCGGGTATTCGGGGCACTTTTCGTGTCGGAGTACTATTCACGAGTTATTATTCACGGGTTACTATTCACCCAAATTATTATTCAACCGAATATTATTCGCTCGGGTATTTGGGGTACTTTTCTTGTCGAGGTACTATTCCCGAAGTACTATTCATGGGGTACTATTTACGATGAAAAATTGATTCTTTGCTGTCCAAATTATTTTTGGTACATGAATATTATTCTTAAATTTTACTCTACAAAGCAGTATCATGTTGACAATTTGGACGTTATTGATTTCTGGATAAATTAAATTATAAATCTTTAAAATTTATCCTTGAACTTGTTTTATTAAATTATTATGTCATTGTCATCATCCTCGTGATTATATTGTGATGAAAGTCATCTTTGGCTTACGTGCATAGATGGACTTGGTATGATTGTGACTAGGGATTATTCGGTATAATCATGACCGTAATGTAATGAATGATGTGGTAAAATTCCTCATTGGCCTGTAGTTCATTGATGGACAGTTGTTGGTATGATTATGACCAGGGATTATTCGGTATAATCATGACCATTGATGATTACTTGAATATCCTTGGCCGTGGTGCATGGATGATTCAATTTTATTTATTAAGCTGAGTCTCAGCGATAAAGTTGATGAAAAACTTTTTAAATTATAGAATATAGTAGATTTTATGCTCTACTTTTCTCTTCTAATGAATTGCTTATTCCGCTGCAGTTGTTGATCTAAAACATGTTGTCTATTATATTCCATCAGTTGTTATACTGTTGAAGGCTAAGGATAATTTATTTTGTATTATCTTAGTCATAATATTTCTTACTAGACTAGTTAAGCTCACCCTTTCTTTCATTGTTATCTTCAGGAAATGAGAATATAGTTGGGACAAGTCGGGGAATGGAGTGATGATCCAGTATAACTGGCTTTAGTAGTCCTCACTATTCTATGGAATAGTGTGATAATAATTGTAATGAGGACTCCATTGAGTGTGGATATTGTCTAGATGACAATATTTGTATTAAAACTCATATCATATGTTTTGTCGTATTTTACACGACAGTTGTATAAATACGTTGTATTTGATTTATGTACCATGTATTATCTGGTGACCCAAGATGGGTGATGTATACCTGTTTTGGGGGCGTCACAGTTGGCATCAAAGCTTAGGGATATGAACCCTGGCTAAGATGTGAGACAGGAACTAGGAGGGGAGAGACAGGGAATTCCTTCGCTAGTATGACCTACCTAAGTTTATTTGGTATTTAATTGGTCGGTCAGAGTATAGGGATAATATGTGATATGTCAATTAACCCTTGTTTTGTGACAGTGTTTGCGAATGACATCTAAAAATATTGAGATAAGCAATGAAGCATATGAGACCATTGAGTCAGCTCAACGAAAAGGTAACGACCAACAACAAGATAATAATCATACCGGTGACAACGGCCATCGGAACAATGATAACCATCGCGAGGGAAATTATCATGCCAAAAATGGTAACCACTTCGGTGGTAATCATGGCCAAGATAATAGAAGGGGAAATTTCAAGAAGAGAAGGTCATTTAGCTCGATTTTGTCGTATAGTGAAGTCAAGTCCAGCTGGGACGGAGGCACCAAAGGCGGATACGGACAAAACAAAGTCGGTGGAGCATTTTTTGTGACTTCTCAAAAAGCGAGTAACCCGAACGAAGTTAGCACGTGTTAGTTGATTATAAATTCTTGCGAAGTCTATACCTTATTGGATACCAGTTCTACCCATTATTTTATCTCTCTTGCTTGCGCTCAACATTTAAATTTGACTTCAGAGAAATTAGACTTTGACTTATCGGTTGAAACTTCGTTAGTAGAAACCTTCATTTAATGTGTTATCCAAGTCTTGGATGAGAGTCACAGTTTTTAAATGATATTTTTATCGTTAATAAATTTCCTGACGTATTCTCGAAGAACTTTCTGGCCTACCCCAGAGCGGGAAATCGAATTTTGAAATGACCCCAGTACAAAACTCATTTCTATAACCCTTAAATATTTCTTCAACCAAAATGAACGTATAATGCGCCAAAGATGTTGGCTCAAGCTGTTGAAGATTACAATCGTACCATTCAATATCACCGTGGAAGAGCGAACATGGTAGCTGACGCGTTGAGTAGAAGATCATATGCGTTTACTAGTGCGATGTTGTTAACACAAAGACCCATTTCGTATAACTTACAAATGATGAAAATAGAGTTAAAGACTCTAGGGACCCACGTGAAGATAACAAATATACGAGTAGAATCGACTTTATTCGATAAAGTTAAAAGTCGCTCAAGCTATATACCCGGAGCTGATAAATATGAAAATGAAGGTTCAAGAGGGCATTATTCTAGAAGCAAGAGTCGATGAAGAGAGGAAATCTTAACCCTCGATTTAATTGGCCCATTTGAAATCCTCGATCGAGTAGGAACTGTGGCATATAGACTCATTTTACCGCCAAGAATGTCGCGTGTTCATAACATTTTTCACGTATCGATTTTACGTAAATATGTGAACGACCCGAACCACATTATTAAATTAAAACTAGACGAGATAGCAGAAGATTTAACGTATGAGTAGATACATGTTAAAATCTTGGATAAGAAGGATCGTATTCAACACTCAAAGGTTAGACCTCAAGAGTTAGAATCTGAAATGAAGTCAAGGTATCCGCATCTCTTCGGCATACCAGGTACGTACGTAAATTTTGAGGGCAAAATTACATAAGGAGGGGACATTATGAGACCCCAAATTTTATGAATAAATATTTAATTTTTTCGAAATATTTTTTTGAATATTATGGTGTGGATTTGAGATAGTGTTATAGTTGTGGGTAGTATTTATAAATTTTGCAAAGTATGCAAGTGGTTATATAATATTTGATTGGTCAGCGAATATCCGTATGACGGCACAATCATTGGTGGACCCCACAACGGAAGTATTATCGTAGTTAGAAAACGATAAAATTATCATTTTATAAAAATAACGGCGAAAGTGTTGCCATTAAAACTGTTGAACTACTCGGTAGTAAAAGTACAGTAATACGCGTGGTTGCATAGTAGCACACAGTATTGATTATTGATGCTTACATGATAAGTCACTCAGTTATACTCAATTATTGCTACAGTAATTGCTGCATCATATCTCTCATATTATTGATTCAATTATTGTCATAGTATCATCTCCATGATATATATTATTAAATCAATAATTGACGACAAAGTTATTCATATTATTATTTGCAATATTGACAATGTCTAGAAGTTCTGTCAAGGAGAGGTTTGGTCACCTAATTACGCGCCAATAATGAGAAATCCTTATCGGAAATCCCCTCTTTCTGAGGACGACCCTTATTGTTAAATATTGTGAATTATAATATTAATGATGAATAAATTCGTGTTGATTAAAGATGAAATTGATAGTTTCATTGTGTGGGAAATATTAGTATTAGTAGAAATCAATATTTATTTCGATAATAATTGATGTATGGAGGTTATATTGACCAATCGGGTAATTAAACGAATAAATGAGCAATTAATTACTATTGATTCACATGATTATAACTATATATTCACATGTGTGTAATATTGATTCCCATGATTTACTATTAGGGGAATTGGTGCAAGATTGATAATACTTGCATGACTAAGTTAAAAATGGAGGTATAGTTGGAGGTACTATACTGTGATTCGTATTTTCACATGTCTAGAACTATTGATTCACATGATTTACTATTGATTCACATGATTTACTATTAGGGGAGATGGTGCAAGTTTGATAATACTTGCAGGACTAAATTAAAAATAAAGGAAAAGAGGAAGGTATTATACTGTATTATTTCGATCCCCAAAATGCGCAATTATCGAAACTATATTTTCCTATAAAATAGAAGCTCATTCCTTCACTATTTTTTTACCAATTCACTAAAGCTATAGAGCAATTATTATAGAGAGAAATTATAGAGAGAAAGAAGAAGAGAAGTCTGCTACATCACTATTCCAGTATCCAGTCTTCTTTTGAGGTAAGGGGTATTATTTCTTTCGAATTCATGAAGAGAGCTACTGTTATTCCATTCTTTATTATTATTTTGGAATAACCTGTCCATGCGAAGTACCACATACATGGTGAAATTATTCTATTATTCCATTCTTTATTATTATGTTGGAATAACTCATCTATAATGGCACCGTATACCGTGAAATTCTTCATTATTTCATTCTTTATTATTCTGTTGGAATATCCAGTCTGTGCGGATTACACATGACCTGGTTCCATTCGTTATTATTCTGTTGGAATATCCTGTCTGTGCGAATTACACATGACCTGGTTCCATTCTTTATTATTCTGTTGGTGTAGCGCCCCCAAATCCGGGTATCTTCCAACCCGACAGATAGTGATATATTGTACAACATTCATACATTCATTCAATTGAAAAGTCTCAAAGAATGAACATAACTTCTATATATTCAAAGTAATATTTACATTTCCCGGGTTCTATACCCATTACAAAGGTTCTTTGTCATAATATCAATTACATTACAACAATAGACCTATACTATTACAAGACAGCTTAATAATCTGCCTTAGCTTTTCCTTTATCCTTATTCAGTAAAACATTCACTCCGGTTAAAGACCTTGAGTATTCATTCTTTCTTTGAAAAGGACAACCCAGAACTAAGTGTGTAAGCCCGATATTACTTACGAGCAGTTCTAGGTGATCAGCCTATTGTACTCTATGTTGATCAACACTACATCCATTAAACGTATGTATGTTTAATCATTTGGCAACCTCACGTGCCTGTCGTTTTACCGACAAAACATTTTAACATTTCAGTCTTCTTTTGAAAACCATATCAAGTAGTTGACAAAAGATAATAACAGTTGATAACAGATCAATAATCCACTCCATATATCAAGTTTAGCCAAAGGAATTGGCTTTAATTTCATCATACCTCAATTCATGGGTAAGGATACATGAACTTTAAAAACTTGTTCAGATTGAACTGAGACAAGAGTTAGAATACTCGCCTTTAACGTCTGCTACGATGTAATTTACTTTACGTTCAAGTCTTTCAAGTCTCTACAATACATGATCACATAATGCCTCACGTTAGGTCATATTTAATCAAGTATGTTTATGACTATCTTACCCTTCATCTTAATCTAATTGTGTATTAGATTCTGTTACTATCTATTCCGGCTTTATCATTCTATTTGCATTCATAGATGAATAGGTTATTATCAAACTTTACACATTACTGTTAAGGTTTAACAATGTTTTAACAATGTTACTTCAAGTTCTTTAAGGTAGGTTTACTTCAAACTAATCACATTTTCTTTCTTTGCATTCATGTCTATTCTTCACTATCTTTCATCAAGGACCGGTGTCAGCAGCGCCTTTTAGATTCATAAAATATAACTTCTGTTTCATGAAAGTTAAGAGTATGGGAGTCCCGAACTTGGCGCTACAGCGTGAGTCCTTACTTAGTGGGTCGAGTCATGCGCCACTTTCGAAAGGGTCCTTAATCGTTCATTCAGGCCATGCTATTTTTCAAAACGTCTTATATAGTTCGCACTGTGGCACGAGTTTTTAGTAAGCTCAGTTACTATTACGGCGCTGTGGCGTGACCAAATGGCCTAGGGTTGGCGCTGTGGCACCAACTTTGTGCACCAGAAAAAAATTCAGTCCTTGAAATTTTGAGAACTTCCCGGGCTCATAACTTCTTCGTTATAAGTCTGAATTGGCTCGTTCAAAAGCCTACAGTTCACAAATTACGTAATCTACGCGTTCATAAATGTTCGTGAACGTTCAACGCTCGTTTCTTCGTTCTAAGTCAAAATTCGATCATTTTCGAGTCCGCAACTCTTAAATGACGAACATGACTTGTCTCCATTGGAAAACAACGTTTCCGAGTTCAAACTCAAAATTTGACTTCTAATCCGGGAATTTCACGAATTCGACGATTATCGTCTAATCGTGCGATTTTCGGCAAATCTTCATTACTTAGGATTTGTTCATTACTTCACTTGCATTCATTTCATTATATAACATCTTCACATACATAATACACCAACTTATACTCATGGTTGGATTTTGACTTATTTCTTCATAAGCTTATAACTTAATAAATTATAAACTACTTATGATCTCATCATTCATGACTTATGATAATTACAGTTTCTTAATTTGGAGAAGGAATCTTACTTTTGATGTTCTTGGTAGAAAGTCTTCTTCTTCTTCTCTCAAATGAAAGTGACTTATTTATAACTTAAACTCTCTAATAATTAAGCACTTTGAAATGTTTGAATTTAATTGAACAACTAACAAATGGCTAGCAAGCTCTTCTATTTATAGAATTTCCAAGATTAGGGTAGATTAGTCTTTACACAAATCCACCTCCTTACTATTTATTAATTGGCTAGCTCAAATCTTATCCTTTGCTTGGCCATTACATCTTTTACTTGGTAATTACATTACTTGATCATTACTCAAATAACTTGGTTACCACTTAACTTGGTCACCACTTTTAATACTTGATAACCACACATTAATCACATTAATATGGTTTGCCCCATGAGTTTGTCAACTCATGAATTCTAGCTTGGGTTTACATTAAATCAACCTTTGGGCTTTGTATTAACAAACACTAGTTGAGTCATTAATCCATAGTTGGGCCACAACCTTAATTCATTTGGGCTTGTACCGATTATAATCAATCTTCCAAGTCCATTTTCATTACTCAATACATATACTTATAGTTTATATATCATTCTCGTATTATACTTCGTATACAACTTCATAATATACGATATTCCTTCCTTCATACAAACTCGTATAATACTTCGTATTATACACATTTTCATTCCCTTTTACAATACCTAAGCATCATACAATTAATACTTACTTATTAATACTTCGCTCTTCTTAATGTTCTCGAATTAAGTCCGCAAGCGAAATATTACATTTTCCATAACTAGATTATTATTACATAATCCATCTTACCTTGATATTCTATCATTACGTATTTCTCAGAAATTCAAAAATAATTTCCGAGCAAATACTGATGAATAGTGTTTTTCGGAAAATTTCTCGAAAAACTTTTATTTTCGTCTTAGAAATTCAAACACTTTAATTCCTTCACGTAGTTCAAATACTATGACATTCCAACATCAATAGGTTATAGAATGACCATCTTGATATCACAAATAATATGATTTTATTATTATTTAATTTAATAAAATCATTTTACATTAAAATCTGAATTTATCAGTCGTTACAGTTGGAATAACCTGTCTGTGCGGTCTATCGCATGCCTGGTGAATTCTTCTGTTATTCCATTCTTTATTATTCTGTTGGAATAACCTATCTATGTGGATTATCGCATGCATGGTGAATGATCCTTCGTATTCATTCTTTATTAAATTGTGGAAATGATCTGTCTACGTGGATTACTGCATGGCGGGTGAAAATCCATTTGCAGTTTCGTATATTCTATTATACTCCAATGAAATATTATTTTTTTTGTACTCGTCATAAAATATCATTTTATTTGTTATTTTTCTGTTACGAGTTACTATTCATAGGTTACTATTCACCCAGTTACAATTCACTCTAGTATTATTCACTCGGGTATTCGGGGCAATTTTCGTATCGGAGTACTATTCACGGGTTACTATTCATCCAAATTACTATTGACCCGAATATTATTCACTCAGGTATTTGGGGTACTTTTTGTGTCGGGGTACTATTCATGGGGTACTATTACCAAAGTACTATTTATGGGGTACTATTCACGATAAAAAAAAATTGATTCTTTTCTGTCCAAACTATTTTTGGTACATGAATATTATTCTTGAATTTTACTCTACAAAGCAGTATCATGTTGACAATTTGGACGTTATTGATTTATGGATAAATTAAAATATAAATCTTTAAAATTTATCCTTGAACTTGTTTTATTGAATTATTATGTCATTGTCATCATCCTCATGCTTATATTGTGATGAAAGTCATCTTTGGCTTACGTGCATAGATGGACTTGGTATGATTATGACCATGGATTATTCGGTATATAATCATGGCCGTAATGTAATGAATGATGTGGTAAAAGTCCTCATTGGCCCGTAGTTCATTGATGGATGCTTGTTGGTATGATTATGACCAAGGATTATTCGGTATAATCATGACCATTGATGATTACATGAATATCCTTGGTCGTGGTGCAAGGATGATTCGATTTTATTTATTAAGCTGAGTCTCAGCGATAAAGTTGATGAAAAACTTTTTAAATCATAGAAGATAGTAAATTTTATGCTCTATTTGACTCTTCTAATGGATTTCTTATTCCGCTGCAGTTGTTGATCTAAAAATTGTTGTCTATTATATTCTATCAGTTTTTATACTGTTGAAGGCTAAGGATAATTTATTCTTCATTATCTTAGTCATAATATTTCTTACTGGGCTAGTTGAGCTCACCCTTTCTTTCATTGTTCTCTTCAGGAAATGAGAATATAGCTGGGACGAGTCGGGGAATGGAGTGATGATCCAGTATAAGTGACTTTAGTAGTCCTCACTATTCCATGGAATAGTGTGATAATAATTATAATGAGAACTCCATTGAGTGTGGATATTGTCTAGATGACAATATTTGTATTAAAACTCACAACATATGTTTGGTCGTATTTTACACGACAGTTGTATAAATAGGTTGTATTTGATTTATGTACCATGTATTATCTGGCGACCAAAGATGGGTGAAGTATACCTGTTTTGGGGGCGTCACATTGATGGTGTTAGAGATTGATAGAATGAAGCAATGGAGTAAAGTTAATGGAGATCATGAATTTTCTAAATCTTCTAGCTCTGCTAGATTTTCAAAATTTATTGACTTCGTGCTAAAGTTTGCAACTTTGTTTTCTTGAAAAAACATTGGATCATGTGATTGAACCAATGATGTTTAAAAACAATACCATTATTCTTATGTCTATGCTAATTGTTTCGGCTAAGACAAAAATGATTTGAAAATTTTCAAAATGTATTTCTAACCATGTGCATCATTTGATATGGTGTAGAAATGGTAAACGATGGAGTCTTCAATGCAGTTGAACCTAGTGTTGGTTGTAATCGAAAGATTGTAACGCCCCCATATCTATACTCCCACGGTATCTGATATGGTGTTTACAGAACATAATGCTTTTAAATCTAAACACCCATGGTATCTGATTATAAGATTACATTAAATAGAGTGACTATCAGATATAATTCCCATAGATCCAAAATTCACAGTATCCCATAACAGATGTAAATTCTCAAGAGAACTATTATTGTGTTTGGATACCCTCACTTGGATATATGAACTGTATCTGTGACTAGAGTCTATTTATTCGAAATTCTAATTTTACATCTATATATGTAAGAAAACATGGTTGAAAAAATAAAAGATGTTATATATATCATAATATTAAGATTCGATTACATGATTCTCATAACGAGTTCTTATTACAAGGTATTCAAACAGACAAGAATATAATCTAATCTATATAGGGACGCTTCCCTTTATCTATTCCAGATATTCCAGGATTACCATCTAAAACTGCAAAGGGAATAATTTGCAAGGGTGAGCTATGACATGCTCAGCAAGTTTTGTATTTTATAACAATATAGGATTTGAAGAAATATAACATTTCAAAATTTGATTAATAGTTGTAGTATTTCTGGATTTCTATTTATTTCAACCATTTCTGGAAATTTTCTTTATTTTTGTCAATCACATAGACATAGAAATTTTGTCCAGATGTGAGATAGGGGATCAGCCCATTCAACATCTTAGTAGTATGCATATCATCCTACAGTGCTCAGAATACACTAAATGTCAATATATTCATTGACCAAATTTCAATCCCTTACGGGATACCCAACTTCAGTATAAGATGTCTTGCCAAAACAATTTGGTTTTACTCAACAGTTTATGCTCAATGAACATTATCATATGAATAAACAATTCATTTCTTAGTTATGCTGAGCTAGATTAATAACTTTACAATAAGAAGGTAATTCAATTGTAGGTGTAGTATATTATATCAACAACATATCAAGATAAAAATCTTGTCCAATAAATAAACATGGTTTAAGAAATCTGCTTTATAAGAGATTCAAGGATAGAGAACTTGCCTGAGCGTAGATCAGTCAAGTTATGTTATTGAAACGTTAAAAATACCTATGAATGTTCATATATATATATATATATATTTCTAACACATTAGTATTTATAATAATACTCAATTATATCATTTACATATGAACGGATTAAATTAATTAAGTTTTCTGTTGGTAAGTACCTTTTTGATAAATGGACTAAATTTTATTTATAAAATTTAATTATCCTTTATAATACCTTTTAGAAGTTTTAAAGTATTTAAAACATTTATTTATCTTTAAAATGATTTTTAAATCATTTATTTCTATTTATAAGTAATTAATATGTACTTAAAATTTTACAAAAATATTGATTATTATTCTTAAATAATTTATATTCATTTATTATAATTTTTATATCAATAATAATATTTTTCCATAATTATTTAGTATTTATAAATAATTATTCTAATTTCTTTATCAATAAATTAATTATTAATAATATCTAAATAAAATAAAATAATTATTGAATTTATATAAAATATCGTAATTTAATTATAATTATTTAATATAATTTTTAAAACTATTTTTATATTTATTTTTATTTATTTATTAATTATTTCTAATTTTTATAATGTATTTTTAGAAAAAATAATTTACATGCATCGTTAAAGTCCTTCAAAGACAAAAAAGTTCTTTGAAGGTGTTCTTGAAGTTTCAAACAAATACGCTTTGATTCATTAATCGAGTGACCAGTTTGACCACTAATTATCAAGCTACTGCTAAAGATTTTTGGTTTGGCCAAGAGTTGATGGTGTAGTACTCATACAGTAGTATAATATGAAATAAAGTTTAGGCTTTAATCTACATATAGCAAGAAGTTATAGAGGCTCAAAGTCACTGTCAGAGCTGTTCTTGAGTTTCTGGGTAACCCAGAATAGTAGTCATGGCCGGTCAATGGTTTTGTGGCTTGAATATCTATGATTCTGTGTATTAGATGTGTGTGATGTTTGGTATAACATGTAGTATATATGTCAGGATACATATATATAACATTAACTTGAACAAAGCCTAACTCTAAGGTCTTTAATTATGCTGGTCAAAGTACAGCCAGACGTTGTTCTTCATGTTCTTCAGTTTTCTGGAAAACCCAGAAAACTTGGTCAAGCTCGGTCAATGGATTTTGACCATTAATTCCAGTAAACCTATACGTTGTTTGTTCAATTTAAGATCATAGATATGTAATATATATAACAAGGTATTAATATATAACAAAACTGTACAAAAATAACAAACAGAAGACGATTAAAAAGATTGGTCAAAGTAAGCTTGGATTCATTGTTTCTTGAAGTTTTCGGGTAACCCAAAATCGCAATCCGTGAACGGACAACCCACTTTGACTGCTTATAACTTGAAATCTATGGTTCAAATGAACTTATTTTCTTTTCCAGATTAAAGACCTACTAATAGGCTACAAATACCAAACAATTTACACACTAAAACATAAATACATATGAATCTATAGGCCCTGATATTCGGCTGTCAGACTTAGTTTTCAAAATTTCCAGATTTCTTAAAACACTTAATTTAGGCATCTAGATGTTATGAAAACGTGTTCTACCAATTTAACATACTTTCTAACATACTAACACATAACTCTAAACATCTAAACAACAAATATAACATAGGATCGAAGAGCTAATTATGAGCTAGGGTTTGTACCTTTTCTTGAGTGATTTTTGATTCTAGCTTCCGATTTCGTTGCAGCTATCACCCAGACTTTATTTGGTAAGTTTATAAGTGTATCTAGGCTTAGGAATTTCGTGAGTTTCCTCAGCCCTAAGGTTCTTATTTATAGAATTCTTCAACTTGGCTTTTTGGTCATTTTTAAGCAACTTGCGTCTACAAAGATATGGTCTGATGACTATTGTCTTGCTTGGGAGTTACAAGCATGTCATGTGTAGCCTAGGGACTTGCAATGGTGACTCCTAACCTACTTATGAGCTAGTTAGGTTTGATTAGTAGCTTAATTAGGCTTTAATTTTCACTAATCTTGATTAGGGTTTTGTTTCTAATGATTAGGATTGTTAAGTAATGTTAATTAGTACCTAACTGAAGTTTACTAACCATGATTAGATGTTTTAGTTAGCTAATTAGGGTTTAGTTTATAAATTAGGGTTAGGGTTTTGCTAATTAGGGTTAGGGTTTGTTAATCTAGGGTTGTTAACCTAAATTTCTCACTAATCCTAACAAGCACGACAAAGCGTTTTGTCAGTCTAAGCACGACAAAGAAACTTGTAAAAATAATTTTACCGAAAAGTCCGTTTACGGAAAAAAAAAATTAAACACGAGGTGTCAAGCACGACGTTTTTCTGACAAAAATTTATTTGGTCAAGTTTGTTAAACAAAGTATAAAATAACACATAACACATTCAGAACGGAAAATTTTTATTTATATAATGGGATTTATACATACCAGTCTTATTAGGGTTTTGGGTTTTTACATTCACCCCCACTAATAAGAATTTCATCCTCGAAATTACAGTACATGTCAAGTAAATAATTGAGGATAATTCTCATGCATTTTATCTTCAAGCTCCCATGTAGCTTCTTCAACGTTCTGATTTCTCCAGATAACTTTAGACGATCCTATCAATTTATTTCTCAGGACTTGCTCTTTACGGTTGACGATCTACACAGGTTCTTCTACATAAGAAAGATCTTTTTCTATTTGGATCGGGTCATATTGTATAACGTGTTTATAATCAGGTTTATATGGTCGTAATACGGACACATGAAACACATTATGGATATGATTCAACTCAGGAGGTAGTGTTATTTCATAAGCAGCTTCACCCACCCTCCTTAAAATTTCAAAAGGTCCAATGAATCTAGGACTTAATTTTCTTTCTTTGCCAAAACATATCTTGCCTTTCCAAGGAGATACTTTCAAGAATACGTGACTTCCTACGTTAAAATTTCGTTGTTGACGATGTGGATCCGCGTATTTTCTTTTTCGATCTTGAGATGCTTGCAATCGTTGACGAATAATTCTGATAGTTTCAGTTGTTTGTTGAATTTTCTCAGGTCCTAACATTTTTCTTTCCCCGACTTCATCCCAACATAAAGGTGTTCTACACTTACGCTCATATAAAGCTTCATAAGGTGGCATACCTATGCTAGCATGATAACTATTGGTATCGGCAAATTCGACTAAAGGTAACTGATCTTCCCAACTTCCTTTGAAGTCAATTATACAAGTTCTTAGCATATCCTCTAATGTTTGTATGGTTCTCTCACTCTGTCCATCAGTTTGAGGATGATAAGATGTACTCAATCATAGTTGTGTTCCTAAGTGTTTCTGAAGGCTTTTCCAAAAATTAGAAGTAAATCTTGGATCTCGATGTGATACTATGGAAACAATAATTCGTGCTGTAGATAATTTCATTGATGTACAGTTTGGCAAGGTGATCTAGGTTATGAGTAATCTTAATAGGTAAAAAGTGAGCTGATTTTGTTAAACGGTCAACTATTACCCAAATGGCATTATGGTCCTTTTGTGAAGTTGGAAGACCAACAACAAAATCCATAGTTATATGTTCCCACTTCCACTCAGGAATTGGTAAGGGTTGAAGTAAACCACTTGGCTTTTGATGCTCAGCCTTAACCCTTTGACACGTGAAACATTTACTTACCCATTCAGCTATTTCTCTTTTCATGTTCGACCACCAAAAGTGTCAACTTAAATCCTTATACATTTTTATACTACCAGGATGTATGGCAAATTAAGAATTATGAGCTTCGTTCAAAATTTCATCTTTTAAAGCTTGGTCTAATCTAAACCTGTATTTCTATTTTCATATCTTATTATTCCATCTCAGATCTATTCTAAATTTATTATACTTGTCATGAGTTGAATTAGATTTAAACTTCTGACATTCTTCATCCTTCTCCTTATTCTCTTTAACTTTATTAAGCAGAGATGAAACTCCCTCAAAAATATACAATTTTTGGGTAGAGGTAGTTGGACATTCCACCTCAAGTTCTAAATTTTCAAAGTCTTTTATTAACCTATCATTGGTGATTAATACATTCAATTTTTCCTGATTCTTTCTACTTAACGCATCAGCTACAACATTAGCTTTACCGAGATGATATAAGATTTCACAATCAAAATCCTTTATCAGTTCTAACCGTCTCTGTCTTAAATTTAATTCTTTTTGTGTAAAAATATATTTCAGACTTTTATGATCTGTATATATCTCGCACTTCTCCCCGTATAAATAATGTCTCCAAATTTTTAAAGCAAAAACTACCGCTGCTAACTCTAGGTCATGAGTAGGATACCTCTTCTCATAATCTTTGAGTTGTCGTGATGCATAAGCTATCACTTTCCCATGTTGCATCAACACACACCCTAAACCTCTGTGTGATGCTTCACTATATACTACAAGGCTTCCTGTATCATCTGGTAAGGATAACACTGGAGCCATGCTCAGTCGCTTCTTCAATTCTTGGAAGCTTTACTCACATTTATATGTCCAGACGTATTTCACCGTCTTTCGAGTTAAATTGGTTAATGGGGTTGCTATTTTTTAAAAATCTTTTATAAACCGAGCAAAGAATAACCCGCTAAAATCGAAAAACTTCGATTTACATTGCGGTTGTTGGTTGTTCCCAATTCACAACCATTTCGATCTTAGCTGGATCTACAGATATTCCATTCTTATCAATTATGTGACCTAAAAATTGAACTTTCTTCAACCAGAATTCACACTTGGAAAACTTTGCATAAAATTGTTCCTTTCATAATATCTCCAAAACGACTCTCAAGTGTTCAGTATGCTCTTCCCGTGTTTTTGAGTATACCAGAATATCGTCGATAAATACTACAACAAATTTGTCCTAGCATGGTTTAAACACTCAATTCATTAAATCCATAAATGATGTTGATGCATTTGTTAATCCAAAAGACATTACAAGAAACTCATAATGTCCATAGCGTGTCCTAAATGCTATTTTTGACACAACCTCCTTTCTTACCTTTAATTGATGATAACCTGTTTTAAGGTCAATTTTTGAAAAATGTTCAGCCCCTTTTAATTGGTTAAACAGATCATCAGTCCTTGGTAAAGGATATTTATTCTTAATGGTTAATTTATTTAACTCCCTATAGTCTATACATAGTCTCATAGTTCCATCCTTCTTCTTTACAAACAACACTGGTGCTCCCCAGGGTGAAACACTAGGTTGTATGTACTTTTTATCTAAGAGTTCCCGTAATTGTATAAGTAACTCTTTTAGTTCTATAGGTGCCATTCTGTACGGTGCCTAAGAAACTGGTGTCGTTCTTGGTGCAAGATCAATGACGAACTAAATTTCCCTATCTGGAGGCAAATCTGGTAAGTCATCTGGAAATACATCGGGAAAATCTTTAACTATAGGTATTTGATCTATTTTTACTCCTTCCTACCGAGTATCAACTATATAGGCCAAATATCCTAAACAACCCTTTCTAAATAATCTTTCTGCCTGAACTATAGTCAAACATCGAGATTGCTTAGGTGAACAACTACCGTTGAACACTACCTTTGACTTCGAAGTAGTCAAAAGGTTTATACGTTTTTTATGACAATCAATCATCCCGTTATGATTAACTAACCAATCCATTCCTATAATTACATTAAATTCTCCCAACAGAATTGGTATCAAATCTACCTTAAAATTATGTCCTTTTATTACCACACTACAATTTCTGTATATGGTCTTAACCGGAATTCTTTCATTATTAGCAATTTCTACGCAAAAATGGTTTGTCTAAATTTTCACAAGGCATATTCAAATTTGTAGAGAAATTTATAGACACAAACGAACATGTAGCTCTAGAATCGAATAACACATATGCATTTAAAGTGTTGATAGGGATGATACCTGTCACCACGTCCTGTGAAGCAACAACATCCCTCACCGACATTTAAATGTTCTCGCGGAAGGTCGATTTTGAACCCCAACTGCAGCTACTGTTGATTGATTATTCTCTGGTATTCTAACCCCTTTTCCTCCTTGATTCTTAGGTTTAGGACAGTTCTTAGAAAAATGATCCAATGAACCACAATTAAAACATTTATTTTTCCTTGGAAGAGGACACTGTGGATAATAATGTCCCGACTATCCACAATTAAAACATTTTTTAAGAAGGCATTTTCCTCTATGTTTCTTACCACAATTAGGACAAGGTATGATAGTATTATTACTAAAGTTGTTATTAGTATTTCCTATATTTTTCCATGGGTTGTTAGAAAAAGAATTATCCCATTTACGCTTGTTATTAAACCCAGCTGAACTAGGTTCTGTCCTAACTTTTCCTTTTTTATTCTGACTTCTTTTGTCCTGATGAAACTTAGCAAGACTTTCATTCTCACTTTTGGCTATGGTGGCCTTCTCTAGTATTTCAAAGAAAGTTTTTATTTGAAGTACTGATAATTTACTCTGAATCTGAGGTTTTAAACCCTCCTAAAACCTACAAGTCTTTCTAAGTTCAGTGGTTACTTGATGTGGAGCAAACCTGGATAGTTCATTAATCATAGTTGTATACTGGGTTACAGTAAGATCTCCTTTTTTCAAGTCCAGAAATTTTATTTCCATTCGGTCTTTCAGGGATTGGGAAAAATAGTTTTCAAAGAACAACTCTTTGAATCTATCCCAAGGAACAATTTTAGGTTTTACCCGACCTTTGGTTGATTCCCACCAATAATTAGCCTCACCCTTCAAGAAAAAGGTTGCAAAAGTTGTCTTTTGGTTATTATTAACATTTGTTACTAGGAAAAATTTCTTTATCTCAGAAATCCAAATTTGTGCATCTACAGGTTCTGATGTACCTTTAAACTCGGGTGGTCCAACAAATTTAAAGTCTTTAAAAGTTGTGTTTTGGTTCACAGGTCTATTTACAACTCCTAGCATAAGGTCTACTAACTGCTGGGTAGAATTATCATCATTTATTTCTCTTTGGGGTCTTCTGGTTGGTGGCATGATTCTATATAAACCAATAAAATTCACATAAGAATTTGAGTAACACAACATATTATTTATTTTATATATCACAATAGTATTACACAACAACTTCATAATTGAACATACTATTATCTTACAAAGTACTGATTACATTACAAACTTTGAATACTTCTTTATTGTACTAATATAAAGCATTCAACTTCCTATGCTACTCTCTAGAATTCATTGATATCATTAAAGGAATCCTGAATCATGTGACAAACCACAGATCGATCGATGAGATAAGCCGTCTTCTTCTCCTCTATCGGATATCGAACTACACGGCGCTGCAAATCATTAAAAGTATCTCGAACACCCAGAGATGTTTTAAGAAGCCTTGACTGAATTTCCATTCTGCCCCTCTGTGCATGGTGCAGTTGTACTTTAAGTCGTTGACTATGTCCCCTCTCATGTTGTAGCATTCCTTCAGCTATATCAGCCCTAAACCTTATCTTATTATTCTCATATTCTGTTGTCTTCATCAGTGATGCCATTACCTCATCATGCTCATCAATTCTCATTAACTGTCCTGCCACTTGCTCCTTCTCTTCCTCAACATCTAACAGTTGTTGATCTTGAAGCAATTCCTCATCTTTTGCATCACTGGCTATGTATGACTCTATTTGTGGTGGATTATTAGCTATTATCATTTCCTCATCATTGGAGTTGGCCATCTATAAAAGAAAACTCCTTAAATACTGGTAAAATTTTACACAACATAATAATTTTAATGTTTTATATGTACTTTTAAAATTTTTACGGACTCGAAGAATATATACTAAGATTTCTCTTCCTTATATCTATAGCCTTAAAGCTTTGATACCAAAATTGTAATGCCCCCATATCTATAATCCCACGGTATCTGATATGGTGTTTACAGAACATAATGCTTTTAAATCTATACATCCATGGTATCTGATTATAAGATTACATTAAATAGAGGGACTATCAAATATAATTCCCATAGATCCAAAATTCGCAGTATCCCATAACAGATGTAAATTCTCAAGAGAACTATTACTGTGTTTGGATACCCTCACTTGAATATATGAATTGTATCTGTGACTAGAGTCTATTTATCCGAAATTCAGAGTATCAGTAATAACATGAACAGTCCATATTACTAATACCCTCAACTAGATGTATAGTCTATGCCATTCGAATTTATACTATCGTATCGATAGTAACTATCTATATGAAATCCAAAGTATCAATAACAACATGAACAGTCCATGCTATTAATACCCTCACTCAGATAAATAGTTCCCAAGGATCACAACTAGATTTAAAGAAGTCTAATTTTACATCTATATATGTAAGAAAACACGGTTGCGGAAATAAAAGATGTTATATATATCATAATATTAAGATTCGATTACATGATTCTCATAACGAGTTCTTATTACAAGGTATTCAAACAGACAAGAATATAATCTAATTTATGTAAGGATACTTCCCTTTATCTATTCCAGATGTTCCAGGATTATCATCTAAAATTGCAAAGGGAATAATTTGCAAGGGTGAGCTATGACATGCTCAGCAAGTTTTGTATTTTATAACAATATAGGATTTGAAGAAATATAACAATTCAAATTTTGACTGATAGTTGTACCATTTCTGGATTTCTATTTATTTCAACCATTTCTGGAATTTTTCTTTATTTCTGTCAGTCACACAAACTTAGAAATTTTGTTCAGATGTAAGATAGGGGATCAGCCCATTCAACATCTTAGGAGTATGCATATCATCCTACAATGCTCAAAATACACTAAATGTCAATATATTCATTGACCAAATTTCAATCCCTTACGGGATACCCAACTTCAGTATAAGATGTCTTACCAAAACAATTTGGTTTGACTCAACAGTTTATGCTCAATAAACATTATCATATGAATAAACAATTCATTTCTTAGTTATGTTGAAGCTAGAGCAAAAATTTTACAATAAGAAGGTAATTCAATTGTAGGTGTAGTATATTATATCAACAGCATAACAAGATAAAAATCTTGTCCAATAAATAAACAGGGTTTAAGAAATTTGCTTTATAAGAGATTTAAGGATAGAGAACTTGCCTGAACGTAGATCAGTCAAGTTATGATATTCAAACGTTAAAAATACCTACGAATGTTCATATATATATTTCTAACACATTAGTATTTATAATAATACTCAATTATATCATTTACATATGAACGGATTCTGTGTATTAGATGTGTGTGATGTTTGGTATAACATGTAGTATATATGTCAGGGTACATATATATAACATTAACTTGAATAAAGCCTAACTCTAAGGTATCTAATTATGTTGGTCAAAGTACAGCCAGACGTTGTTCTTCATGTTTTCAGTTTTCTGAAAAACCCAGAAAACTTGGTCAAGCTCGGTCAATGGATTTTGAACATTAATTCTAGTAAACCTATACGTTGTTTGTTCAATTTAAGAACATAGATATGTAGTATATATAACATGGTATTAATCTATAACAAAAACGTACAAAAATAACAAACAGAAGATGATTAAACAGATTGGTCAAAGTAGCCGGTTCGACTATTCTTGAGCTTTCTGGGTAACCCATAAAACTGCAATCCGTGAACGCTCAACCCACTTTAACAGCTTATAACTTGAAATATATGGTTCAAATGAACCTATTTTCTTTTCCAGATTAAAGGCCTACTAATAGGCTACAAATACCAAACAATTTACAGACTAAAACATGAATACATATGAATATATATAAGCCCAGACATTCGGTTGTCGGACTTAGTTTTCAAAATTTCTAGATTTCTTAAAACACTTAATTAAGGCATCTAGATATTACGAAAACGTGCTCTACCAATTTAAGTTACTTTCTAACATACTAACACATAATTCTAAACATCTAAACAACAAATCTAACATAGGATCGAAGAGTTAATTATGAACTAGGGTTTGTACCTTTTCTTGAATGATTTTTGATTCTAGCTTCTGATTTCGTTGCTGCTATAACCCAGGCTTTATTTGGTAATTTTATAAGTGTATCTAGGCTTAGGAATTTCGTGAGTTTGCTTAGCCCTAATGTTCCTATTTATAGAATTCTTCAACTTGGCTTTTTGTTCATTTTTAGCAACTTGCCTCTACAAAGATCCGATCTGATGACTATTGTCTTGCTTAGGAGTTGCAAACATGTCATGTGTAGCCTAGGGACTTGCAATGGTGACTCTTAACCTACTTATGAGCTAGTTAGGTTTGATTAGTAGCTTAATTAGGCTTTAATCTTTACTAATCTTGATTAGGGTTTTGTTTCTAAAGATTAGGATAGTTAAGTAATGTTAATTAGTACCTAACTGAAGTTTACTAACCATGATTAGGTGTTAACATAAGCTAATTAGGGTTTAGTTAGCTAATTAGAGTTAGGGTTTTGCTAATTAGGGTTAGGGTTTGTTAATCTAGGGTTGTTAACCTAAATATCTCACTAATCCTAACAAGCACGACAAAGCATTTTGTCAGTGTAAGCACGACAAAGAAACTTATCAAAATAATTTTACCGAAAAGTCCGTTTAAGGAAAAAAAAAATTAAGCACGAGGTGTCAAGCACGACGTTTTTCGGAAAAATATTTATTTGGTCAAATTTGTTAAACAAAGTATATAATAACACATAACACAATCAGAACGAAGAAATTTTATTTATATAACAGGATTTATACATACGAGTTTTATTATGGTTTTAGGTTTTTATAAAGATCGTTAGCCAATTTTGGTACGGTGTAGTATGTCAAAGTCACATAATGGCGGAATCCTAAACGTACTACTAATCTAGTACGGTATCGTGACGTCATAAAATAATTTTTTGGTTTTCTTTTAAATTATGAAGAAGGTCAATTAAGTTGGCCAAATTATTCGATTGAGACCCTAGTTGTTGATAAAAGTCTAAGCTATTTAATTCGGCTAGACGACTGTTGAAAAATATTTGTGGAATTCAAGCGTTCTTAAGTATTTATGCCAAACCAGATTGCTATGGTGCGGATTCAGATGTGGAAAAGCTGAGGTAACAACCCTATTAGTGGATATGTTTTTGGTGACAATAGTTCCGAGCATAACGCATGTAGTCGTTAAAAAACACTACGTTGTGGTCCAACGCAGTGGTACAATAGGCTGGCCACCTAGTGTATGTGTGGAGGGTTTTTTCAGTCTTCGTGATAGATAAACACTCTAATTTGCAGTGTGAAGTATTTTGTTGAAGCACTAGTTCACGGTCTTGTGTGACCCCTCAGCATAATTTGGAATCTGAGTTATTCATACTACTTCCTGATTATTGAAAAATCGTGGAAGACTCTTATTCTTCTATGTAATGAATGTAGTGAGTAGAATAGGGGGATCAGCCCTTAGTACCATACTGTGCACAATATCTTAACGCTAACGCATAAGTAAATCCCTTTGCAGGGTTGTTCATCTCAATTTGACATTCGAGTCCGCACCAAAGGAAGTTTAGTTTGGATAACTCATCAAGGGTTCTGAAATTTAGAACGCTCATCAACTATGGACTAGTCGAATCAATAAGGGTTCGCTAGTCTAATAAGGTTCAATAATAATGATATTCAAATTGAATAATAATCTCGAGAAGTATACAATAGAACAATTATTGTATAAGCTGAATCATGCTTTGAAAAGATAATCAATCTTTAATATAACATTTGAACTTGAATAATAGTAATGATAATTTACTCGAGGTAAATAATAAACTTGAACAATAATGACAAGTAGGGTTAGGAAACTTGCCTCGCATGTAGTAGGCTAAACGATTACTACTTCCGCTTCACCACAAATCCTACACATACCATATGTATTCACGACATTCATTAGTTACATTTTCACTTAATTATTTAATACAAAGTCTACTTTTATTTAACAAATCATTACCCTTCTAATTTAATTACTTAATTAAATTAGAATATTTTCATTCTCTTACTATTATTACACTCGAATAAATTATTTCATAATAATTTCCATCGAATATTTATTTTATTCCATAAGCATCTCAATTAAAATATTTACTTTATTTTATAAATATTTGAATAATAATTTTCATCGAATATTTATTTTATTCCATAAATATCTCAATTAAAATATTTAATTTATTTTATAAATATTTTAATAATAATTTTCATCAAATATTTATTTTATTCCATAATATCTCAATTAAAATATTTAATTTATTTTATAAATATTTTAATAATAATTTTCATCGAATATTTATTTTATTCCATAAATATCTCAATCCCCAAAATAGGTATACATCACCCATTCCGAGTTGTCGATACATGAGTGCGAAAACAACTACAACTTTATTATTACAACAATAAAAGCGTGAGTTTGAATACAAATATTATCTTCTAGACAATATCTATACTCGAATAAATCCTCATCACATTTATTGATACATTATTTTACAAAATGGTGAGGACTACTAAATAACTCTCTAGAACTTTCATTCCATACCCAGGCTAAATTACTCGCTATATTCTCGCCTCCCGAGAAGAAAAATGGAACAAAAGGAAAAGGGTGAGCTCAACTAGCCCGATAAAGAATATTATGACTAAGATAATATACAACAAATTATCGTTAGTCTTCAACGAGGAAAAATCTAATAGAATACAATAGACAACAAATTTTAAATCAATATTAGCAGTGAAAATAATAATTCATTAGAAGAGTTAAGTAGAGAATGCAAACTACTATCTTTTATGTATGAATTTAAAAGTTCATCGTCTATCTTTTATCCTGTAACATCAATCGATATATATCTGGAATCAAATATTCATCTTTGCACTCACAGAGCGAAGATATTCATCGATTAGTCATGTTCATCTAAACACATGTTCATCTTTTTTACTACGGGCGAAAGATATTCTTGAAGTCATTCATCTTTTTACTACAAAGCAAAAGATATTCTTCAAAATCATTCATCTTTTGCTACAGGGCCAAAGATATTCAATAATATCATCATTTAAGGCGAGGATGATGAAAAATATTTTTAAAAACGAATCCATTGAAACAAAATGACAAGGATTAAGGATTAAGGATTAGATTACTTTGTTTTATCCATGTCCAAAAATACCTCAAAAATAATCATAGTGGTGTAAAATTCAAGAATGATCAAAACATGGATACAATCAAAGCTAGTATCCGAATAGATATTTTGAACGAAAAGAAAATTTTTTTTTTTTTTTAGATGAATAGTCTTAATCGATTAATGAATAATATAGTGATATATCGTGAATAGTGCCGTATATCGTGAATAGTAACTCAGACACCAAAAGTTCCAAATTTGATAAAAAAAACTTGAGATCAATATTTCAACATAATGATATTGAAGAAATAATATCATTCTGAAAAAAATAATATCCCTTACCTCACAAAGACAATACTTCTAGTTGAAACAGGATATAGGCTATGACTTGAACTTGCATTGCGTATAGCAATACTCAAAGTATACTCAAAATACTCACAAGAATACGCTCGATAATATAGAGAGAAAAACTTGATTTTACGGTGTAATTTTCAATTCTAACCTAAGCACCCTATTTATAGGAAATTGCTTAGAACACCAAAAGCGAAAAATTTAATTTAATATTATTATATATATCAAAATTCCTACGCCACTCTTGAAATCTGATTTCATTTCAATAAGCACATACCACCTTCTAGAAAAAGTAAGAAAAAAAACGTTTTCTAATTTAAAATAATTTAAACTTCCAAAAATCAATTATTTGAACTTGAACTTCAATAATTCACAATAAATAGCCCTTTTGTCAGAAAATTCAAATCTCATGAATTTTTATAGGAAATTCAATTCTCTACAACTTTGCGAAGAAAGTTTTCCAAATTCCAAATAGAAATTGGCCAAAATCCACAAGCAGACGATTTTACAAGCTATAATCAAATTTCGATCGATAAATGGGGTCCATGACATGTTTAACATGTTTTAAACATTTATTGCAACAAAAATACTCTTCCTCCTCGTATACTCATATATCCCACATTAGTTGTAAAAATATCACCATTATTATATTATTAAAATATAATAATATATTTAAATGAATTATTTTATCGAGAAAAGATAAAATTTCAATTTTCAACAATTGTCACATTAAAATTTTCTCCATCTATATCCACATAAAATCAATATTTTTCTCATCATATGAATCAATAATTAATTATTCACAAATAATATTACGAATCACAATATTGACAACCAGTGCGGTTCAGGAAGAGGGGCTTTCGAATAAGAATTTCTCCTTCTTGGGCGCGCAATTAGGTGACCAAACCTCTCCTTAGAACGAACTTTCTAGACATTGCCAATAATGTTATCTAATAATATTATTCGGATAATATGAATTATTGCTTCGATAATGAAAAATCTTGTGTAATGACAATTATTGAAACAACAACAATATAAAATATCAACGCATGACAATTATTAAATCAATAAAATAAAATCTTGATCGATAATTCTTTGTAACCATTATTGAGTAGTGCCTTCTTACGTAAGAATCAATAATTGGTGCAATCTGGTATGATCTTCTTGTGTGTTAACCACAGAAGTTATTTTAATAGTATTAACTTGATAACAACTACTGGCAGTTATTTTTAAACAACTTATATTTGTCGTTTTTTTCTTCATCCAATCGCTTTTTGTTATGGGGCCCACACATTTTTTACTTGGTCGTACGAATATTCCCCGACGATGCGAAATATTCCACGACCAAACGAATATTCCCAAATAACAATGAATATTTTATAACCACTTGCTTATTTTGAAATATTTGCGTATTTTACCCATAACTATCCACATTAATCAAATCAACCCTTACTATTTCAAAATAATAAATAGAAAATTAAATTTCATTAATAATAAGTTGGGGTCTTACAACCTCCCTCCTTATGAAATTTAAGTCCTCGAAATTGGCGTCGTACACTGTGTGTTTGAAAAGGTGAGGATACCTCGCTTTCATTTTCGTTTCCAATTCCCAAGTCATTTCCTCTATAGCATGATTCCTCCACAAAACTTTAACTTGTGGTATGACCTTTCTTGGCGTGGGACATGCTCCTTCCTATCCAAGATCTTGACAATTACCTCCTCATATGTAAAGTCTTGACTATTTCGTCCTGTTCTAACTCTATAACGTGGTTGGGGTCTTTCACATATTTACTGAAATACGAGATATGTGAAACACATTATGAACACGAGACATACTCGAGAGGTAACGCATGAAGTCTATAGGCTACATTTCCTACTCGGTCAAAATTTGAAATGGACCAATAAATCGTGGATTGAGCTTTCCTCTCTTCCCAAATCTTGTAACTCCCTTCCATGGAGCAACTCATGACAATACATGATCCCCTATACTAAATTCCACGTCCTTTCGATGAAGATCCACATAACTCTTTTGTCGATCTTGTGCCATTTGTATCGTTATCCGAATCATTTGGATCTTTTCGGTGAGTCATACGTACTAACTTTCGGGTCCCAACAATGTTGCTTCACCCACCTCATCCCAACATATTGGAGAGCGACACTTTCGTCCATATAATGCTTCAAATGGAGCCACACCTATACTTGCCTGATAACTGTTGTTGTAGGAGAATTCCACCAATGGTAAATACTTATCCCAACTGCCCTTGAAGTCTAGGACACAGAGTCTTAATAGATCTTCAAGAGTTTGAATAGTCCTCTCTGATTGTCCGTCTGTTTGAGGATGGTATGCTTAAACTGAATCGTAAATCCGTGCCCATAGCTTTTTGCAAGCTAACCCAAAATCTTGAAGTGAATCTTGGGTCACGATCCAAAACTATGGATCTTGGCATGCCATGTAACCTCACAATCTCATTTACATATATACTAGCAAGGCGTTCAAGGGAATAAGTCTCCGTATCGGCAAGAAATGAAGCGGACTTGGTTAATCTATCAACAATAACCCAAATAGCATTGATGCCTTGAAAACCGTAGGAAGACCCGTAACGAAATCCATGGTAATGTGTTCCCACTTCCATTTCGGAATCTCAAGTGGTTATAGCGGACCCTTAGGTACTAGATGCTCACCTTTACCGTTGACAAGTTAAACACATTGAGATAAACTTTGCAAATCTCTCTCTTCATATTGTTCCACCAAAATGTATGTCGAAGATCACGATACATTTTAGTACTTCGAGATGGATTGCAAATGGTGTATTGTGTGCCTCCATCATAATCTTGTACTTCAAATCGAGTCGTTAGGGACACAAAGTGCAGAGTGGACTCGAAGTATTCCTTCTTCATCAATTCTAAGCTTAGGAATAGCTCCTTCTTGTACTTTCTTCTTCATACGCATCGACTCAAGGTTGGGTGGCTTGAGCAACCTTAACTTTTTCTATTAAAGTTGGCTCTGTCGTATACTTGACATCATCGCACTCATTCCTGCATATGATCTTCTACTCAACGCGTCGGCTACCACGTTAAACTTTTCGGGATGGTATTGAATAGTGTGGTCGTAGTCTTTCAATAGCTCGAGCCAGCGTCATTGCCGCGTGTTGAGTTCTTTTGAGTGAAGAAATATTTAAGGCTTTTATGGTGCGAATATATCTCCACTTTCTCCCCATATAGATAGTGCCTCCATATCTTTAAGCGCGAAAATGATTGCTTGCCAACTCTAGATCATGAGTAGGATAATTCCTCTCATATTCTTTAAGTTGTCATGAGGCATAGGCTATGACTTTTCCACGTTGCATGAGAACACATCCTAACCCTTTGCACGAAGCATCGGCATTGATAACAAATCCATCCGAACCGGATGGTATTGTTAGAACAGGTGCGAAAATAAGTCTCCTCTTAATCTCTTGGAAACTCTTCTCGCATTCTTCGCTCCAAAGCGAATTTTGTATCCTTCGAGTTAGGAGAGTTAATGGAGTAGCGATTCGAGAAAACCCTTCCACGAATCTCAGATAATAACCAGCTAGACCCGAAAAGCTACGTGCTTGATCACAGACTTGGTTGCTCCCAACTTTGTATTGCTTCAATCTTGGCGGGGTCCACGGATACTCCATGTTTTGACACCACGTGCCCAAAAATGCTACTTCCTCGAGCGAAACTCGCATTTCTTCAATTTGGCATATAGTTTGTTTTCACGAAGCCTTTGGAGTACCGACTTCAAATGGTGCTCATGATCTTCACGACTTTTAGAATATATGAGGATGTCATCAATAAAGAACAACAACAAACTGATCCAAATATTCCTTGAATACTCGGTTCATCATATCCATGAAAGCATGCGGGAGCATTAGTCGATCCGAAAGACATGACTAAGAATTCATAATGCCCATCTGGGAGTTACGAAGCGGTCTTTGGAATATCCTCGGTTCTAATCTTGGTGATGATATATCGAGCGAAGATCGATTTTTGAAAAGAATTGTGCCCCTTACTGGCTGGTCAAACAAGTCATCAATACGAGGTAGAGGATACCTATTCTTGATGGTGACATGGTTCAATTCCAGATAGTCGATACAAAATCGCATACTCCGTCTTTCTTCTTTCTGAATAAAATAGGAGCACCCCAAGGAGATGTACTAGGGCGAATGAAACCAGATGTCCAACAATTCACGTAGTTGGACCTTTAACTCTGAAGTTCAATAGGAGCCATTCGATATGGGGTTTTAGAAATGGGCTTTGTGCGGGTTCAAGATCAATAAAGAATTCAACTTCACGTTACGGGGGTAGGCCGGAAGTTCTTGAAATCGTCGGAAAAATCGATAACAACAGAATATTATTCAAATTTGGCGTGTCTTTATTCAAATCCATAACATGGGCTAAGAAAGCTTGACATCCGTTTTTCAATAAGCGAATAGCTTTATGATTAGATATGATGGTGATTGATTTTAATGGTTTAGTTGCTTGAATTAAATACAACGGGTTGGTTAGGAATATGAAAACTAACAACCTTACGAAAAAATCAATCAATTTTGGCATGATGAGTAGTTAACCAATCAATCCCTAAAATAACATCAAAAGCAAGTATCTTTAAAGAGATAAAGGTCAGCGGTAAGGTAATGGTGCCAACTTGAATCAAACAAGATTTATAAGCAATGGATGTGATGAAAGTTTCTCTAACGGAGTTTCCACAGAGATAGGTCAAAGTCTAATTTCTCCGAGTCAAGTTTAAGCGTTGAGCACAAGCGGAGAGAGATAAATGAATGGGTATGCCGGTATCAAGTAAGGTATAAACTTATGAAGAATTTATAAATAGCTTACCGTGATCACCTCGTTTGGGTTCCTCGCATTTTGACCGATCACAACAAAACGCTCTTCCGGGCAGTTGACTTTGACTTTTACGGGACGATCTTTTGAGTCACCATCCCCCATTGAACTAGGTTTATTCTACTGTACAATCTCGGCGATATGTCCTTCCTTTCCACAATTATAGCATACCTTGAATTTGTTGTGGGCGGTTTGGTGATATGTCCCTCTTTCCGCATTTATAGCATATAATGGGTGGTCGTTCTCCTCCTTAGAACCGATTCTTCTTGCAGTGCTTTGTCGTCTTCACATAGTGGTTGTTAAATCTCCTCTTTTTAAATCTCCTCCCGACTCGCTTCTTCTATTTTCATGGCCATGATTACCACGGAGTGGTTACCATTTTTGTCCGTCTGTTTCTTTCTCCATTTGGTTATCATTATTACATTGGCTGCTTTCTATCTACGGTATGATCCACGGTTATGGTCCCTCGGTTGAACATACTCGTTATCTCGCTCTAACAATTGAGCCACATTAACAACATCATGAATAGATAGAAAAAAATTTATGAGAAATGAGATATTGTCGTATCTGGGGGTTTGAAACCTCTCGAAACATCCGCGTCATCGTTCCTCATTCTCCACCAAATGAGGTGCAAACACGGATAACTCTGCAAACTTTGCCTCGTCTTTGAGACACCGTCATGTTGTTTTGTTCTAATCGATGAACTCCACTTCCTTCATATGATGAACACTTTTTGGAAAGTATTTGTCATTAAATAATTTCTGAAATGTCTCCCAAGACATCTTTGAGTCTTGGTTTGGATGGAGTGCAGCTTCACAGACTCCCACCGATGATCTGCCTCGCCATCGCCACGGAACATAAAGGTGGCGAATGGAACCTTCTGTTCCTCCGTGCATCCCAAGACATCGAATATCTTGGTAATTTGCTTGACCCGTGTTTCCACCATGATGGGATCTAGCTTTCCCTTAAATTACGGTGGTCCCAACTCTTTGAAGCGCTTGCTTGTTTGTGACAACCCGTGAATTGCTATCATTTCCTCTATATTTTGAACACGAGTCTCCTCGTCTGCGATTTTGCATGAGCGCAAAAAGCTTCTAAACATCCCTCGTTCATCATCTCGCTTTCGGTGGTGTTGTTCACGGGAGGAACATTGCCGACTGTTGCACGTTCTCCTCGTTGGTGAGTACAGAGCGTCTCCACACGTCTCATTTCCATTGTTAATATTCTCGATCGACATTCTCAAATCTTTGTCATAAAAACAAGGGTTAATTAAGAAAATCAATATATCACATAATATCCTTATATCTTGACCAACTAACAAATAAGCTTAGGTAGGACACACTTTAGCGAAGGATTTACTCGTCTCTCCCCTCTAGTTCTATTCCCCGATCTCACTTGGAGATCATATCCTAAGCTCGATACCAACTGTGGCGCCCCCAAAATAGGTATACATCACCCATTACGAGTTGTCGATACATGATGCGAAACAACTACAACTTTATTATTACAACAATAAAAGCTGTGAGTTTGAATACAAATATTATCTTCTAGACAATATCTATACTCGATAAATCCTCATCACATTTATTGATACATTATTTTACAAAATGGTGAGGACTACTAAATAACTCTCTCTAGAACTTTCATTCCATACCCCAGACTAAATACTTTCGCTATATTCTCGCCTCTGAGAAGAAAAAAAATGGAACAAAAAGGAAAAGGGTGAGCTCAACTAGCCCGATAAAGAATATTATGACTAAGATAATATACAACAAATTATCGTTAGTCTTCACGAGGAAAAATCTAATAGAATACAATAGACAACAAATTTTAAATCAATATTACATGGTGAAAATAATAATTCATTAGAAGAGTTAAGTAGAGAATGCAAACTACTATCTTCATGTATGAATTTAAAAGTTCATCGTCTATCTTTTATCCTGTAACATCAATCGATATATATCTGGAATCAAATATTCATCTTTTACTCTGAGGCGAAAGATATTCATCGATTAATCATGTTCATCTAAACACACTGTTCATCTTTTTTCTACGGCCAAAGATATTCTTGAAAATCATTCATCTTTTTGGGCCAAAGATATTCTTGAAAATCATTCATCTTTGCACTACTGGCCAAATATATTCAATAATATCATCATTTAAGGCGAGGATGATGAAAATATTTTTAAAAGAAACGAATCCGTGAAACAAAATGATGAGGATTAAGGATTAAGGATTAGTACTTTGTTTTATCCATGTCCAAAAATACCTCAAAAATAATCATAGTGGTGTAAAATTCAAGAATGATCAAAACATGGATACAATCAAAGCTAGTATCCGAATAGATATTTTGAACGAAAAGAAAAAATTTTTTTATTTTTTGATGAATAGTCTTAAGTATTAAGTGAATAATAGTATTAGTATCGTCGTGAATAGTCTTAGTATCGTGAATAGTAACTCAGACACCAAAAGTTCCAAATTTGATAAAAACTTGGATCAATATTTCAACATAATGATATTGAAGAAATAATATCATTACGAAAAAAATAATATCCACTTACCTCGAAAAAGATCAATCTTACAGTTGAAACAGGATATAGGCTATGACTTGAACTTGCATAGTATAGCAATACTCAAAGTATACTCAAAATACTCACAAGAATAAACTCGATAATATAGAGAGAAAACTTGAGTTTACGGTGTAATTTTCAATTCTAACCTAAGCACCTATTTATAGGAAATTGCTTAGAACACCAAAGCGAAAAATTTAATTTAATATTATTATATATATCAAAATTCCTCGCCACTCTTGAAATCTGATTTCAACTCAATAAGCACATGCCACCTTCTAGAAAAGTAAGAAAAAACGTTTTTCTAATTTAAAATAATTTAAACTTCCAAAAATCAATTATTTGAAGACTTGAACTTCAATAATTCACAATAAATAGCCTTTTTATCAAAAAATTTGAATCTCGCGACTTTTTATAGGAAATTCAATTCTCTACAACTTTTTGCGAGAAGAAAGTTTTTCAAATTCCAAATAGAAATTGACCAAAAATCCACAAGCAGACGATTTTACGGTATATAATCAAATTTTAGTCGATAAATGGGGTCCATGAGCATGTTTAACATGTTTTAAACATTTATTGCAACAAAAATACTCTTCCTCCTCGTATACTCATATATCCCACATTAGTTTAAAAATATCACCATTATTATATTATTAAAATATAATAATATATTTAAATAATTATTTTATCGAGAAAAAGATAAAATTTCAATTTTCAACAATTGTCACATTAAAATTTTCTCCATCTATATCCACATAAAATCAATATTTTTCTCATCATATGAATCAATAATTAATTATTCACAAATAATATTACGAATCACAATATTGACAACGGGCGGTTCAGGGAAAGAGGGGCTTTCCAATAAAATTTCTCCTTCTTGGTGGCGCATTAGGTGACCAAACCTCTCCTTAGAGCGAACTTTCTAGACATTGCCAATAATGTTATCTAATAATATTATTGAGATAATATGAATTATTAGCCGATAATGAAAAATCTTGTGTAATGACAATTATTGAAACAACGACAATATAAAATATCAACGCATGACAATTATTAAATCAATAAAATAAAATCTTGATCGATTAATTCTTGTAACCATTATTGAGTAGTGCCTTCTTACGTAAGAATCAATAATTGGTGCAATCTGGTATTACTCTTGTTGTGTTTTAACCATAAGGTATTTTAATAGTAGTATTACTTGATAACAACTTCTGTAGTTATTTTTAAACAACTTATATTTGTCGTTTTCTTCATCCAATAAACTTTTTTCGTTATGGGCCCACACATGTTTCTGTGCGTCGTAACGAATATTCCCAAACGATCTGAATATTCCACGACCAAACGAATATTCCCAAATAACAATGAATATTTTATAACCACTTGCTTATTTTGAAATATTTGCGTATTTTACCCATAACTATCCACATTAATCAAATCAACCCTTACTATTTCAAAATAATAAATAGAAAAAATTAAATTTCATTAATAATAAGTTGGGGTCTTACATAATTAATGTAGTTTAGTAGCGCTTGGTCTTACCAGTGCTCATTTTCTGCGAGTTTCTGCGCTTCTGCAATCTGCGGTTAGCCAAACACATAACAAGGCCAAATCATGCCAAAAATCAATCACACGTAAAATTATACATGAATATGCCCATAACTTCCAATTAGTTATTTTTACACGAATTTAGACTTACCCAATCATTGTAATACATATATAATTATTACTTAACCCATCTAGCATGATTTTAACAAGTTATAACACATAATTTGCAAAATCAACACATTTACAAAGGTTTGAAAAAAAAAATGAAAATTGTCACTACTGGATTAGTTATAACATCGAATCCGTTTATTTAAACTTTGGTCTCTTCGTATCAACATGCATAACAACATACGAATGTAAAATTTAGGGATAATATACGTTCAATACATGAAATATCACGTATAAGGCCATATGGCCAAAACCCAAACTCTCAGTAAATTTTGAAATAGCAATTCATAGTATTATGAAACTGATGACATGATAATTCACATAATATATATATAATCAAATACGATTTGATATATCTTAACCCATATATAAACACATAATCAAACCCTTTTTCAATTACATAGATTTTACAAAATATATGAAAGCCATTTTTTATAAAAACTAAATGACGTAACTTTAAAATTTGGGAAGAAGGGATTACCCTTGAATACTCTGCTTAGATTACACAGGGTGACAACAATTCCCAATTTCTCACACTTATTCACCTTTAATCACAGTATTCGCAATCTCTCTCAAAGTTCTCAAACTCTCTCTTTCTCTCTGCTTTTCTAGACTTAGAATAATAATAATAAAAGAAGAAGTAATATAAAGAGGAGAAAATAGAAGCGATCGTGTAATAATGGTCGATTAACTTGAACATGGGTAGCGCATCCAACCACTACTAGGGCCTTGTTTGGCAACCCTTAATTGATTCAAAGTCATTTAATTTAATAAAGCTTTATCATATAGTTTGAAAATGTCACACTCCTTATAAAATAAATCCATTATTTTATTTAATATATTTTAAATAAAATATAATAATTTCTCATAAATTCACATAGTCATATAAATAATTTTCTCATTAATAAATAATGTCAAATTATTAATTCTCTAATTAATAATTAAATTAATTAAAATACCAATATGCTTATTAAATATTTCTTTTAATACAATAAGCTCACATAATCACATACTTTGATAATAAAAACTCTATACATTAATTTAATAAATGTAACACATATAATTAAATTAATCTACCACAATTGCGTCGATTAATTATTTAATCTAATAATTAAATCATCGAAAAATATTTATTTAATTCAATAAATATTAAAATTAATTACAAAATTCTCGTTAATCACATCTTTTCCCCCTTAAAAGGATTACATCCCCGAGAATCACGACTCGATAAATTTGACGTTACATTCTCCCCCCTTACAAAGATTACATCCCCGAATCGGTTACACATAATTAAGTAAATAAATGAGGTAATTCTTTATCATATTCTCTTGAGTTCCCACGTAGCTTCCGTCGGCGTTGTGGTTCCTCAAAATTACCTTAACGAAGGTATAACTTTATTTACGAGAACTTGTTCTTTTGATTGACAATTTGGGCAGAAATTTCTTACGTAAGATAAGTCTTTCTCAAAATGTAGGGTTCGTATTCAATTACATGCTTGTAATCGGCCTTGTAGGGTCGTGTCTGAAAACATGGAAGGCGTTGTGGACATTCTCGAGTGCTTGAGGTAAGGCTACCTTGTACGCAACTTCTCCGATTCTTCTCAGTACTTCAAAGTGTCCAATGAATCTTGGGCTCAATTTCCCTTTCTTTCCGAAACTGATCTTCCCCTTCCAGGGAGAGACCTTCAAGAAAACATAAGTACCTGATTCAAACTCGATATTTTTACGATGTGGATCAGCGTATTTCTTCTGTCGATCTTGAGCCGCTACCATTCATGCTAGGATCACTTTGACTATTTCTGCCGTCTGCTGTACCAATTCTGGCCCTAGCAATTGTCTTTCACAAACTTCATCCCAATGGCGCGAGTTACGCACTTTCTGTAGTATAACACTTCGTGGGCGGCATGCCTATACTAAGCGTGGTAAGCTTTGTTGTTGTGGCGAACTCTACTAATGGTAGGTGATCATCCCAATTTCCTTTAAAGTCTATCACACAGGCTCTTAGCATATCTTCTAATGTCTGAATCATTCTCTCACTCTATCTGTCTGTTTGAGGGTGGTAAGCTGTACTCATTCGCAATTGCGTACCCATGCATTCCTGAAGACGTTTCCAGAAATTTGATGTGAAGCGCGGATCCTTATCTAAAACAATTGATACCGGAACTCCGTGCCTCGAAACAATCTCTTTTACGTATAGCCTAGCCAACTGATCTAAGTTGAATCTTATTTTGATCGAAAGGAAGTGTGCAGATTTCGTCAGTCGATCAACGATAACCCATACTGCGTCGTAGCCTTTCTGAGTCGTCGGAAGGCCAACCACGAAGTCTATTATAATATGTTCCCATTTCCACTCTGGGATCTCTAATGGTTGTAGCAATCCACTCGGTCTCTGATGTTCCGCTTTCACTTTCTGACAGGTCAGACACTTAGAAACACATTCTGCAACATCACGCTTCAAATTCGGCCACCAGAAATTTTGTCTAAGATTATGGTACATCTTGGTACTACCAGGGTGAATCGAATATCGTGAACTATGAGCCTTGCTTAAAATATCTTCCTTAATCTCTTGAACTGACGGTACCCAAATTCTATTATCAAATCTCAGTATTCCTTCCTTATCCATCTTAAATCTTGGTTCGGTTCCTTGGATATCTTCTTTGTCACATTTTTACATTCTTCGTCCTGAAGCTGAGCCTCCTTAACTTTATCCAGTAGGGTTATACCAGATTGCATCTGAAATATTTTCTCATCAATCTCCATAGGATACTTCACTTCCAATTCCAGTTTCTCCATTTCTGCAATTAGCTCGTCCTGAGCAGTCAACATCATCAACTTCTCCCGACCCT
>CM035155.1:114402788-114523977 GCA_020205615.1 Panax quinquefolius
GAATAATGATTGAAGGCATCAAAACCCAAGTCCTGTGCTTGTTCACCCTCGAAGACTGGAGAAAAAGTCTCTTGCGATCTCAAATCTTATCGACCCATCTATCAAAGCAACTATCCCAGATAACAAGCAAGGCTGGGGCAATTTTAAAATCGATGACAACCCGATATTGCGACCACTACAACAAGACTTAGGCAATCTTAGAAATAGCGACAACTCAACACTGGGGCATTTATCAAACATCCTAAAGAGGAAAATGCCTCAGTCATCACCATCAGCATGGTCCATCATCGTCAAAGCTTCCCTCACATCAGCTCATTAGCGATTCGGATATTAATCACTTACGACTTCATCAACAAAGAAAGTTTCTCGTATGAATCCCCGACATCAGTATGCGAAAGGACTGGGGCATTTTTCAATTCCATGAAAGCGAAGGATTTTAAGGCGGGATCAGGCCTCTCATCAAAAGAAGGAAAACTCCTGAAAAGAATCATGGCGACATTAGCTTGCCCCTACAAACGAAGGGAAAATTCTCAACGAAGTTCTTAACTTAAGAGCAGAAGCCCAATAACCAAGGGTCTGGTGAATGAAATCTACACCATCAAACGTGTTAATTTGCGCTAAATCCTCATAAGTTGAGGCCTCTACACTAAAGTTCAAAGTTTGGCAGCGAAAGTACAAGTTGCACCCCTCGGGGATATCAGCGGCATTCAGATCATCAGTTCAGCCGGGTTGCAAATCAAATGTTCAAGGAAATGGGGCATAAGCACTCAACAGCGAAAGGAAACTACAAATCACCTTAAAAAGGGTGAGGCACTACATCAACGTGCATCTCTATCCATCATAACATCAAGCAGAGTCTAGCGAAGCAAACCTTTGAACATTACTTCAGTGAAGGTATCGGGAGATCCGATATTCAAAACCATTGGCATCAATGCTGCGCAACATCAAGACAGTTCAGTGATGAAATCTTTATATACCACCATTCGAGTGGGAACCAAAACAGTTGGGCGATGTCAGCGTATTTAATTACCAGCAGGGTAGGATCTATTACCAAACTACCATCAGGGTAGGCACCATTATAAACTATCAGCGTATGCATCGGCGACATCTCAATTTCTCTTCATCAAACAGGCATTAGCGGCACCGACAAAATTCCAAACCGTTGTAATCAACACCAGCATAGGCATCAGCAATCCCCGGTAAAGGTAAAGTGATTTGCGAAAATATTTTAAACATGCATCATAACATTCATTACATTGCGATTTGCGATTTGTGATTTGCGATATGCGAAATGCGATGTGCGAGTTGCGAAGTGCGATTGGCCAAAAGCGAAATGTGAAGTGGGAAATGCGAGGTGCGATTTGCGAACTGTGATTTGTGAAAATATTTTAAAACATTCATCATTTACTACATTGCGATCTGCATTATTAAAAATAAATTGTCATATTTCAAGTGTCTACTAATCTTTATCATGTCCATTCCATTGCATTGCATGAACATGATAAAGAGGGGCATCTGTAGACACTCGAAATTTTTCTTTTCCTGTTACTAACTGTGCAGGAGGGCAAAAATAACTTTTTCACACTCCACAGGTAATCCTGGAGGACCACAACATCAATTCCAACCTCAGAGATAACCTTGAGTACATTCAGAGTCAACAACAAGACCATCTCAGAGATAACCCTAGGAAAAACCAGCTACAACTGTGCAAAAATCGGAGGTAACCCTAGGAGGGGCAAAATGGTCATTTTACCAACTCAACTTCACTTAAAATCAAATACACTCATTTTAACCCAAATTACTTCAAAAGAAGTCCCACAAGACTCATCTCTTCACTTCGAAGTGCAAACTACGTGAAACAGTTCAACATATTGCTTGAGCGCTTCTTCTGCTGAACTTGACTCACCGAATTGCACGGCGAAAACTTCGAATGCTATTTCGGTCATGGACCTATCTTCCTGGAATTAAAAAGGGAAAATCCCATGTCATTGCGTAACTCTCGACAAAAACAGCCCGAAGATGGTCTTGTACACCTCGTTTGGATGCTTGAATTGAAGTTCTGCAAGTTCGAACGGACATTACATTGCACGAGTGCACGTACTTCGAGATAACAGGACCCGTGGAACCTCGGGCAATTCGGGCAGCCGCAGGTGTAATAGAGGCTGCTGCAGGTACACCTGCGGCAGTCAGTTCTATAAATATGGGGCTTGGGCTAGCCATTTTGAGAGAAAATAGCAAGGAAGCCCTGTCCAATTGGCTTTGTACACCCTATAAACTGAGTGTTGTCCTATTTCAAACACTTTTGAGCTTATATTTTGTCATATTTTTACCGGTGGGAGCCGAATATTCATCCATCTAGAGTCATAGAAGTCTATATTGGCAGCCCACTGTAAGCCTTCTCACATTTTATAAAGCCTTCTTCTCATATTAGCACACACTGTTATACACATTGAGAGTCGTGTTGTGTGCGTTTTCCCAGACTTCGGTTCGTGGTTTTCATTTTTGTCTGTATATATATACTTATATATGTATATATTTCATATATGGACTAACATTATCGAGTTATGCCTCGATTGAGCCTGAACTTGATGCGGAGCGTTTATTGGCTTATATATATATATATATAAAGCTTTATCAGACTACATGTACTAATGAGCTTAGACTTGATGCAGGAGCATTTAATTGCTTTATATATATATATATATATATATATATATATATATATATATACTTATATATATAATTGTTGTCGAATATATCTCATGAGCACTGGATTTTACATCCTATATTTACTAAACTTTACATATATATATATATATATATATATATATATATATATAATTTCTATCGAGGCACGGAGTTTACTTACATTGGCCTTTTACTACTTTATTTACATTTAAGTCACTTTGGAGTTTACTTCATGGTGGTTGATCGCTTCTTTGCTTTATTTATATTTAGTCTCATGCTGAGTTTACTTCATGGCGATTGATTACATTATTGCTTTATTTACTTTTTTGTCCAACATGGAGTTTACTTACGTGGTGGTTGATCATATCCATATATATATATATATATATATATATATATATATATATATATATATATATATATATATATATATATATATATTTATCGCTTTTATATATTTACATTTCTCCAGATCCCCATGGAGTTGCTTACGTGGTGGTTGATCTTGTCTCGTATATATATATTTATAGCTTTAATATATATAATTGCTTACTGCTTTTCATATAAACTGCAGTATCATGTGAGCCTAAGAATCATGTGATCACAGGTTCAGTTTACTGAATCTAGATTCGGTTCCCATGATGGACATATTTTTTCAAATTTATGTGACTTGTACATTATTTTACGATGTGCGAATTTCCTTGGATGGTCATTCGTGCCCATGAGGAGTTCTAACGCTGCTTTGTAAATTATTTTCTCTAGAATGCTTCGCATCTCTAAAATAAAAAGCAAACAAACCAACATTTAATAATAAAATGGAAGTATGAAAAGGTCTCAATTCCTATTGAGCACGAGGGTTTGAAAAACCTCTTTACAAAACTTCATTGATATATCTTGGTTAAAACTGAATTTTTCTATAAAATTCAAACCTTGTGTATATAGGTGCGAACGAGGCCTCGTCTTACTTTCAAATAACGCACATTGATCCACACACACACACATTCATATAACAATTTCTTTGAAAAGTAGCGGTCACCGTAGTAACACGGATGCTCTGGGGTGCCTAACACCTTCCTCTCTCATATAATCAAGTCCCCCGGACCCAAAATGAATCTCGGTTTCACAAACCTGTCTAGCAGTGTCAAATCACTGGGTCAATGTGCAAACCTTTTTCGGTTGCGTTGGTGCAACCAGTTAAATACACCAATTGGCGACTCTTAAAGTCAAATCGTCGACATTATACATGTCGGACCTTTTTCACTTGTTTTTTCAAATAAATCTCACATTAACATGAGAACACCAAAGAACAAGTAACGAAAAGGGACACTCAAAAATCCCGACGTCGACAATGTATACCTATGTTGGGGGCGTCATAGTTTATATCAAAGCTTAGGGATATGATCCCTGGCTGAGATGTGAGACAAGAACTAGGAGGGGAGAGACTGGGAATTTCTTCGCTAGTATGACCTACCTAAGTTTATTTGGTATTTTATTGGTCGGTCAGAGTATAGGGATAATATGTGATATGATAATTAACCCTTGTTTTGTGGTAGATTTGAAAATGGCATCCGAAAATATTGAGATAAGCAATGAAGCACATGAGACCGTTGTGTCACCATAGATTAATACCCAGGATAATGTGCAACAGGAAGACAATAATCCTCAGGTAAACAACAACGATCAAATGATGAACGATGGGATGTTCAGAGGTTTTATTCAATTCATACAACATCAGGCGAAGGCGGCTCCTGTCCAAAATAAAGGTGGAAACACTGATAACTCTCGGACGGTCACCACCAAGCAGTTCAAGGAGCTGGGACCACCGGAGTTTTTTGGAGAGCCAAAACCACATAAGGTAGAGACGTGGATAAAGCAGATCAACAAGATATTTGATGTCTTGGGATGCTTCAAGGAGCAAAAGGTTCCCTTTACCACTTTAATGTTGTAAGTAGAGGCAGATTACTAGTGGGAATCTGTAAAGCATACTCAACCTACTGCACTGAAGATGTCTTGGGAGAAGTTCCAAGAACTGTTCAACGACAAGTACTTTCCTGAAAGTATTCGTCACATGAAGGAGGTAGAGTTCATCAATCTTGAGCAAAACAATATGACCGTGGCACAGTACGAAGCTAAGTTTGTCGAGTTGTCTCGATTTGCGTCCCACTTGGTTGATAATGAGAAGAGAATGACGCGGATGTTTCTAAGAGGTTTGAAACCTGAGATACATCAATACCTTATCTCTCATAAACTGTGTTTGTATTCAGATGTTGTGAATAGGGCTCAGTTATTGGAGCGCTATAATGAGTCAACCCAACCAAGAGAGAGTAATGGCAAGTCGATAATACTAGGTGGTAGCGATCATCGAAGCGGTGACAACAAACGTGGAGGAATCAACATGCGAAAATGGTAATCACTTCGGTGGTAATCATGGCCATGACAATGAGAGTGGACATTTCAAGAAGATGAGATTCAATAATGATGGAAAGACGTCAGCACCAGCACCTGTTTTTAAGGAAGGAGAACGACCACCGGTCGTATGTTACAAATGTGGAGGGGAAGGACACATATGTCCAAACTGCACGATGTAGTCCAAAGTATGTTACAATTGTTGAAAAGAATGTCACCTAGCCCGATTTTGTCATGCACCAAAGTAAAGTCCAGCTGGGATGGAAGCATCAAAGGGTGTCCCAGACAAGACAAAACCGATAGTTCAAGGGAGAGCGTTTGTCGTAACCTCCCAAAAAGTGAGGAATTTGAATGAGGTGATCACGGGTAAGCTAATCATAAACTCTAGCGAAGTTTATACTTTATTTGATATCAGTTCTACCCATTATTTATTTCTCCTACTTGCACTCAACGTTTAAATTTGACTCCAGAGAAATTAGACTTTGACTTATCTATTGAAACTCTGTTGGGAGAAACCTTCATTACATCCACGGTTTATAAGTCTTGTTTGATTCAAATCGGTAACCGCACGTTACCTATCGATCTTATTTCCTTGAAAATACTTGCATTTGATGTGATTTTAGGGATTGATTGGTTAACTACTCATCATGCTAAAATTAATTATTTTCGTAGGGTTGTTAGCTTTCATATTCCTAACTAACCTATTATGTTAATTCAAGCAACCAAACCACTAAAATCAATCACTGTCATATCAAGTCATAAAGCTATTCGTTTATTGAAAAATGGATGTCAAGCTTTCTTAGCCCATGTCAGGGATTTAAATAAAAATTTGTCAGATTTGAATGATATTTCTATTGTTAATAAATTTCCAGATGTATTCCCTGAAGAACTTCCCGCCTACCTACCCCGAGCATGAAATTGAATTTTGTATCGACCTTGAATGCATACAAAACCCATTTCCAAAGCCCCATATCGAATGGCTCTATTGAACTTCGAGGAGTTAAAAACCCAACTACGAGAATTGTTAGACATCGGTTTCATTCATCCTAAATCGTCTCCTTGGGGTGCTCTGTTCTATTCGTGAAGAAGAAAGATGGAAGTATGCGACTTTGTATTGATTATCGAGAGTTGAATCATGTCACCATCAAAAATAGGTACCCGTTACCTTGAATTGATGACCTGTTTGACCAGTTGCAAGGAGCCAAATTCTTTTCAAAGATTGATCTTCGTTCCGGATATCATCAGTTGAAGATTAAAACTGATGACATTCCAAAGACCGCTTTCAGAACTCGGTATGGGTATTATGAATTCCTAGTCATGTCTTTTGGATTGACTAATGCTCCTGCTGCCTTCATGGACATGATGAACCGAGTATTCAAGGAATATTTAGATCACTTTGTGGTCGTCTTTATTGATGACATCCTCATATACTCCAAAACCCGTGAAGACCATGAGCAACACTTGAGGTTGATACTTCAAAAGCTTCGTGAAAACAAGCTTTATGCCAAGTTAAAGAAATGTGAGTTCTGGCTTGAGGATGTTGCATTCCTTGGGCACTTAATATCAAATCATGGAATATATGTTGACCCAGCAAAGATTGAAGTAATTCAAAGCTGGGAGAAACCTAAGTCAGTGACCGAAGTACGTAGCTTTCTCGACTCAGTTGGTTATTATCGGAGATTTATAGAAGGGTTTTCTCGAATCGCTACTCCATTAACTCAGCTGACTCAAAAAGATACAAAATTTGATTGGAGCGAGGAATGTGAAAAGAGTTTTCAAGAACTCAAGAGGAGACTCATTTCAGCACCTATTCTGACAATACCATCTGGCTCGAAGGGATTTGTCATCTACAATGATGCTTCAGGAAAAGGGTTAGGATGTGTTCTCATGCAACATGGGAAAGTCATAGCCTATGCCTCGTGACAACTCAAAGAATATGAGAGGAATTATCCTACTCATGATCTAGAGTTGGCAGCAGTCGTTTTTGCGCTTAAGATTTGGAGGCATTACCTGTATGGAGAGAAGATGAAGATCTATACGGATCATAAAAGCATCAAATATTTCTTCACTCAAAAGGAACTCAACATGCGACAACGACGATGGCTTGAGTTATTGAAAGATTATGATCATATCATCTAATACCATCCTGGAAAAGCGAACGTAGTAGCTGACACATTGAGTAGAAGATCATATGCGGGCACGAGTATAATATTGTCAACACAAAGGCCTATTTTGTATGACTTAGAAAGGATGGAAATAGAGTTAAAGACTCCAGGGACCCTTGTGATGATGGCGAATATACGAGTGGAACCGACTTTAATCGATAAAGTTAGAGCTGCTCAAGCTACAGACCTGGAGCTGATGCATATGAGGAAGAAAGTGCAAGAAGGTGCTATTTCAGAAGCAAGAATCGATGAAGAAGGAATACTTCGAGTCAACTCCAGACTTTGTGTTCCTAACGATTCTGACTTGAAGTATAAAATCATGATAGAGGCGCACAACACACCATTTTCAATCCATCCTGGGAGTCCCAAAATGTATCGTGATCTTCGACATACATTTTGGTGGATCAATATAAAGAGAGAGAGATAGTGGGGTTTATCTCAAGGTGTCTAACTTGTCAATGAGTCAAGGCAGAGCATCAAGTGCCAAAAGGTCCGTTACAACCACTTGAAATTCCAGAATGGAAGTGGGAGCACATTACCATGGATTTCGTTACTGGTCTTCCCAAGGTTTCTCAAGGCATAGATGCGATTTGGGTCATTGTTGATAGATTGACCAAGTCTGCTCATTTTCTTCGATCATCTGAAACTTTTACACTTGAACGTCTTGCTAGTATATACATAAACGAGATCGTAAGATTGCATGGTATGCCAGTATCCATAGTTTTTGATCGAGACCCAAGATTCACTTCAAGATTTTGGGTTAGTGTGCAAAAAGCTATGGGCACGGATTTAAGATTTAGTTCGGCATATCATCCTCAAACGGATGGGCAGTCGAAAAGGACTATTCAAACTCTTGAAGATTGATTAAGACTCTTTGTCCTTGACTTCAAGGGAAGTTGGGACAAGTTCTTACTATTGGTGGAGTTTTCCTACAATAATCGTTATCAAGCAAGTATTGGCATGGCTCCATTTGAGGCGTTGTATGGAAGAAAGTATCGTTCTCCAGTATGCTGGGATGAAGTGGGTGAAGCAACGTTGTTGGGACCGGATTTGGTACGTATGATTATGGAAAAGATTCAAACGATCTGACAACGTATAAAACCTCACAAGATCGACAAAAGAGTTATGCTGATCTTCATCGAAAAGACGTGGAATTTAATATTGGAGATCATGTGTTGTTACGTGTTGCTCCATGGAAAGGAGTTACGAGATTTGGAAAGAGAGAAAAGCTCAATCCTCGATTCATTGGCCCATTTATAATCCTCGAACGAGTAGGAACTGTGGCCTATAGACTCGCCTCAGCACCAAGTATGTCTCGTGTTCATAACGTTTTCCACATATCTATGTTACGTAAATATGTGAAAGACCTGAACCACATTATTGAATTAGAACCAGACGAGATAGGGGAAAATTTAACGTATAAAGAATTACCTGTTAAAATCTTGGATAAGAAGGATCATATTCTACACTCCAAGGTTATACCTCAAGTCAAAGTTTTGTGGAGAAACCATGATGTGGAAGAAATGACCTAGGAGTTAGAATCTGATATGAAGTCAAAATATCCTCACCTCTTCGATATACCAGGTACGTACCCTAATTTTGAGGATGAAATTTTATAAGAAGGGGAGATTGTAAGACCCCAACTTTTATGAATAAAGATTAATTTCTCTCGAAATATATTTTTGAATATTATGGTGTGGATATAATATAATGTTATAGTTGTGGGTAATATTTACAAATTTTGCAAAGTAAGCAAGTGGTTTTATAATATTCGATTGGTGGGGAAATATTCGTTTTAACGAGGGAATATTAAATGCGACAAGCACAATCATTAGTGGACCCCACAACAAAAGTATTGTCGTAGTTAGAAAAGCAGCAATTATCTTTTATAAAAATAACGGTGGAAGTTTTACTGTTAAAACCGTTGAACTACCCGGTAGTAAAAGAAATGCGATGTCTGGCGTGGTTGCGTAGTAACACACGATATTGATTATTGATGCTTACGTGAGAAGTCACTCGATTTATATTCAATTATTGCTACTACGATAATTCTTTGCATCATATCTTTCATATTATTGATTCAATTATTGTCACGATATCATCTCATATAATATGTTATATTATTAAATCAATAATTGAGACGACAAAAGTTATTCATATTATTAAATTGCAATATTTATAATGTCTAGAAGTTACATCGAGGAGGGTTTGGTCATCTAATTGTGCTTGATAAGGAGAAATCCTTATCGAAAGCCCCTCTTTCCTGGAGCGACGACAGTTGTTAAATATTATGAGTTATAATATTAATGATGAATAAGTTCGTGTTAATTAAAGATGAAATTGATAGTTCTATTGTGTTGGAATTATTAGTGTTAGTGGAAATCGACATTTATTTCGATATTAATTGATGTTTGGAAGTTTTACTGACCAGTCGGGTAATTAATCGGATAAATGAGCAATTAATTGCTATTAATTCACATGATTATAACTATTTGTTCACATGTGTGTACTATTGATTCACATTATTGTATTATTAGGGGAGTTGATGCAAGATTGATAATACTTGCATGACTAAGTTAAAAATGGAGGTATAGATGGAGGTACTATACTGTAATTCGTATTTTCCCATGATTATAACTATTGAGTCACATGAATGAACTATTAATTCACATGATTTACTATTAGGGGAGGTGGTGCAAGTTTGATAATACTTGCAGGACTAAATTAAAAATGAAATAAAAGTTGAAGGTATTGTACTGTAATATTTCGAGCCCCAAAATGTGCAATTATCGAAACTATATTTTCCTATAAATAGAAGCTCATTCTTCCTTCATTTCTCACCAATTCACTAAAGCTTTAGAGTAATTATTATAGAGAGAAATTATAGAGAGAAAGAAGAAGAGAAGTCTGCTACCTCACTATTCCAATATCCAATTTCTTCTAAGGTAAGGGGTATTATTCTTTCATATTCATGAAGAGAGTTATTTTCTTTCAATACTCGTAAGAGTTGTTATTCCATTCTTTATTATTATGTTGGAATAACTTTTGTCTATCTGATATCTGCATACATGGTGAAATTCTTCTATTATTACATTCTTTATTATTCTGTTGGAATAACCTGTCTGTGCGATCTATCACATGACTAGTGAATTCTATTGTTATTCTATTCTTTATTATTCTGTTGGAACATCCTTTCTGTGCGAATTACACATGACCTGGTTCCATTCTTTATTATTCTGTTGGAACATCCTGTTTGTGCGGATTATGCATGACCTGGTTCCATTCTTTATTATTCTGTTGGAATATCCTATCATCATGCGGATTCTGTGACTGGTCCATTCTTTATTATTACATTGGAATAACTTTTATCATGCGGTCTATCGCATGCCTGGTGAATTCTTCTGTTATTCCATTCTTTATTATTTTGTTGGAATAACATGTCGGTGTGAATTACCACATGCATGGTGAATGATCCTTCATATTCATTCCTTATTAAATTGTGGAAATGATGCATACATGTGGATTCTGCCGTGGATTGAAGCGAAAAAAATCCATTTGCGATTTTATATATTCTATTATACTCGGTTGGTTAAAGTTTTGGCTTCTATACTCCATGAAATTAGTAGAATATCCTGGATATTTGCGCTTCATCCAGTATCTTTTCATAGAAATATTCTTACGAGCATTCTTAAATTTTACTCCACAAAGCGATATCATGTTGACAATTTGGGCGTAATTGATTTCGGGGATAAATTAACTTATAAATATTTAAAATTTATTCTTGAACTTGTTTTATTGAATTATTATGTCATTGTCATCATCCTCATGCTTATATTGTGATGAAAGTCATCTTTGGCTTACGTGCATAGATGGACTTGGTATGATTATGACCAGGGATCATTCGGTATAATCATGACATGTAATGTTATAAATGATGTGGTAAAAGTCCTCGATGTGGCACATAGTGCATTGATGGGCGATTTTTGAATATGATTATGACCAAGGATTATTCGGTATAGTCATAACCAGTGATGATTTAATGAATATCCTTGGCCCGTAGTGCAGGGATGACTCGATGATGTGGTTTATTTATTAAGCTGAGTCTCAGCGATAAAAATTTATGAAAACATTTTAAATCATAGAAGATAGTAGATATCATGTTCTACTTGACTCTTCTAATGGATTGCTTATTCCGTTGCAGTTAAACTTGATGTCTATTGTATTTTATCAGTTTAACATTGTTGAAGGCTAATGATAATTTATCCTGCATTATCTTAGTCATAATATTTCTTACTGGGCTAGTTGAGCTCACCCTTTTGCTTTCATTGTTCGCTTCAAGAAATGAGAATGTAGCCGGGACTAGTCGGGGAACGGAGTGATGGTCCGAGATGGTGTTATAGTAGTCCTCACTATTCTATAAAATAGTGTGACAATAAATGTAATGAGGACTCTATTTGAGAGTGGATATTGTCTAGAAGGCAATATTCCTGTTTAAACTCCCAGCTATGTTTTATCGTATATTACACGACATTTGTATAATTTAGTTTGTATTTATATTCTATACCATGTATTTGGCAACCCAAGATGGGTGATGTATACCTATGTAGGGGGCGTCACATTCTACTTTTGATGGATCCACTGAAATCCCATCCTTATCAATTACATGCCCAAGAAATTGTACACGTTCTAGCCAAAATTCACATTTAGAGAATTTCGCGTACAACTTTTCTTTTCTTAATGTCTCCAGCGTCAAACGTAAATGTTCCACGTGTTCTTCTTGAGATTTGGAGTACACCAGAATATCATCGATAAATACCACCACAAACTTGTCTAAAAATGGTTTAAACACCCTGTTCATCAAATCTATGAACGTTGTTGGGGTGTTTGTCAAACTAAAAGACATCACCAAAAATTCATAATGTTCATACCGAGTTCGGAATGCCGTCTTCGATACATCCTCCTTCCTTACTTTCAATTGGCGATACCCGCTTCTCAAATCTATTTTTGAGAAATATCTAGCACCCTTCAATTGATCAAAAAAGTCATCTATTCGTGGCAATGGATACTTGTTCTTAATAGTGACTTTGTTTAATTCCCTATAATAGATGCAAAGATGCATTGATCCATCCTTCTTCTTCACGAATAAAATCGGCGCTCCCCACGGTGATACATTTGGTTGAATATACTTCTTATCTAACAGTTCTTGCAGTTGTACCATCAATTTCTTCATCTCTATCGGAGCCATTTTGTATGAGGCCTTCGATATTGGAGCAGTTCCTAGTGCTAAGTTGATCACGAACACGATCTCTCTGTCAGGCGGAAGTCCTGGAAAATCTTCCGGAAACACATCTACAAAGTCCTTAACCACTGGTATCTCCTCCAGTTTCACACCCTTCTTCTTTTGAGTATAGACTATGTAGGCTAGATACCCTACACAGCCCTGACTCAATAACTTCTTGGCCTGCATAATTGTCAGACACCTTGCTTGTCTAGGAAATTTTCTACCATAGAAAACTACCTTTGACGGAGTCATAAGGTTTACACATTTCTTTTGACAGTCAATTATCGCTCCATAATTGAATAGCCAATCCATTCCCAATATAACGTCAAACTCTCCAAGTTTTATCGGGATTAAATCTAATGTCATAATATTCCCCTTAATATTCGCCCTACAATTCTTGTATACAAGCCTAACAGGAATTACCTCCCTATTCGCAATTTCTATTTGTAAAGGGAATTTCAACTCTTCACTAGGTAATTCTAATCTCTTAGCAAATTCATCAGATATAAACGAGCAAGTAGCACCCGAATCAAATAATACATATGCATTTATATCATTGATTGGGATAATACCTGACACGACATCTTTTGATTGCACCGCGTCCTGCACCGTCATGTTAAAGGTTCTGGCTGTGGGCTTATTTGATGACGTTGGTTCAGCAATAGTTAGTGTACCTCCACTGCCACTTCCCTTTCTTCCAGTTGCCTCCCTAGATTTCTTCTTTGGACATTCGCGATCAAAATTATCCTTCGACCCGCAGGTGTAGCAAGCATTCTTCTTGGGTTGATTGCAATTTGGGGCAATGTGACCCTCCTGGACACAGTTAAAGCACACACGCTTTCCCCTTAAGCATATCCCCATGTGAAACTTCCCGCATGTAGCACATGCGTCAATCTTCTTCTTCTGTTGGTTACCTTGCTGATTTCCAGCTCCCACATTTGCATTCCACTTCCTCTTCAAATTATTGTTACCATTTCCATCGTTACCACCACCATTCTTAGCTTCACCCTCATTCTTCTTCTTTCTCTGCTCTTGGTTGTGCTTTGTTACAGCTTTGCCTCCACTCTCAGCGAGAATTGCCTTCTCAAGCACAGACGTAAACGACTTTAACTGGAACAGGGAGACTCTGCTGTACAACCAGGGCTTCAGTCCCTGCTCAAATCTCCTTGCCTTGCGCTCATCCTTATTCACTTGATATAGCGCAAACCTCGCTAACTCATTGAATTTTGCTACAAACTCTGATACTGTCATTGTTCCCTATTTTAGTTCTAGAAACTGCACTTCTATCTGATTCTTTGAGCTTTCTAGGAAATAGGTCTGGAAGAATATTTCCTTAAATCTATCCCAAGTCATCACTCCCTGACCTCCTCTAGTTTTATTGGCTTGCCACCAATAACCGGCCTCTGCTTTCAACATGAATGTTGCAAAAGCAGTCTTCTGGTTATCCCCTACCCTAGCAACGTCAGAAACTTTCTCTATCTCCATGATCCAAGTCTGTGCCTCCACCGGATTCATGGACCCACAGAACTCTGGTGGCCCCAACGCCTTGAAGTCCTTAAATGTCGCAGCTTGATTCTGTGGCTGATTCTGTAATGCTCCCATCAATAGCGTTACTAATTGCTGAACTGGATTAGCCTCAGCATTATTGTTATTCTCAGGGGTCCTTTGTCGTGGTTGATGTCTTGGAGGCATTTTTTGTTAAAATATACTCATTAAATTCTATTCAATCTTTTAAGTATTTACTACTTAATTTGTACACCATAAATGATTATCACATAACACATAACACTTTGAATAAAATAATAACTTTTATTCATTCATAATCTTTTAGGAAACATAAAAATAATAGCATCACTGCTATTTACATTACTTCCCTGAACTACAAAAGTTTCAGGATAACATCATCACCGTTATATCCCATAGGTTATATTATATCCGGGATTTACATCTTATTTACTCATCAATCACATAGTAATTACATTTATGACGTCCTATTAAAATACTGCATAACCTTACGACGCTCTTCTTCCATAATACGGAACATTGTTCGGCGATCTAAAATGTACGATGGCAGCGTCTTGAACTGAATAGGATAACACATGACCCGATCTTGAGCTTGATTGATCATGATGTTGAAAACACTATTCATCTCTTCCATCTTTATCCTCTTTACTTGTACCTCTTTCTCTGTTATCCTAGCTCGTTGATAAGCTTCATTGTACGGGTCTTCGGCTCTTGCCCTCTTAGTAGATTCTTCCTTCAGCTTGTTCTTCAGCTCTACAATCTTCTCTGTCATTTGTTCATTTTCTTCTTCAACGTGGACCAGCTTCCTTTCGATATTATTCAGACTTTCCTCTTGATCCTGAATCTCGTTGTCCTTCTACGCCATTGAGATCTGTTGTTCAGCTACTATCTCTCTCAACTCCTCGACAATATCTTGAAGTTCCACATTGCGGTCGTATACATCATCGTACATACGGGCAATGATCGAGTCTAGTGGAATCTCTTCCTCCTCGTCCTCCTCATCCTCATTTGACTGTGGTATATCAACGGGGTCCTCCTCGTCCGTCTCTATCTCATCATCCTCATCAGGTAATTCCTCCTACTCAACCATTGTGACCAACGGAGATGTCTCCCGTGGCAGTAGTTGTTCCCAAATCACCTGAATATCTCGAGGCTCCTCCTCTTTAGGCATCTGGGATCCTTCCTCCCTAGTCTGACTGGATTCTCCTACATTAACCATCCTGACAACAAAATTTTAAGTTTTAATTACTAATCATTACTACTCGACACTCACGAGCACATAAGTTGCAACCACATAAGCACATAAGTGTTTTATTATTTCTTTCCTAAAACTCAATAAGAGTTTATCACTACTATCTTTTCAAAGGATAATTCCTAAGGCTTTTCCCCCACCTAAGGTTCATAACCTAAAGCTTTGATACCAACTTATGACACCCCCAAATCTAGGTACTTCATTCCCACAAGACTTGGTGTTCACTTTCCATTCATTCATATCTATCTACCCAAATATAATAAAATTAAATCAGAAATCCTCCCTTTAAAAGGGTTACATCATTAATCAAAAAGTCTTCCCAGGTTGTCTAACCTTAAACATCAATCAAGTGTAGAAATAAAATAATTACATCACATCATTAAATATAAAATCCAACATCATGACCATAAATGAAATTACAAGTCTTCATCACTTGCACATTTTTCCCTTTCCTTTGCTAGTCGTAGGTTCATCGACTTTCTCAACTTTAGCTGCAATAATTATTTTTATGCAAGAGTGAGCAAAACAAATGCTCACTAGATATATCAATGAATCAACAAGAGTATAATAACTGCCAATGAATAGGCTCATCAAAACCTAATAGTACTCTATCAATGATAACCAAAAAAACGAGAATCAAAATATGAAATATATCTAAGGGTCATAAGACCACGAACTATGTCCACGGTTACAAGTAATCTTTCAACTTTAACCTTAACAGTTTACTGTAGGGACTTTACATACTTAGGGGGATCAGCCCTTTGTACCATGTATTGTGCACAAACATCTAAACACATTGCGTATCCCCTATAATAGGGTTGTTCTTCTCAGTTTTAGAGTACAAGTCCACACCAAAGAAAGTTTGGTTTGGATAAGCTTCAAGGGTAATTTAGAGTTTAACGATCATCAACTAAAGGATTAGTTGAATCAACAAAGTTTGATAACACTACAGTTGATCACTAACAACATAGTATGGAACAATGAATAATCATAGATGAACTAACTCTTATTAAACTCATGTTTAGAAATAACTAAAAACATAAGTATTGAATGAAACAATAAACCTTGCTTGAACAATATTAAGCTAAGGCTATGTTCTTGAGATAAAAGAATTAACTTATGAACGTGTACTAGGGAATAACAAGCTTAAAATGAAACTTGCTCAATATAACAATAATATTTTGAATTGCGTTAAGTAAATGAAATAGAATAATTCACTTAGAGCTTTGGGTTCAAGAATTTGCACTTATCATAAAAGAATAGAACTTAAGAAAACTTGCTTAACTATAAACAAGTTAGAACAACTCAACCATGACTAGAATTCAAAAATTGCTTGAATAACGTTAGAATTAGAGCTTGCTCGAATAAAAATTAAGAATAAAAGAATTTGCTTAATCAATGTTTAGAAAAAGAAACTTGCTCAATGTAAAGAGGTAAGGTTTAGAAACTTGCCTCGGGCATAAGCTATAATTTATAACTCACGTTCACCTATACATTTTATTGGAATCACAATATCTATTAGATATACTAACATCCACTTTCCAACATAACACTTACTTCTAGCTAAACTTGTTATTTCAGTACAAGTCTTATGTTACCATATACATTTCAGAATTCATAAGTGTTAACTTCACAACACTTATCTACCATTCATTGTGTACACTAAGTTCTAACATATCGCGTTCATAACTTATAAATCCTTTTACAACTTTGAAATTATCAATGACATGACACGGTTCTGTTTTAACCTCCTCATTACATGTTTATTACATTAACACATCAATAAACTAAGTTATAATGGTATCCAAGGTCTACAGCAGTAGCAGAAACCACTGCCTCAGATCAGGGTATAGAGCAGCTGCGCCATACATAAGCTTTGGGATAAACACGCAATTACTTGGTTTACAGCCTTGGCGCCCAGTAAAATTTCTGGTGCATGTAAAACATACAATACAATGACATAACAAATTCTCTTTTTAGCCCAACTAACACGAATTTCACCAACAAAATAGTAAAATTAACACATGTAGTTGGTACAGAACTAACACAAACATGATTCCTCACATATTCAACCACTTAGAACAATTTAACAACAACTTTAACTAATTTAAATCCTTAAATTTCATGTTTTTATATAAAAACTTCAATTTTTAACATCCTTCACAAAAATCATCACTGTGATCATAATTCTACACTAAATTACTTCGTTCAAACTATGTTCTCTTCATTTCTTAATGGACTAGCATAATCAAGACTCAATTTACAAATTAACATACAAATTAACCACCATATTTGGTACTTTCACAAGCCATATGTAAAATATACACTGAAAATAGTTTTTCTTTCTTTTTAAACGTAATTAGCATACAATTCCCTATCTAAACATAAACTCTAGCATCACAATTACTTACAATTGCAATAATTTAGTTTATACAACAATTTGAGAGAATTTGAATTCACAAAGAATAGAAAATACATGACGTAAAACATATTAAAACATATATGTATATGTAATATTAAGGTTATGAAAATACCTTCAATTGCTCGGTAATAGACTTTGATAAACTCAGAGAATTGCTTTGGAATACTCAGCCTTTTCTCTCAATTCTCTCTAGTCTTTCTCAACTTTCTCTCTGTAATCTTCTTCTCTCTTTCTCAGTATAACGTAAAGCCAACTAACGCTCATGCGTAAACATAATAAACTGATAGGCTAGCCATAATACGTATACTAAATATATCAGTTACAAAATATTAACGTATAGATTATAAATATATTTTATTTATTATTTGATTTATTTTATTTATTATAATAAAATTCAAAATTCAAAAGCTATAAGGCTTTGTTTGGAAAAACTCTTTAAAATAAAGACTTTAAAATAAAGACTTAATATTTTAAGCCTTGTTTGGTTAAATCAATTTAAAACTACTTTAATTTTATTTTAAATAAACCATTTACACTATAGTTTATAATCTCATATTTATACCTCCATATTCCACATTAGTTAAATAACCAATTACACATACTAAACAAATTTTCCACTTAATCCAAATATCACAAATTATAATCTTATTATAATTTTATTTAATAATTTAACATACCATTTTAAATTATTAAATAAAAATAACAATATAACATCTCGTGTTATATTACAACTCTCTAAATTATAAATTAATTTAGTTTAGAATATTATCTAATAAATTTAATTCATAAATATTTACTAATAATAACCACATCAATAAAATATTTATTTCATTTAACAAATATTTTAAATTATAAATAATAAAATCTTGGATTGTTATAAATAGAATATATTATATTTTATTTTATTGCATAGTGTTTGTATAGTAGTGCATAGTATTTGCATAGTGCTACATAGTAAAAATCAGAAATTTCAGCCGAATTGCCGTGACTATTATTGTGCATTCTGTGATTTTTTTTTAAATAGTACCCTATAATTCTCCTATAAATAAGATGCTCAGTTTAGAAATGAAAATCACACCAAAATCAGAGAATTCTTCTTCTATAATATTGAGTGTATTTCTTCTGAGTTTAAGGAAACTTTGAGTGTTGCAAATTGTGCAATTTTTCTTCAAGAATATCTCCGTTATACCAGTCTATGCCAATCAGAAGTACTTACATGTTATGGTTGTGTGGGGCAATATTATTCCCGAATAGGAATAGGAATAGTGTGCACCCAAGATATATGTCTTTTATTGCCAACGCTGAAGATTGTGTCACTTATTCTTGGGCGCGACAGTGTTAGCATATTTGTACAGGTCTTTATTGTGACGCCCCCAAAATAAGTATATATCACCCATCTTGAGTCGCCAGATATATGGTACAAAATACAAATACAACTTAATTATACAAACGTTGTGTAAAAATACGACAAAACATAGCTAAGAGTTTTAATACAAATATTGTCTTCTAGACAGTATTCAAACTCAAAATAAGTCCTCAATACATTTATTATCACACTATTTCATAGAATAGTGAGGACTACTAATGCTATCATCTGGACCATCACTGCTCCCCCGACTAGTCCTCTTTATGCTATCATTTCCTAAAGAGAATAATGAAAGCAAAAGGGTGAGCTCAACTAGCCCAGTAAGAAATATTATGACTAAGATAATGCAGAATAAATTATCATTAGCCTTTAACAGTGTTAAACTGATACAATATAACAAACATCAAGTTTAACTGCAGTGGAACAAGCAATTCATTAAAAGAGTCAAGTAGAGAATAAAATCTACTATCTTTTATGATTTAAAAGGTTTTCATCACTTTTATCATTGGGACTCGACAATAAATAATCAACATCATCTCCACTTTACTGACCAAGGATATTCATTAGTATCACAACCACAAATTATTCATGCACTACGGGCCAAGGATATTCGTGTATTCATCAATGGTCATGATCATGCCAACAACTGTCCATCAATGCACTACGGGCCAATGAGGATTTTTACCACATCATTTATAATATTACGGTCATGATTATACCGAATAATCCCTGGTCATAATCATACCAAGTCCATCTATGCACTACAGGCCACAGGTGACTTTCAACAAAATATAAACATGAGGATGATGACATTGATATAAGAATTCAATAAAACAAGTTCAAGAATTAATTTATCCGGGAACCAATAACGTCCAAATTGTCAACATGATACTGCTTTGTGGAGTAAAATTCAAGAATGCTCAGAAGAATATTTCCATGAAAAGATACTGGATGAAGCGCAAATATCAAGGATATCCCACTAATTTCATGGAGTATAAAAGCCAAAACTTTAACCAACTGAGTATAATAAAGAATGGAATAACAAAAGAAATCACCATGCATGCGATAGACCTCACAGAGAAAAGTTATTCCAATGTAATAATAAATAACAGAACCGTGTCAAAGAAATTACGACCGACGAGATATTCCAATGGAATAATAAAGAATGGAATAACAACAGAATCACCATGCATGCGATAGATCCGCATGCACAAGTTATTCAACATGAATAATAAATAACGGAACCAGTCAAAGTAAATTACAAGACCGACGGTGATATTCCAACGTAATAATAAAGAATGGAATAACAACAGAAATCACCATGCATGCGATAGATCGCATGAGATGAGTTATTCCAATGAATAATAATTAATGGAACCAGTCAGCGTAATGCGCGACCGACGGGATTTTCCAATGTAATAATAAATAAACAGAACGAGGTCATGCATAAACGCATAGACAGGATATTCTAACAGAATAATAAAGAATGGAATAACAGAAGAATTTCACCATGTATGCGGTACTTCGCATAGATAGATTATTCCAACATAATGATAAAGAATGGAATAACAGAAGAATTTCACCAAGTATAGGGTAGCCCGCGTATACAGGTTATTCCAACATAATAATAAAAATGGAATAACAGAAGTTCTCTTCATGAATACGAAAGAAATAATACCCCTTACGAGTACAACAAATAATATCCCTTACCTTAGAAGGAACTGGATATAGGAGTAGTGAAGTAGCAGAATACTTTTCTTCTTTCTCTCTATAGTTTCTCTCTCTAGAGTTTCAAAGAATTGTAAGAAATAATGAAGGAATGAACTTCTATTTATAGGAGAATGGACCTAATAGTAACTAATTCATGAGCAGTCAGTTTGATTTACTTTTAAGCTAGACGGTCCATATTGATTTACTATGCAAATTATTAATAAAATATTCTAATAAAACAAAATCTTTTAAATAAAATATAATATATTATATTTATAGTCTAATAAAATAAATAACTTTATAAAAGTATTTTATTTTATATAAAAAGATTTTACTATACAAACACTATGCAAGCACTTATGCAAATACTATGCATAATAAAATATAATATATTCTAATTATTGTCTAATAAAATAAATAACTTTATAAAAGTATTCATTTTTATATAAAAGATTTTACTATGCAAAAAACACTATGCAGAGCACTATCAAAACACTATGCATAATAAAATATAATATATTCTAATTATTGTCTAATAAAACAAATAACTTTATAAAAGTATTACATTTTATAAAAAATTTTTTACTATGCAAAATACTATGCATAATAAAATATAATATATTCTAATTATAGTCTAATAAAATAAATAACTTTATAAAAGTATTACATTTTATATAAAAAACTTTTCTGCTTTTTATTACATTAATAATAATAATAAAACAAAATTTATATATATAATAAATATATATATATATATATATAAATTTCTGTGACTTCATAAAAAGACACCTCAATATATTTAACAACATTTATCATCATTATTATAATTCACAATATTAATCGACCAGATCGTTCCTAGGAAAGAGGAGGCTTTCCAATAAGAATTTCTCCCTATTGGCACGCAATTAGGTAACCAAACCTCTCCTTGGCAGAACTTTTTGACATCGTTAATATTACAAATAATAATATTAATAACTCACACTCAATTATTGATTTAATAATATATAAAATATCGACAATAATTGAATCAAATAACGTGAGATACTATACAACAATTATCAAGCAATAATTGAACAAAACCGAGTGACTTTTCATGTAAGCATCAATAATAAATATCATGTGCTACTATGGAACCACGCCAGACATCGTACTTTTACTACTGAGTAGTTCAACAGCTTTTAACAGAAAACTTCCGTAGTTATTTTCATAAAAATATATTTGTCGTATTCTCAATCCAACAATAATTCCGTTGTGGGGTCCACTAATGATTGTGCCATCGCATTTAATATTTTCTCGTTAAAAACGAATATTCCCCACCAATCGAATATTATATAACAACTTGCGTACTTTGCAAAATTTATAAATATTACCCATAACTATAACATTATATCAAGTTCACTCCATAATATTCAAAAAAATATTTCGAGAAATTTAAATCTTTTTTCATAAAATTTGGGGTCTCACATTTATATACTACTACTAGGAAATGAGTTAAATACATTAATGGTTCTGTAACATTGTTATAAATTTGGGCCTATGAGCGTGTAAATATTGGAAGGCCAAACCCTTGGCCACAATCATCCATATGGTTACCTAGGGCTTTAGCATGGTCATATTTTGGAACCACAGTTACCCTGGTAGACGTGAGAATCTCCATCAGCATTTGTCATTTTACCAATGGGAGTTAGATATTAATTCTATGTGGGATGTGGTTTGGCGGCCTTACATGATGTAGAATGATGTAATCAGTGGATTTAATTTTGAAGGGAGGTTGTTGGGATCTGGTAGGGTCCCCTTGATCCACTTTGATATTGTGGAATTCTAGATGCCAGACCGTGTGATGAGACAATTCGAATTTATGCAAGGCATACCATCCCCAACCAAAAACCACGGTGACCTTAGGAAGGAGAAAAAATTTAAATTTATTGATGTTAAGGATTGCATGGCCTTGAGAGGGGAATACATCTCGATTTAGGAGGCATACATGGATCATCTCGAAGGACAGCAATATGAAATTTCTAATTATGTGTCAGTAGATGATTACATGGTCTGGTATAGGAAAATTACACATTGAAAAATCCACCGACCTCGACGGGTAAGGGACCAAGATAGTTCTTATGAGCCTCGAGCCATTTCCAACCAACAGCACCTTATTCAAATGGTATAAAATTATAGTATGGTTTAATTTACTTATATTACAGTATATACTTAGTATTACATTTATTGATTTATTGTGTTGCTAATATTTGCTTGTGTTCATCTTACATGACAGGTTGAGAGTGCAAAGTCTTTACTTAATAAATTTTCAGCACTTACTCAGATGCGTCCCGAGTTGGTTCTGCACAAACACAATTGGGATTACCAATACAGTCTATACGACTTTGAAGTAAGAGGGAAACAAATACCTCGACAGGGGGTTCCATAATTTTAGGACCACAGTCCCAATTCTCCGAATTTAATGAAGGGCTTGGGAAACAAACTGATTATGCGGTACAAGAGAGCTACATACCCACCACGCAAGCATATGAGGAGAGATCCATTCCCACTACCCAAGCCTACGAGGAGAGCTATATCACTACAAGAAAAAGGCCTAACAATGATCATCATCTATCATCACCGCATATACGATCACTAATACTACTCTCTGCGTGATCGCTTATCTGCGCGATCGTCAATCCAATCCATCGCTAATACTACTCTCTGCGACGCACGCGTCACCGATCGGTCATTATCATAATTTTGCCTCCCAAAATTTGGCGAAATCTTCAAGCGCCAAGGTTTTGTCGCGACCACTTAAATCAAATGATCATGAAATCGGTCATGATATGTCCACATCATTAAATATCAGCTACCGCACGCGGTCGCAGATAGCGATCGCTGATCAAATAAACTAAATCAGTCTCAGGTTCGCGACATCGAGATTGCGAAAGAAAAGAAAAGAGGGAGATATAGAGACGAGTGAGAAGAAGAGGGAGTAGGGGAAGAGAATAGACCAACCCGCTGCTTGAACCACACAGCACACCGCCATTGCACGCCAGGTAACCCCAATTAATCTCTAAATTAAACTTTTAGTTATCCTTAAATCCCTAAATCTTTGTACTAATTTTATTTGGTTCAGCATATACAAATCTTAGTAGATTTAAATGTTGTGTTAATGAGTGGCTAAATTTCCATGTTCTAATTTTATTTTGTTGTATTAATGAGTGGCTAAATCTTTGACTGGAACCCAACAAAAGATGTATTATAGTTTTTCTTTTATAAGGAAATGGCTTTAATGTTCTTCTTCATTGATGCTAATTCATTTTCTTAGGGGTATTTTCTTCTTAAGCTTCTTTAGCCAGAAAAATAATGTTTTCTCGATAAATTATAATTGTACCTTCTTGTCATTGTTTTAAGTTTAACTCTGTTATCCTCTCTTTCTTTTCTTTAGTACACAAAAATTACTTGCATGTTCCCACAATGTGTGTTGCGCGATTTGCTGCTATAAATAAAATGGAATATTATTTTATGTTGAGCTCAATAAATTTATAACATTAGCAATGTGACTCTTCAGAATTTGAATTCGCTCTGAAGCCTGTGAGAGATGCGATGAAGCATAATGCAGCTTGCATTAACCTTGTAGAACATCATATTGACCAATTATAATTTGGATCATGAATTCATGATAAAAAAAAACTGGAGTCAAAGTAATTAGGCTTTGTTTTCTTTGGTCTTGTTGCCATTTTCATATATACTTGTTTCGAGGTTTTATTTGTTTCTTAGATCAATCAACGTACTCAAACAACAACAATATTGAAGACCAGTTGTTGGTTGATTGAATCTCTTTTTATTCCTGTTATAGTCTGATTGATTGAATCTTATATACATGTCGTCGTTCATGTGGCTAGTCCATATTACAAGGGAGACTCTGGCGAAATTTTTTTATTGGTCGAGTAGTTGCGAACATTTATACTATTACCGAGCCTATTGTTGATCCATTAGAGCCTATTAAGAGGATGTTGGAGCTGATTGAAAGTAATATGCACACAAGCCAATCATGTTTGATGATAAAGCATATACTTTGTAACAATCTTATTCATTTATTAATAAAAAGTATTAATTTATTAAAGGCTTTTAATTATCTACATCATGCTGTTTTATAATATGTGATAAACCCATAGTTTTAAGCAATGCTTTTAGAATAATGATGATGATCATTCTAATGAGATCTAAATTCTTAGAAAGCTTAAAATTAAAATAGTTCCCAATCATTGGATTACTAAATTGGGGATTAGTGAATCCGGATAGATTGGTACATACGTTGCTTGCTCATTGGATGAGGATGATTGATCTCATGATCATTTGTGTGGAGACACTAAAGCAAGTATGTAGGTGCTTATTAGAGAATAAGTTCATTTGAATTGTGGCTCGCTAAGGAATACCTAATGGAGTTTTATTTGCCTGTCAATAGGAATTCCTATAGTGATAGTAGTACAAGTGATCATTGGACTTGAGATCATCATAGTATCTTGTGTATGATGAGTTATACTTTGACTTATTCCTTAAGACCCTTAGGGTATATCAAAGGGTATGCTTGGGTATAATAAGTTGTACATGGAGATAATGTATGATCAATAAAGAATCTACCACTTCTAATAAAAGAAGAGAATGTCCTATGTGATTCGATAAATGACAACCCAAAGAGTCCTTGGCGAAGCGTAATGAAATTAGAAAGGAGTTTCTAATTTGCATTATTTGGAGTTGTGCATTTAAGAATCGAAATACATATAATTAAATAAAATAAGACTTGACGAAAGAATTCCATGCCTTATATTTAATTGGGACATCAGATGGTGGAAGGATTGAATTAGCGGTAACTATTTACTCAAAGGTTCTTTAATGATTAATGTTGAAATCTATATTATCTGGAAAGTCGCTGATCGCTAGGGAGGCTTATCCCTATTGTAGAATAAATATTATTTAAATAAATTAATTGTTTTATTTATTTATTTAAATAAGATTAAATTGTTCTAATTGATTTATTCACAACCGGTTTAATATGGAGAACCTAAAGGGTCACACCATAAAAGGAAGAATAATTATTTAAGAAGTTAATGGCATAATCGTAATAATATGTTAAGTATATTTAATTTAATTTATGGTGATAGAATAAATTAAATAGCTTAATATTTATTATTTAATATTTTAGAAATATTAAATATAAATTAATAAGAGGAGTCTTATTAATATTATTACAATTATTATTATTTTAATTTCTAAAAGAGTTTAGGAATTAATTTAATATAAGTACTCTCATTTATTCCTAATAGGATTAGGAGGAAAAATTAGTTAAAGGAGTTTAATTAATTTTATCCCTAATAAGATTAGGGAGCTTAATTAATTAAAAGAATTTAATTAATTAAATAAATCTCAATTCCTTAATTGTTAAGGTGGGTTGCCCACATCTATAAATAAGAGGAGTCTTATTATGGGTGAGGGGGTTGTTGATTTTTACAACGTAATAATTCCAATTTGTTGGAGAGTACGCCATTTTTCTATCTGAGATAGAAAACTAGGGTTTGAGCCAATACCCTTCTTCTTGAATTTCTTCTTCCTTGGTGGATCACCTCTGAGAGGCCAAACATTTGGGTGGCTAACGTTGATCGAAAGGAAGGAACCAAACCCGGTGGATTCAAGATTGAACGCGAAAGGATTTGGAGGTGAATATGTACTTTATGGCTCGATCTTCAAGGTATGATTTATTCTTTATCTTTTCATTTAATTTATAATTGTGCATAAAGGTTGATCCGGGTATATGGTTTGTAAAATTTTTAAACTCTGATTTTACACGCTTCCGCATTATTTTGCAATTTGATTGCGTTCATGAATATTACAAACATAACAGTGGTATCAGAGCCAAACCTTTATGCAAATTATTAATTATTTTAATTTGATATGTATATTGATATGTGTTTAGAACAATTTAATTGGGCATAATTTTATTGTATAAAATTTAAATAAAAAAAAAAACCGCACGAAAACAAAGCTGTTATTCTGCCGTTTTTTTTTATTAGGGGAATCAAGCTTCACGGATTTTTTCTTTTTGTTAAGCTGCTAGTTCTTCTACTGCACGGAATTCAAGGCATCCGATAATCAAAAAAAAAAAAAAAAATCCAAGTAACATATAACCTACTTGTTTACGAAGTTAACGAGGATTCATTTTTTTTATTTTGAGAAGATTTGGATATAATATATATATATTATATTAATACTGCATTTAGTTTTATATATATATATATATTCGGTTATTTTATTATTTTATAATATATTATATATATTATATATATATAATATATTATTCTTAATAATTTTATAATTAAAATAATATTTATTTTAATTTTAAAATAAAAGGTTTATTTTAAATATTAAAATAAAAGAGTTTATTTTAATTTTAAAATTAGAATTTCATGCTAACTAATTAGAGTTGGAATTGGATTCCATGATAACTAATTGGAGTTGAAATTGGATTCTATTTTTCCTTAAATAAAGGAGTTTATTTAGATATGAAATAATATTTCATATTATTCAAAATAAAAAGGTTTATTTGTGAATAGGAAAGAGAATCCATGCTTCCTTAAATAAAGGAGTTTATTTAAATATGAAATAAGATTTCATATTATTCAAAATAAAGGAGTTTATTTGTGAATAGAAAAGAATATCCGTGTTTCCTTTAATAAAAGATTTTTTTTTCATACGTGGAATTGGATTCCATAATTAATTAAAATAAATGAGTTTATTTTAATTAAAGATTTTATATATATATATATATGGAATTGATTCCGTAATTAATTAAAATAAAGGAGTTTATTTTGATTAAAATTTTGATTAAAATAAAATAGTTTATTTTATTCAAAATTGAATAAATTAAAATAAAATAGTTTTATTTTGATATAAATTTGGATTAAAATAAAGGAGTTTATTTTGATTCAAAATAGATTTTATACTAACTAAATTTGCCCATTAAATGATATCAATATATATATTAAATGTTTATTATTCATAAGATGAATGTTATTTATTGATGCATATGGTGATGTGTATGATAATAAATGAGATTGATTATGGACTATCAATTAATATGATTGGATTTTATTTTAGTTGGATGCATGAATGTATGGGTTTTAATAAATGGGGTCTGCAGATTGCCTTCTCTAATTTTTCTTAATGTAAATTCTATCTCCTCCTATGTACTTTCCTCGATCACGATCAAGGTTTCTATTTATTTTAAAATAGTTTTGTAATAGGAATAATTAGAATTATTTTGAAAAATTGGAGATCAAGGAACAAGGAGCGTTTGAAGACCCGCTTGTAATGGAGCCCGGTTTAAATGTAATAGTTATATTTAAATATTATTTCTTGCACCCCTGGGGAGTTTGACCTTTTGGTTCACTTGGTGGCTCTAGTGAACCAAACTAGAATAAAAGTCCATAATCAATCCGGTAGTAATATAGTATTCTATATGTGCATGCTTATACTATATATATTATATATTATGCAAACATGCTTCGCATGTTCATTAATATAACGCGTATTTTATATATATATGTGCAATGCTGCTTAAACAAGATGAGACAAATTAATAACAAACCCCTCAATTTTTATATTAAGTCCTAAGCGTTCAAAGATATTTGGAATATCGAACGTTGCCTTCTAACATGATAAAATTAATAGAGTATTAAATATTTAATATGAGTTTGTTGTGTCACCACAAGGCAAGTATTAAGTATTTAAGATGTTAATTTATCACATTTGATGCTTATAAAGAAAATTGAACAATATTGTTTTGTTGTGTCACCACAAGGATGATATTTTTTTTTTGAATGTATGGAATGCTAGGTCGGACTTAACTTGGATAATTTTGATTCGGATGTGCCACCACTGATCAAAATAATCTAAGAGGCAAAATACAAGGAGTTGCATAGTTGATGTAATTGACAAAAGTTGTCTACCTATTTATTTATATATAGTTTGTTGTGTCACCACAAGGCTATATACATTTGAAATGGGATCCTTATTCTCACTAGCAAATCTTTAATTAGATTTTGCTTAACTATATAAGTGAGGATAATATAGTTTGAAGAAAATAGTGGAGATACCAATTTAAAACAAGACCTAATTTATTTTGGTAATTAATAAAAGAATGTATGTTAAAATGTTGTTAATTACAAATTCATTTACGAAATTTTACAATGTCTAAAATTACTATCATCTGCGAAGCATATTAGATGCTAAATTAACCGAATAGGATTAAATGGATTGGTTAAGAAATTTGAGAATAGTTCTCATAGTGAAAAAGCTATCTTATGTCCTTAATACGCTTATCCTCGCAATGGTTGCGCAGACAATGCCTCGAGGAAGAGATTGCTACTTTTAGAAAGTGGCAAGATGATGCACAAATTAGCTCAATGCATCATACTCACATCCATGAGTAACGAGCTTGAAAGTCGGCCACAAGATGAAACTATGGATGCTCTCTACTATATTCCCGCACATCAAGTAGTTGATGGTGAGGAAAGTAGGGCCGATAGATATCGAGATATCTAAGGAGCTCTTCCGATCTAGAATGGCCAATGGCACTATAGTATGCATAAAAAGTTTTTAACATAATCAATTTGATTGATCAATTAGACAAACTGGTTTTGTCATGGATGGAGAGTTGAGCCAAGATTTGATCTTGCACTCACTCCCGGACTCCTTTCACAATTGTAGTGAATTTTTCATATGAACAAGCTAGATATCAGCTTTGCTGATTTGCTTAACATGTTAAAAAATGTTGAGAGTCACTTTCCAAACAAGAAAGATCAAGTCTTACTGGTAGGGGCCAAAGGATCTTCTGAAAAGAAGAACGATTCAAAAAAGGTAAATAGAAAGGCAAAAACAAAGGATAATAAGAACAAAATCGACACAGATAGCAAAGGAGTTTGCTTCCACTACAATAAGCCCGGACATTTGGAAGAAATCTAAGAAGAGCATCTTGCAGAGGCTAACCAAAGAAGCTTAGTGAAGTTTCTATTCTAATACAATTTTGTTCATGATTTAAATAAATTTTTCTTTAAGTCAAGGTTCTACTTGGGTATTGGATACCGACTTTGGTTATCATAAATATAGATTTATGAAGGGACCAAATGTAAGTAGAAAGCTAAACAAATATAAGTAATCCTATATGCGGAAATGTAACAAAGGTTGCTACATTAGCCATAGAAACTTATAATTTAACAATGCTACGAGCAAATCTATTAAGTCAATAAGTTGTTATTGTATTCCGCTTGTTGTTAAAATATTATTTCCATTTTATTGTTGGACAATGAAATCTTTGGTATTATAATAAAGAACAATTGTTGTTCTATTTATAATAATAATGTTTTGTATAGAACCTAATATTACTTAATAGATTTTGTATACTGACTTACGTGGAAAATTATTTTATAAATTGAACAAAATAATATAAGAAAAGGAGATGATCATTCAAAGAGTTGAATATATGTATTTTTGAAATACAAGTGTGAATTATTTGAAAGGTTCAAAGAATTGTAGTGAAACAAATTGGCAATGTATTAAGATTCTTTGATTAGATCAAGGAATAAATACTTGTGCAATAAGTTTCGGATCATCTCAAATGGTTTTCTCATAATGGACACATCCCGATCTGCAATAATTGATTGATGTATCCGAAAGGAAAAATCATACCTTGTTGGACATGGTACGGTCCATAATGATTTTACCGACATTCCAAAGATCTTTCAGGGCCATGTCCTAGAAATGGTCAGATATCTACGAAAAGGTAACCTCTAAATTACCAAGACTCCATAAAAGTTATGGACGGGGGAGGATTCTAATCTTCAAAGATGTTAAGATAAGGGGTTGTCCAACTTATGTGAAACGGTTTCAAAGGATAAGCTTGGGACAAAATTTGACATGTACAGATTTGTGGGATATCCTAAAGTAAGTTTAGGGCATATGTTCTATAATCCTACATAGCAAAAGGTGTTTATTGCGAAACACCCTGCCTTCTAAGATAAAGGTGTTTATCATTAAAGGGGCTAGTGGGAGGATAATAGATCTTGAAGAGTTCAAGAACCACAAAACACTATAAGTCAAATAAGAGGAACTCAGAGACCTATTGTACCACAACCTAATCAGAAAATCAAATAGTACTAAAGATACCTAGGAGGTATGGATTCATCATGGATGATGATGATGAGGTACACATCATAGAAGATGATGATCCAGAGTTACATTCGATGAGGTAAGACTTCTAGTGTGTACAAAAGGGTCAGTGGGAGCGTCGTGAAATTTCTAGTATTATATGTTGATATACTACGGATAAGGAATGACATACCAATGCTACAATCAGTAAAGATAAAGTTGTCTAAACAATCCTCCATGAATGATTTGGGAAGAGTATCATTATTGGGGATGCAAATCTATACAGATAGATTTAAAAGGATGCTCGACTTAACCCAAGGAACGTATATTCATTTGATGCTAAAGTCGTTTAACATGGCAAACTCCAAGAGATGTCTCATGTCGATGAGCTATGGAGTGTATCTCTCTTAATAGTCCCCACAGACTCCTGAAAAGAGAGGTCGCATGAGTGACAATCATGTATGCAATGAAATATACGAGACCTGATGTTGATCAGTCATATTATGGAGAAGTTCACTATGAGTCTGTGAAAAACATCTTAAAGTGCTTAACCGGCACAAAGGATGTGATCATATTCATGGTAGGTCTAAATTAAAACTAGAGGGCTTAACAGACTCAAGTTTTTCAGACAGACCAAGATGACAAAAAAATCCACTTTAAGGTAAAGCGTTACCTTGAGCAAAGCAGTGCAAATGAATTGAAAGGTTCCAAACAAAGAAAGAGTTCTTTGGTTTAGTGATAAAGACAAAGTTGCAAGTTGATTGTTTGGATTAAAAGTTCATTACAGAACTAGGAATAGTTCCTAAGTCTCATCTTGGATCTAAACATGTGTTGTGGCACTTTCATTTGATTATTAGAATCATTGAAAGATGGGAAATCACTATAGAGATAGTGGACTCTCATGAACAACATTACATATCCATTAACTAAAAGCTTATCCAACAAAGAAGATAATCGTCACTTAGAGAAGAAGAGTATAAGATACAATGGCCATCGGCTTTAGTGCAAGTGGGAGATTGAAAGTAATATGCACACAAGCCAATCATGTTTGATGATAAAGCATATACTTTGTAACAATCTTATTCATTTATTAATAAAAGTATTAATTTATTAAAGGCTTTTAATTATCTACATCATCTTCGTTTTATAATATGTGATAAACCCATAGTTTTAAGCAATGCTTTTAGAATAATGATGATGATCATTCTAATGAGATCTAAATTCTTAGAAAGCTTAAAACTAAAATAGTTCCCAATCATTGGATTACTAAATTGGGGATTAGTGAATCCGGATAGATTGGTACATCGTTGCTTGCTTTCATTGGATGAGGATGATTGATCTCATGATCATTTGTGTGGAGACACTAAAAGCAAGTATGTAGGTGCTTATTAGAGAATAAGTTCATTGAACGTGGCTCGCTAAGGAATACCTAATGGAGTTTTATTTGTGCATCAATAGGAATTCCTATAGTGATAGTAGTACAAAGTGATCCTTGGACTTGAGATCATCATAGTATCTTGTGTATGATGAGTTATACTTTTTACTTATTCCTTAAGACCCTTAGGGTATATCAAAGGTATACTTGGGTATAATAAGTTGTACATGGAGATAATGTATGATCAATAAAGAATCTACCACTTCTAATAAAAGAAGAGAAATGTCCTATGTGATTCGATAAATGACAACCCAAAGAGTCCTTGGCCAAAGCGAATGAAATTAGAAAGGAGTTTCTAATTTGCATTATTTGAGTTGTGCATTTAAGGATCGAAATACATATAATTAAATAAAATAAGACTTGACAGTAATTCCATGTCTTATATTTAATTGGGACATTGTATGGTGGAATGATTGAATTGTATGGTAACTATTTACTCAAAGGTTCTTTAATGATTAATGTTGAAATCTATATTATCTGGAAAGTCGTTGATCGCTAGGGAGGCTTATCCTATTGTAGAATAAATATTATTTAAATAAATTAATTGTTTAATTTATTTATTTAAATAAGATTAGAATTGTTCTAATTGATTTATTCACAACCTGGTTTAATATGGAGAACCTAAAGGGTCACACCATAAAAAGGAAGAATAATTATTTAAGAAGTTAATGGCATAATCGTAATAATATGTTAAGTATATTTAAATTAATCTATGGTGATAGAATAAATTAAATAGCTTAATATTTATTATTTAATATTTTAGAAATATTAAATATAAATTAATAAGAGGAGTCTTATTAATATTATTACAATTATTATTATTTTAATTTCTAAAAGAGTTTAGGAATTAATTTAATATAAGTACTCTCATTTATTCCTAATAGGATTAGGAGGGAAAATTAGTTAAAGGAGTTTAATTAATTATCCCTAATAAGATTAGGGAGCTTAATTAATTAAAAAAATTTAATTAATTAAATAAATCCCAATTCCTTAATTGTTAAGGTGGGTTGCCCACATCTATAAATAAGAGGAGTCTTATTATGGGTGAGGGGGTTGTTGACTTTTACAACGTAATAATTCTAATTTGTTGGAGAGTACGCCATTTTTCTATACAGATAGAAAAACTAGGGTTTGAGCCAATACCCCTTCTTCTTGAATTTTCTTCTTCCTTGGTGGATCACCTCTAGAGGCCAAACATTTGGGTGGCTAACGTTGATCAAAGGAAGGAACCAAACCCGGTGGATTCAAGATTGAACGCGAAAGGATTTGGAGGTGAACTTGTACCTGAGGAAGCTCGATCTTCAAGGGTATGATTTATTCTTTATCTTTTCGTTTAATTAATAATTGTGCATAAAGGTTGATCCGGGTATATGGTTTGTAAAATTTTTAAACTCTGATTTTACACGCTTCCGCATTATTTTGCAATTTGATTGCGTTCATGAATATTACAAACATAACACTGATGGGCTGGGCTTGGGGCCTCGAGGCCACACGAGGCCACGCCAAGCTTAACCAAGCCTCACGGGGCCAAGCCAAGCTTGGTTTTTAGCATGGTAAGCTATTAGGGGGCTGTTAAGCCAAAATAGGCAGTGCTAGGGAACTATTAGTGCAACAGAGAAGGTAACTAGATTCACTTGGTCAATAAAGAGTTTATTTTGGCTATAACAGAAAAACAAGGGTATTTAACACTTATGTATACAAGAATAAAACTACAAAATGTTATAAAAGCTATAAATTGCTCAACCAAGTTGTGACTATTCATATAGATATACTTTTGTTTATTGTCATTTTATATTCATATATATACATGTTTATATCACTGTCATGTTTATGTACTAAACTATTTAAATGCAACTTTTGTTTATTGTCATTTTATATTCATATATATACATGTTTATATCACTGTCATGTTTATTGTCATATATACATGTAATCAAATGACTCATAATAACATCTTGAAATTTGTAATATACAGATGGCTTCTGAAGCAGCGCAGAAAAAGAGCGGCTTGGGTAGGGGGCCTAATCATGTGCCCAAGGCCCCTACTAATCCAGATGATCGGATTCTTATTCAGATTCGCCCTCCTCCTAATAGCACGTACGTCCCGCTTATATCAATTTTATATAAGCATTTAAGATTCCATTTATTGTATATTGGTAATGTTTTAATTAATATTATATTGGTTTGTGTCTTGGGTGCCTAGAAATGTCCATATATGCATGTCGTCATGCATGTGGCTAGTCCATATTGTAGGGAGACTCGCTGAATTTTTTAAGTATTATAAGTATAAGTTTGAAAAATGTTCATAAGTATTATAACTTAGATGTAAATTGCTTTAATATATGCTAATTGATGTTGTATATTATAGTGATTTTTCGGATAATAAAATCGTCAAGTGCATATCACAAATTTGTGTTTACGTAATTAGCTACAATTTGTGATTACGTAAGCGACACACCTATCGCCCACAAGGATGCTATTTGGGCAGAATTTCAAGTATATTTTTTTTAATTATGACAGATAATATTAATATAATATTCAAAGGATAATTATTTAGTAATGTTATTATTGTTGTTTTATTTGCGTAACCAGGTATAGATGGGAGGACGCTTGCAGGCTTGAAAGGATACATTATTATTTTCGCGTATGTGCGGTCCGCACCAAAGACAATTTGAATAAAGAAAGACAAAAGGCCCTTCACAATGCCGAGATCGACCATCTAGGCCAGGGAGAAGATTACATGCACGAGCATAGCCCCTGGTGGTGCACCCAGGCCATATAGGTTGAGATGTGTGCCCAATGGAGAGCTGAGAGCTGGGTGAAAAGACGAAAGATTGTCGCCACCAACAGATCCTAGGGTGTACCCGATGGCGAAAAGGCTAAAGGGACATACAAGGGCGGTAGTATTTCACAGTTGCAACATATCACTGCCAGGGTACGTATTTACAAGTTTTAATATGTTTACAATCATGAATTATAGAAAATATATCACATTTTTACTTAGTAATATTATGCTATTTTTTGTATAGGAGTCTCAGTCTCAAGGTCAGCCTATCCATTGGCTGGATGTGTACGTGGCCACCCGTGATGGTCTGCCTGAGGCTATCCAGATAGCGGTAATAAATTTTAACAACTTGATCTTTAATGCTTACAGAATTAATTTATTTTTAACTATTTAATTGTTAACATGATGACAGAATACTTATAAGTGTTTATTGAATGAGCGCTATCCTGAAGGCACTCCACGTCCGCTTTATTGATCAAGAGTTGTGGGAGAGGAGTCTCATTGTGAAGAAGAACTACATTAAAGGTCAAGGATAACGACGACACCCATCCTTCATGGCTCAGTCGCTCTTACCCAGTCTACATAAATATGAGCCATCCAAATTGCTCATACTCCTACCGACCGTGTGAGAGCTATATGTCGAGATCGCGATCTTCTGAAGATACTGGGTGGGCATCTGGGGGCTCTGAGTGCTGAGGAGTTAGCTGAAGCAGTAGCGGCAGCAGCAGCATCACAACACGGGGATGACGACGAGGTATAAAATTAATTTGTTGTATATATTGTCGTAATATACCAATATTAACATAGTTAATATATATTTGTAACTTGTTTTATTATTTTGTTAATTATAGGGTGATCAAGGAGGCGATGATGCGTGACATACCTGCTTTAGATTAGTTTTGTAGTTATAGTATAAGCTTGTACTTGTATATTCATTCTTTGGATGTTTGTTTGTTACTTAAACAAGTTTTGAAATGTTATTATATTTATTCAAATCATATTGGTTTTTAAAGGTTTATATACTAGTTTGGTGGACGATGGATGTTTATATTGTTGTGTATGCTGTTGTTGGGTATGTGTGTTGTGATAAAACAGTACAAAAAGTACAGTGTTTTAGGAATTCTCGCAAAACAAAGAAAAATCTATTTTTTATTTTTTCCATATCGGCGATCGCGATGCGTCACCGATAGTTATTTGTGACTTAATATTTGAGGGTATCGTGACCGCACGCGATCGTTGATCTCGATCATACTACGTGAACCACATTAGCTTTGGCCCCGGACCATGCTGACTCAGCTTAGCGACCGTATTTGTCATTTCTTTAAACTCATATCGATCGCAGAGATATGTTTGATTACGCTAATGGTGGTCGTTGATGTGCATATCAACGACTGTAATTTGTCTGACGACTATCAATGACCATAAGCGGTCATTTGTTAAAGCGTCACGATAAACCTTTTTCTTGTAGTGTATTCCATCCTCCCAAGCCCCTTTCAAGGAGTGTTACATTCCAACCACCTCTGACTTTGTGAGACTTTCTGACGTCATAGGAGCTGGTTCACTTAAGGTATATATAGTGATGGTTTTAATTAAAGCATATTAATTATTATTATATTCATATTTATAAAAAAATAATTATAGATATAATGTTAATGTACATTTGGGTCTCAATCAGGTACAAGATGCGGGAGCTCACATCTCTTATGGACCAAAAGGGTCCTTAACCAAAAAATTAAAAGATTAGAATGAGGCTTTCAGAAATGAACATATGTTTGGAAACGTGGTGGTCGCACAAGCGAATTTATATCCTTTGTCACATTCGCAGCAGTTATATGATTTAGACCACAGTGCAGTGCATTCCTTAGGGCCTGAAAATTAAATTTTTGAGCATGTCCTCGACGCTTATATGTTGTTACTACGAGACAGAGAGGAATATTACAGGTCGGGGGAATACAAAGGTGGGCCCAATATGATTTCATGAATTCATTCTTCATACATCTTGGGCAGAGCTATGTGCCCCCAACTGAAGAGAATCATGAATGGAATTTTTGTAATCCGTATGTGAACCAAGATGTTGGCCCACCTTTACACGAATGCCATTATATATTCATGCAGTGTGTAGTACACATCAAAGCTATTTTGTCTTTTTGTTATTCTCAGTTGAAGATTGGATGGTTACCATCATTGACCCGTACTACAATGATACCAAGCATATGAAGTTATGGGAAATGTACTCAGAATTCGTTAAAGTTGCGGTATGTGTAGTTTTAAAATATTTTACTTTTATAATGTCAAATATATTATAAAATTATTAACCAACTACTTTGTACATGAAGGTACATTTGATACCATTTTGTTTGCAAAATGGTAATCCGATGCATGAGTGGCCTAGCGTTAATCCTAATGTGCAGGTAACAAAGAGCCAACTGAAACAACACAACAACTCGGACTGTGGCATTTTTGTATGCAAGTATGTTGACGCTTTTGTTAGGGCCAATTTTGACATTTGCGAAGAGAAGTGGTCCTTGGAAGATGTAACGGTCTTTCGTTACCGCATCGCGTGGGAGCTCTACAAAAAATTCGCAAGATTACTTCCGGCCTCTGAGATGTAGAAAATGTTCTAGTGTTATCTCATGTACACTATGTGAATAAGAATATCTATTTAGTTAAACTGTATAAAATTTTCAAATTCATAACTTAGTAATATTAATATTATTTAATCACATAAAACCACTTCATATTATTAAATACGAATAAGAATATCTATTTGGTTGAACTGTAAGGATATTATTATTCGAATTAATATTAATAATCACATTATTAATATTAATATTAAAAATATTAATTAATATTATTTTTTACATGAATATCATACTTTCATACTCAAATAATAATAATAATTTATAAAATAATAATAATAATAATGCAAGATGGAATATAATGATAATAATATATTTTATTAATAATAATATTTATTTTATATATAATAATAATATTATTAATATTAATATCATTATTATTATTATTATTATTAATTTTAGAAGACAATTGCCTTTTTCTTAAAAGATACTTAACTGTTTCAACGAGTATAAAATTAAGAATTAAAAAAATATTAAAAGGGATAATAATAATAATAACAATTAACGTTTTTCTATTTTAACAAACCCACTTTATTATTAATATTAATATCTGCGGCAAAATAAATCGTAATACAAGAGAAAATGTCTTATTGTATGATTTTGGGGGAAATGTAAAATTTTAATATAAAGACTAATCCTTGCTAGAAATGAACAGCTAGGTTCGTGATGCTCGGGTGGTTATATGACGAGAGTTTGAAGCAGGAGGTTGCAAGTTTGAATCCGGTTTGGGCTTGTTACGGCTGGCAATTTTTTTTTTTTTTTAATGCACAGTCGGCACAACTTGTACCAGTCGGGCCATTTTTATATTTTTTTTAAGTTAACCAAATGTGCTGAGTCATGACTATATAATGGGGAAATGCATTAAAAAAAATTAAAAAAATACCCGATCGATACAACTTGTGCCGACTGGTGTTATTTTAATAATAAAAATTTGTTTTCTTTAAATATACCGACAACATATTGACTTATATTAAAATAAAAGCCGGTACAACTTATTTTTTAGACACAACAAGTTGTGTCGGCTGAGCATATTTTAAGTTTTAATCTAAGTCTTTCAATAAGTTGATCAACGGTCCGAAAAAGGGTTGTTAGAACAGACTCTATGGCAAACAGCTGCCATGAATGAAATCTCATATATATATATATATATATATATATATATATATATATATATATATAGCGAACAAGTTCAGAATCTCAATTGAGTGATAATTAACCGTTAGATTGACAATCACCTAAAAAAATGTGTAAATTTTATTCATATAATATTATACTTCCCTCTCGTCCCTAGAAAGATGAATAAAAGTATGAATTTTTTTCTCTCTAAAAAGATGAGATAAAAATACATAAAGTGAATGATAAACTTAAATTGTTTAGTGGGTTTATTAGTATAAAAGAAGAGTAATGGGGTGTTTGTTTAAGACTAAATACATCCGAATTTTTGAATCGATGAAATTTATCAAAGTCGTTTGTTTTGGAAAAAAAATAAATCTCGACGATTTGAATCGATTCGGATGATTGAAAATTGAATATAATTAAGTCGGTGGTCAAATGATTGAGTTGAATGGCTAAGTCAAATTTTTTTGGCTGAATGAGCAGCTGAATAAAGTAAAAAAAAATTTTAAAAAATAGTAACTATTATATTAAGTAATATTAAATAAATTTACAACAACTTTGAATTTTTTCAGAGGGATAAAATAATAAATTTTGTCATTCAAATTTTTCAAATATATTAATTATCAAACAACTTTTTTTATTCGAATCCAAATTTATTTATTTTTTTATCAAACATCCCCTAAATTATTTAGATACATCATATTAACTCCCTCTTTCCTGAATCCACTATAAAAGGAAAGAAAAAAAAAACAAGTGGGGTGGAGGCCCACCTATGAATTATCTCACTTCAATTTTTTCTTTCCATTATTTTCTTTTCTTTTTTAATTTATATAATTTAATGGGGCCGGAGACGGAGGGGGTACCATTTATATCCTTTTCAACACAAACCATCAAATCAAACCCTAATTTAATTTAACAAGTTATGTTTCCCAACTTACAAACCTAAATTAAAACTTGATGTATAGCAGGATTTGGACGCTGATTAGGAATTGGAAGTTGATTCACAAGTTTTAGACAATGAGCTTTCGTAAACGTACATAATTTTTGATTTGTTTAAACTTGCGAGACCCATAATATATTAAATCGAAACTCTCAATGAACTCTATTAAACTGGTGAACAAATGCCGTGTTGTATGCCGTTTTAAGCCCAAAAAAACTTTTTTAAAATGGTTTAATCGTCCGTCAAAATTTTGGTCAAACTTCGGATTATTTTTAACTATTTAGTATTTCGTTATTATCTTTTCTAATTAGAGTTGGAAAGTGTTTTAGACTATAAATATATTATTTTAGGGCTTTGGAATTATTCTTTTAATAATTATTATCAATAATATTGTGTGTGGTTTTTTTTGGAGGATTTTTTACTTTTCCTTGTGTGGAAGAATTTATTTGCCTTGGTATTAGTAGATTAAACTAACCATTGTAATATGTTGCGTCAAAAATGTTTCTACAAAGTCTATAGAAGTGAATGAAAAAGACATCAAAAAAAACATCATATCATATTATTTCCAAAGACAAAGGAACATCATAATATTTGTTACATCCAATTCATTAAAAATTAGCAATAAAACAACTCCCACGCATCAAAAAAATTAAAAAAAAAACAATGGCAAGTATCAAAACTCCAAAATAAATAAATAAAATAAAACTTCTTCCCCAAAGTGGCAATATCACGGCCAAGCTAGCATCAAAATTTGCCTTTTTTGCACTCCACAGGGAGTTTAAGGTCACATTTGTTAGGCAGGGCCATAGCGTTAGAAGGACTAATTCCTAACTTGAGAAATTGATCCTTATACTTGCATAAACACGGCAAGTTTACCTTATGCATAACTTTACAACAACTTTTTGTCGGCCAAGATGGCGGGCTGCCCGTGATTGCCGGTAGGCACTCTGCAAGCTCGGAAACTCCGACATTGCAAATTGTCGGGGCTTTATCGGCAGCCACCATTGCCAAAAGCAACACTATTATTAGGCTATAAAGCAAAATTGTGTTGCTTTTGGTAGCCATTGGTTTCACTTCTTGTTGCTATTAGCTTTGGTTTACAAGTGTATTTTATTTTGCTAAAAGAGTGTTAATTTATAGGGGAAATTTGTTTGGAATTATTGAGCATGTGAACAGGGATGATGTTAATTTTATTCTCTATGCATGCCATGTGAATATTTTCTGTGCGCCTAGCTAGGATCCACCCAACTAAATACAGTGGAGGGCATGTGCTGACAGCTGAAATGCATACCAAGTGTCAAATTTAATTGTCTGCCGTGCAATAAAGGGAATATTATTTCCAGCAAAAAAAATCACCTTACTGCAGCTAAGAAGCACGGATATGGTGTGCGGAGATACAAGTATGTCATACGGGAGTACGAAAATTCACCAGATCTCAAAATATGAAAGATTTGAACGTTGGGGATTCAACATATATTAATGTGTCTATATATATATATATATATATACATATATATATATATACATACGGTCTTTAAACTCACCTCTTATCTAACTCACCTTGCATACCCCTTTTAACGAAGGATCGATCGACGATTTGGTCCGTCACTATATATAAAACCGTCGTCTTAACATATAGCGACGGACCGAACCTATAGCGTCGGACCGAATCATCGCCCAGTCCGTCGCTAAAGGGGGTATGCAAGGTATGCTACGCTTAAGATCCGAGCAAGATAATCAATCATCGCCCAAATTCTTTAAAAAGCAGAAGTCGGCTTTGGACAAGGCTATAACAGGCTACCGCCAGGCCCACAATTAAGGGGGGTCCAAATTTTTTTATAAAATTATGTATTTATGTTTATAAAAAAATAAAATAATAAAAAGATTATGCATTAAAAATGATATGTTAGAAAATATTAAATATGATAGTACAATTGATGATTTTGCATCTAAAAGTGCAACAAGAAGACATTTTAAATGATGTTTTGTGGTTTAGATTTTATTGTTATTTTTATTTTGTAGATACACGTGATGATTCTTTACTTCGATGACATTTTAAAGGGGTTAAATACACTTTTTCTCACTCTACTAAATCTCGATTTACAAATGCATCACTGAACTGAATTTTTTTACGGTTAACTCATTGAACTATACATTATTTACAAAAAATGATAAAATCGTCTATGTCCGTTAACCATTTAACAAAAAATTGACATGGCAATACGTGGCAGTATATATTTACATTGATTAAATATATAATTAAAATTGTTGTATTATTATATACTACTATTTTATTAATTAATGTTGTCAAGCATTTTATTTACTAAAAATTATAGAATTTTACCTAATTTCTTAAAATTACTCCCTAGAAAAACTTCATTCCTTCAAAATTAAAAAATATATTTTTGAAGACAATTTATATTTTTTAAAAAATATTTATATTTTTTATATAAAAATATAAAATGTAAAAATTTTATATAAAAATATAAAATATAAATTTTCTATAAAATATAAAATATATTTTATTTTATTTATTTTATTTTATATAAAATATAAAATATTAGATTTTTATGTAAATATTTTATATATTTTTATATTTTGAAAAAAATATTTTTTATATATTTTTTATATTTTTAAAAGATATATTTTTGTAGAAAGGGTCTTTCCCTTTCCCGTTATCCAACTCTGTAAAAAAATATACTCATCTTTTTTCTCTTGAACAACAATGGATTGAAGAAGGTTTTATTAAATTAGAGAACATGAAATCCTATATCACACATTTAATTGCAGACCATTAACCCATTCATAATCTCTCTCTCGCACCGCAATTGCAGACCATTAGCCATCCATGTAAATGACAAACCCCTAATCTCTCTCTCGCACTGCTGTAATTCCTAATCCCCAGGTCAAACACATCTGTCATGGGTTTCATCGTAGACGCGACACTCGTCAATTTAGGGATTATCATGACAGAAGGATTCAAGAGGATTTTCTTCACTCTCTAACTTGAGCCGCAGATCAGCCTTGGCTTGACTCACTTCTTCCGCTTCGTCCCATGCTACCATACACTCGTCTGAGTTCCGATCACCGTCACACGCCTCCTTCGCTAATCTATTTATTTATTTGTTTAATTTGTATAAAGGGGCAAACTTGAAAAAATTTGTCCCGAACCCCAACTCTTCTGCTAAAAGGATATGCAAGGTATGCTATATAAGGGGTGAGTTTAAGATCCGGACCGTATATATATATATAAGTTGGATCAGGTATGAGAGGCCGTATTTTCTCCGTAGATCGATACTTTTCTTACTCTGTACTACCTGTTGACCCATGTATGTTTGCACTTGTTAGAGTCCTTTTATTAAGTCTAGAAAGGAGGCAACAAATGTGCAGGTAACCAGCAACAAGAAACGGTTAGGGCCAGTTTGGATTCTTCTTCTTATTTATCTTTTTTTTATTTTATTTTAAAACCTGTACTATTACAAAATTAAATATACATTACATCCTAAGGACTTACGGGATGGACTGGGAAAGGGACCATGAAGGGAACTAAGGGAGACTAAATTTCTAATTTCTTAATGAGAGATACTCCAACTTGTGACACCGTGAAAAATGAGGCCTTCACAATTTTATCATTAGACTATCACACTTGATCTCAGTTTGAAATATTCAAGATATGGCAGGCAAATCCTTCTCCAAGCATGTCTGGGGGTGGTTGCAATTGTTGCTCACCATCCTGATATTCCTATTCAGCCAAAATCAATCCAACCCAAAAGCCTTGATCTTGCTCTCATTTCCTCCTCCACTACTTCCAAGCCAATGTATTTACCCTTTTTGCCTATATAAATTAGGGTGGTGGATCTCAAATTTTTTGTTTCAAAAATTATCTTGAATAATGTGTCAACATAATATTATTTAGATAGATGTCATGACTAATTATGTCATAAATTATTATTAAAATCTATTTAAAACTAAATATTTGAGACCACTAATATTATTCTTATAAATTATTATCATAAAGTACTGATGTTTTTCTATTTTGGCGATTGGCCTTTTTTTTACTAACGTTCAATTAAACATACCACATCATAAATTATATAATTAAAAACTGATCGTTCTAAATGATCCTTTCACATTTATTAAATATCAAGGGGCAAAATTTATGACATTTGTGAAGAATTAAGTATCAAAATTCATATAAAAATTTGTGAATAATAAGGGGTTAAAAGTCCTTCGAATATTTTACACAAGCTTATTTCATAATATATAAATTATTTTGCAAAGACTATTTTTACCAAAAGAATTAAGGGCAAAAATACAGGATTTACCACAATGGTCTGTGCAGCTTCTACACATGGAAAACCTGTATACAAAATACTACAACTTCTGCTTGAGAGAGTTTTCATTTTCATGGACAAACTAACATCAGTAGAAATAAAGATTACATTGATCTTTTAATATTATGATCAGATAAGAAAAGGCTTACATCTATTACATTTCCTTCTGTTTTCCTATTGTCTGCATCTTTACAGGTGTTAGAAACTCCCAACAGATAACGAAATTAACCCTGAGGCAGCTACAAACTAAGCATTATCCCATAATACATCATTCATAACTACACACTTCAGAACAAAACATTACATCTAAAAAGTTGGAGCCTAGAAGTCAACTAAGTCTTTCCCAGGTATTTTGAGATGACCCCTGCACAGTGTATATCAGCACTAATGGCGACTATCTGCAAAAAAGAACATATTCCCTTAATCTGCGACATATCATTGGGACTTAATGACTCAAGTCAGCAGAAGTAGCTTAAGAAACACCAAACATCATGAATTATTCTAGTATAGCAGTAAAAAAATATCAGAGCAACAGATCAAGAAACCGTAGGCATGAATTATTTAAAGTTTGCTTCAATAACAATGCAGCACCATTCATATTTATTTCTGAGAAGTACTGTTCAAATTTATTTAAACCACAATCCAAATAGAAATGAAGTGTTTGAAACTGTGAAATGACTTCAATATAAACACCAAATAGCCGGCTTTATTCTAGAACAAATCACTGCTCTTACGGCTAGTAAATTCTTTATATGATTTATTTACTAAAAGGATTAGAACATAATGTGCTTGACCACAGAGGAAGATGATACAAATCTAAGAAATTGAAAGCAATTAAATTGTCAGTGAATGCAGTTCATCAACGATTAGCAGAGTTCAATGAGAAACATATGGAAGGCATACACAACTCATATTGCATTTACATCATGAACACGGTTTCGAAATCAAGCACCATCAAAGAATTTATAAAAGAAAAATATAAACCCTGGATAGGGAATACTAAAATCAAATAAGCAATAGATACTAACCAGTCGGTGCAATCAGCTATATTACGATCTCTTAAACAGATGGTGGCATGCCAACATCTCAGGTATCCCCAATGCAGAAATGCTTTCGCATCCAAGGAGCTCTTGAAGCTTTGCATCACAAAGGATCACCATCGCATTTAAAGGATCCTAAAAATGGGAGAAATCAGTAGTGTTTTGGTCTTAAAATCCTATTCTGCAGTATTCTTAATCACTCTCAACCAAAAATCATTAATAAGTTAAAAATAGGAGAACCCAGTCCACATATATAAATGGAAAAGAAGATCCTTGAGATTGCAAGCCCAAACCCCATACTGGAGGGGAGGGGAGGGGAGGGGAGGGGGAGAAACCAGGAAAAAATGAACTAAATGAATGTTTGGATTTTGAGGGAAGCCCATTTGCGGTTGGGGGTTGCTTCACCAAATGAATTATACACAACATAACTTACATTATTTCGATTCAATTTCTTTCTGCTTCACCAATTGAGCTAAAGTTTCTTCATCACTGGTTCAAAATCTTCAAGAGTTGAAGCTCTTGTAAATCATTGGCACTGATTTTTTTGTAAGATGCATTACCACTTCCTCAGCCATATGTCCAAACTTTGCTTTGGAAACACCCTAATTAGCAAATCAATGTTCTACAAATAGGACCTGAGCCACTTTCCTCATTCTGTAAAACAACTTTCCTCCCCCATCATGGCAATCTCTCTTTTTCAATATATAAAAGAAGATTTTATTAAGAGTGAAAAGAAAACAAGGGGTCACAAGGTGTTCTCCAAAAATTACATTCTAGAAAACAACATACAAAATGCTCAATGAAGGATGCTCAATTCCTTTGGAGATCTGAAATAGGAATCCCCCACCCCATGGCTAAAGCCCAAATAGAAGTATAAAACTATATTCTTTCCCATAAAACAGGAAAAAACAAATATAGCTCACAAAAGATCCTAGCATTCATCTCCATAATGGTCACCAAAGGATGCCAAATCGCGTGCATAGTCAGAGAATCATGTCATTATCCGTACTGCCCAAAAAAAGCAAAACTCTTTAATTGATTTACTACTCTCTGTTTCACTCTTTCTTTCTCTTTAATCACTTAAAAAGTAAAAGACTTGCAAATCATTTTTCCTGAAGTCACCAGCTGACCTTTAGACCTTCATTACTCACTATATAAACATACACAGAAAGTCGGAAATAATTTACACCTGCACAACGCTTTTTTATTTGGTAAATAAAAAAGGAATTAAAATCGCCCTCTTTATACAAAAAAATGTATCTTCATCTTCAATTATATACAATAAGAGCTGCACTTATAATTTCTGGGATAGCTAGTCAAGACCCCATGTTGAAAACGGATGAAGGCAACCACAGATGAAGGAAACCAGGAAAGACAAGCTTAAAGAATAAAAATTTGAACATTTTTTTATAATTTTTTTCCCACTATGATGGTCTACTTGGGACCTCAAATAGTCAAGTTGTATGCTTATCAGAGTCCTGTAATTGCCTATTTGGTATGCTGCAGAGTCAATTTTACATCAATATTTACATGTTATTAGAGTTATGATTTGGGGATAATTCTACTTCGTTGGTTACAAGTGCTAGTAGTGACACATTGATCTTATTATGCTAAAATATATAGGTTATTGGATCTTTCTTGATGGCTGGATTGATTTAATAAGTCTTTAACTGGTAAAATAAAAATGGTGTCCAAGTCCTAGCTGAATTCGAATCACTTTTTAGTTTAACAAAGGTAAATGTTTGCTAAAACTAATTTTATAAAATAAAAATGGAAAAAAGAATGATAAGTTTTAGATAGTTATCCAAAGCTGTTGAAACTCCCAAGATTTTGCAATGCAACTCTAAACCCTATGCCCAATGCTCAAGGAATCTTGGTGAGATACCTACAATTTATTCTCTTCTTACTTTTTTTACCCCTATCAAAACTTCAAATCACCCATCAGATCTCCTTGCAACCCGATTCAAGAAGCCTACCCAATATCACATCAAATCCTGCAAGTCAAACATAAAAGCACCTCAAATCTGCCACTTCGACTGTTCTTGGCTACCGTTCGCAATACTCAGAATAATCTCTCAATCTTTCCTGATAAATAATACTGCATTCATCTCACTTTAATTATATAATACTGCACATCTTAAGACAGAATATTATGAAAATTGACCGACTTTCCAAATAACCTCTTCCTAAGGTACCCATCTCGAATAAAGAGTGAATATGACATGGCAAAAGGAGCTAATTATATAATATAAGCCTAACGTGGAGAGCTTTGTTTTGGGACATCCCAAAAATGAAAGAAGCAACTAAAGTGGGATGGAGGGAGTAACTACTAACTCAAGCCCATCCTTATCCATTGCTTTCATAAATCTTAAATGGCAATATTTTCCTTGCTTAAGAACTAAATTCAAAGCCAGCCATTAGAAAGCTTATTGCTCTGCGACTAGATAATGAATTTTGCATTCAGAGTTCAAAGATGAACAAGGGTACATTTCTCCTACATCACTGCTGTAGAGGTATGGAAATACCTAACTTTTTGTTAAGTGGGACCAACAGCACGGGTAAGCACGAGGCTGTCGATATTGAAATACAAACAATTGTGAGGGCATACCAAGTAAGTGTCTTTCTGTATATAACAATGAATTTATATTTTAAATATTGGTTAAATATAAACAAACATTTAAATAATATAGGTCCTGTAGGAGTTTCTATGCAAACAAAAATCATCTTGTGGCTTATGGTATTGATGCTTTCATTAACTCAGTCCAGAAGATTTAAAACCTGCACTGCTGAATTGTTTTATTCCCCATAATATGCTCCCCATAATCCAAAGTTTTAATGACATACAAAGAGGACACACATGGCAGTCTAGAGTTCATCAAAATTAAAATGCCACATGATTCACAAATCTGATAAAATTCTCTCCCAACCATGTAATCGCCAGTCCATAGTTTACAGAAGAAAGAATTGGCAACCAATAACGAATTTGGGTGCCAACTAAATCAGGGGAAAGTTAAATCTTAGTCTATTTAGTCTAATGGAATAATTGACAAATTTAAATGACTTCGCCTTTATTTTTTGAGGCATACTGACTGTAATGGGAAGGTCCTTCGTGTGTGGCATTAATTGGCTTGAATAAATTTCTTAAACTAGATATTACTGAAAATAAATAAAAAGATGTATAACCATTTAAAGACAAATTTTGAAACAATGAAATTTCTAATATCATTTATTTGGTTACCCACCTCAAGCTGGTTGACCTTTATGTAATCCCAGACTTGTCTCAAAACCTCTGCTTGCGACATCTCCCTTTCACTAGTACCGAAAAAGTTCGCAAGTGCTTCAGATATTATCACAATTGGAACAGAATTAGCACTTTTACTTTCAGATTCAATATTGACCTTCAATTTCTTAGAATTTTGACCCGTCTGCTCTGCACGTATCAAAATTCAAAGCACGGAGATTTCCTTCTACATAAGCATCAATATCACCAAAGAAAAATAAGAAAATAGAAATTCAATTTGACATTAGATTCATACTTGATGGTTCAAGAGGGATAATATGTTTAGCTAGCAACTTATTCATCTTGAACATGTCAGTACAGTCTGTCTCAAATACTAAACGCAGCTCATCATTGCAAATTATCTTCCTTTTGTTACTTGGATCTTGAAGGTTATTTTTCCTAATGTATGCCCACAGCTGCTTCACAATCTGGACTGGATGGACTGACATTAGAAAGAAAAAAAAGGAAACAATAAGCCATTTATAAAAATACACACATTTACGAATCCCACCTCTGTCCTCGGTAATGCCGGATGGCCAACAATGGCCTGGAGTAAGGGAGAAACACCACAGAGTTTTTTGAGGCCACCGGGACCACCTCTCCTTTTCTTCCCTTTTTGAGCACTGGGAGAAAATAAAATATCACCCATCAGACCAAGCAACAATCATTTTTTATCACTGATACATAGATAAATATTGCACAGCAGCACCGAAAAGAAATAGGAGGGTTGGAAACTGTGAAGAATTCGTGTGATTTTTTAAAACTTTTTAGGGATTTTTACGCAGCATTTTCCTGGAGATATTTGTTGGTCAAAGGAAACAAGAATTACAGAAATCAAAACCACCCAAACAACAGATTTACGGGACTAGGATAGTGATGTGCAATCATCTACTACACAAATTCGCTTCTGTGCAGCTATAAGCATTCTCATTACCTAAAAAAATTCAAAATACTTTCATTCATGCAAAGAAAATTTTCCAAGAGTTTTTCAACATTGCGGTTGAGTATTGCACCAGTCAATGGTCAGAACTAACTCTTACAAGTTGATACTCAGATATTTTCAATGAACAAATATTCTAGTAATTTTAACTTCATGTGTGGCGTTCTTGCATTAGATAGCTAATAGGACCGTGTCGCAAATTGACTTCAACATGCAATTTACATCTTACATACTTTTTTTAGTAAGTTGTCTCTCAACATAATCCAGTATTGACCTATTCTATGTAACCATTATATATGTTCAAAAGTCAAGTGAAACAATTAAAGCTATCCATTTTTGTGGACTTACCCCTCTTGTTCTTTTCATGAAGATCAACCATCACTTATATATCCACTTTCTCATTTTTTGACAAATAAGTACTATGATTAAATTTGTGTTTCTTTTATCATACTAAAAAACAACACTTTTTGGAACCTGTTCATCATGTGAAACAGCCTTCAAGTGCAAACCAAGTGATATACTTTAAATTGTTTACTACAGAAAAAAAATGCATACTAAAAAAATAATGAAAACCTCAAAACTAAGCATCCATAAAATAAAAAGAAGCAAAAAAATAGTTCATTAAAAAAAATAAGAAAAAGGAGTAAACTGATGCAATGATAAAAGAGTAAATTTCGATTTTCTAGTTAAAAATCAATTTCTAATATTTCTTCAGTTTTCTCACCAACTTAACATGAAGTTTAGAAGAAAAAAAAACAAAAACAAAATAAAACAGACCTTTCTTTAGACATTTCAGCAGGTTGTTCAACAGCACTAGCAACGATATCAGCAGTATTGGCGGCAGAAGGAGTAGAACCATATGCCTCGATTTTATCAACTGGCGACGCCGGCGACTGCTGTGGCCGGAAAGCGAACTCTTCAGGGCGGTGAAGGGAGAAATTCTGGGCAGGATTAGGGTGAAAAACATGGCTTTGCTGGATGGCGAAATGGTCTTTCTGAGGCGGAGGAACACAGTGGTGAACGATCTGTTGCTGTAGCGGCGGCGGTTGAGGGCGGAAGAGGAAATGGATCTGGTTACGGATGAATTCGACCTTATGGTAGAGATCTAGCCCTAGCTTGGACTCCAGCTGCTGAACCACGTCGTGTAAGGAGGTAAAGGGAGTGTCAGGGTTTGCTTGGCGAAGGAGAGATTCCAGTGCCTCTGCTAATTCTTGGTCGGATACCATTGTTGTTCATATAATATATTTAGTAGTATAAACAGGAATTAACGTACTATACAGAAAAATTAAAATAATAATTAATAATAATAATTTTCTGTCTCTCTCTTTTTCTTTCTCTCTCTCTCTCTCCTCCTTCTCTCTGTCTCGCTCTCTCTCTCCCTTCCTTCTCTTTGTCTCTCTCTCTAGCCTCTGCGCAATTTGTCTTCTATTTGTATGTCTTGAATTTACCATGTTGCCATTTGCAAGGCAGCGTATAGGATGACTGGATTGGATTTTTAGATTACTAACAAACCAATCAGAGAGATGCCTTGACCATTTTGAGTCACCGACATGTGAGAATAGATAGATGGGCCATTATAAAGTTAGAAATTGATATTTTCACAATATTTTTTGATATTTCTAAATAAAAAATATCGCTATAGATATATAGCGACGGAAAAATTGTCGTTATAAGATCCATAACGACACTTTTTTTGTTAAAATATTATTTTCTGTTGTGCAAATATTACTTATAAAGTTTATCTACTCCATTTAGAAAACTAATTTACAAATTAATGCGTAAAAAATTAATTAATGAATGATTCATCATACTTGAGTGAGTTCAATAATTGTAATCAATCAAAGTCATACACATCATTTTGTATTGTCTTTTCGTAACAATTATTTAGTTACCATAATATTATTGTAGAGTAAATTATAAGTGAATCATATAGTTTATGCTCTAAAATTTCTTGTTGATTAAAAGCACCCTAAATTTTAAGGAAAAAAATTATGTGCACTGTGACCCCCAAAAAAGTTCATACAACCCATTTTGAATCGTCAAATACATGGTATAGAATTTAAATATAAACTTAATTTACACATTTATTATTTGTCGTGCAGAATACAACAAAACATAAGCTGAGAGTTTTTACACAAATATTGTCTCGTAGACAATATCCAAACTCAAATGGAGTCTTCATTATAATTATTATCACACTATTTTATAGAATAGTGAGGACTATTATAGCCACCATCTTGGACCATCACTCCATTCCCTGATTAGTCCAAGCTATATTCTCATTTCCTGAAGAAAACAATGAAAGAAAAGGGTGAGCTCAACTAGCCCAGTAAAGAATATTATTACTAAGAGAAGGTAGAATAAATTATCATTAGCCTTCAACAGTATAAAAACTAATAGAATACAATAGACAACAAGTTTAACTATAGCGGAACAAGAAATCCATTAGAAGAGTCAAGTAGAGCATGATGTCTACTATCTTCTATGATTTAAAAGTTCATCATCAATATTTTATCTCTGCAACACAATTCAATAAATAATCTACATCACTGAATTATCCATGCACTACGGGCCAAGGATATTCGTTAGTATCACATCCACGAATTATCCATGCACTACGAGCCAAGGATATTCGTTATTATCACTAGTGGTCATGATCATGCCAAACAACTGTCTATCTATGCACTACGGGCTAAAGATGACTTTTACGACATCATTTGTAACATTACAGGTCATGATTATACCGATACATAATTCTTGATCATAATCATACCAATCAATAGTTCATCTATGCATTACGGCCCAAAGATGACTTTCATCACAATATAAGCATGAGAATGATGACAATGATATAAAAAATCAATCAGGTAAGATTAAGGAGAAATATTAAAGATTTATAATCCAATTTATCCAGAGTTTAACAATGTCCAAATTTTCAACATGATAACTACTTTGTGGAGTAAAATTAAATAATAATATTCATGTATCAAAAATATTTTGGACAGAAAATAAATTAATTTTTATCGTGAATAGTACCCCGTGAATAGTACTTCGTGAATAGTACCTCATGAATAGTACCGTATGTATTGTAGACACTCGAAATTTTCTGCACACCTGTTACTAACATTGCAGGAGGGCAGAATTGTCTTTCGGAGATAACCCTGGAAGACGGCTCACATCTATTCCGGATACTACCGGAAGTTTAGTCTCAACCCCGGAACACACACTGGGAGGATCATTTCCAACCTCGGAGATAACCCCGAGTTTCTTCCTTGGAGATAACCTCAAGGAATATTGTTGCAGTTCCGGCGATAACTCCGGAAATGCTTGTTTCAAATGCATGCGATCAGCTTCAATCTCAGACCTCCTGCCGAGGCGCTCATTCCTCAGACCCAGAGCTAACACCGGACAGACAGGCACTCTTATAGATGACCTTGCGGCATTCAAACACTTGCAGCAGTCCAATCTCAGATGTAACCCTGAGCAACGTCTGCATTCAACTCAAACCGGAGATAACCCCGGTGAGGAGTCAAACGTCATCTTGCCACCTCAACACCTGCGCGTCATCTCAACATCTCATACAGACATACATACAACAATGTCCTATAAGAACCAAGGAGTTCCAATCCCGAGTGACTATTACGCGTGGCAGCACACCAAATAGAATTTGAAGCTTGAAGACCATGGGCATGGTCCCCTCTTCTTGACTTCGTACAACCTCTAATCCCATGTCATTGCCTAACTCTCGACACAAGCGGTCCGAAGATGGTCTTATATACCTCGTTCGGATGCTCGGATTGAAGTTCTGCAAGTTTGAGCGGACATTATAGTGCACGAGTGCACGTACTTCGAGACGATGGAACTCGCGGAGCTCGGGCCACCCCGGGCAGCCGCAGGTGCATCTGCGGCTCCCCCCTTATAAATAGAGGGCTTGAGGTGGCCATTTGAAACAAAGAAAGGCAAGGAAGCTCTGTCCAATTTGCTCTGTACACACCCCATATTGAGTGTTTCCTCATTTTAAACACCTGTTGGCCCACATATAGTTATACATTTACCGGTGGGAGCTGAGTGTTTATCCATATAGAGTCATAAAAGCCTGCATTGGCAGCCCACTGTAAGCCTTCTCACACTCTATAAAGCCTTTCTCTTCATCTTTGCACACACCATTCTACACATTGAGAGTCATGTTGTTGTATGCGTATGCCCTACTTTCTTGATTAAGTGGTTTTTATTTCATTTATATATATATATATATATATATATATATATATATATATATATATATATTTATATATGGACTAACATTATCGAGTTATGCATCGATTGAGCCTAGAACTTATGTTTGGGCGTTTACTTTATATTTATATATATATATATATATATATATATATATATATATATTTACATTTCACATCGGGCCTTGAGTTTACTTGAGGCCTTTTATTGCTTTATTTACATTTACTCCACTGGAGTTTACTTAAATGGCGGTTGATCGCCTTTCTTGCTTTATTTACATTTAGTCCCTTTGGAGTTTACTTACGTGGCGGTTGATTTATTCTTTTTATTTACTTTTCTGATCCCCCATGGAGTTGCTTCGTGGTGGTTGATCATGTCCATATATATATATATATATATATATATATATCGCTTTTATATATTTACATTTTCGATCCCCTATGGAGTTGCTTCGTGGTGGTTGATTATGTCTGTATATATATATTTACAGCTTTTATATATATATATATATATAACTGCTTACTACTTACTACTTTTCATATAAACTGTGGTATCATGTGAGCCTAAGAATCATGTGATCATAGATTCAGTCTACTGAATCTAGATTCGGTTCCTGTGATGGACATTTTCAGCTGTAAGAAACTTGTACATTATTTACGGTGTCTGAATTTTCTTGGATGGTTGTCATGCCCATAAGGAGTTCTAAGATCACATATATTATTTTCTCAAGATGCCTCGCATCTCTCAAAAAAAAAGCAAACAAGTCGAACATTTAATAATAAAATGGAAGTATAAAAGGTCTCAATTCTATTGAGCATGTGGTTTGAAAAACCTTTTTATAAAACATCGTTATATATATTGCTTGAAACCTGAATTTTGTATAAATTTAAACCCTTTGTATATAGGTGTGAACGAGGCCTCACACTACTTTCAAATAATTGCACATTGATCCACACACACACATTCATATAATAGTTTCTTGAAAAGTGGCGGTCACCGTGGCAACACGGATGTCGGGGGGCTAACACCTTCCTCCTTATAATCAAGCCCCAAACCAAATGAATCTCGATTTCACGAACCTGCTTTAGAAAGATGTCACATCACTAGGTCAATGTGCAAACCTTTTTCGGATGCGTTGGTGCAACCAGTTAAAAACACCAACTGGCGACTCTTAACAGTCCATCGTCAACATTACACATGTCGGACCTTTTTCACTTATTTTTTCAAACAAATCTCACCTAACATGAGAACATCAAAGAACAAGTCACGAAAAGGGACAACTAAAAATCCCGACGTCAACAAGTGGCGACTCTGCTGGGGACTCTAGTTAGAGGGCTTAAGCCGCTATTTCAAGCTTTTTAAAACTGTTATATGCTTGTGTGTGAATGTTGCATTTACATTTATAATGAATGTGTACGAATGCATTTTACTTACTGCACTGCAAAATATCTATTTGTGATATTAGTATTTCGCACATGTCATCATTTTCATAAACGGTGAGACACATTGTATGTGAATGTATGTTGTGTGGTTCCTCCACCAGGAGGCTATCCTGTCGGTGTTTGATTACTGGACTCATAGGCAGACAAATTTCAACGAGGCTCAGGAAAGGCACCTGATAGACACGTAATTCATACATTTTATTATCCCTAATTTTGTCTTTTTAATTATATTAGTTTATTAAATTAATATGTTTTATTTTATTTTGTAGGATTTAATATTTGTTGCAATAAAGTCAAAATCTTGGTGATCAAGGGATATTTAATGCTCTTATTCATATAAGGAATATCCAAGAAGAATCCTACAAGGAGAAGGAAATAGGTGGAACAATCTTGGTGTGCAAGTCAAATCCAACAAGAGAAAGGAAAGTCTATCTAGAAGATCTTCTTGAGAAGTTGATTGCTATTAGGAAGTTAAAACCTACATGGAAAGGGAACAAAAGTGTCCAAATTCAATAAATCTAAATTAGGGTTCAAAGTTATTTTCCCTGTAAATAGGCCTCTTGTTTTAGAGAGAAAGGACCACTTGTTATTTTCTTTTTCTCAGTTTTTCACTAGTGTAGAAGGGAGTAAGATATTTAGAGTTTGTCCTTTCTCTTATTCCAATCACGTGTGGTACTACTGTCAGGGAGTATTTGTAACTTTCTTTTATTTATATAATAGAAAATTTTCTTTTTAATTATTGTTCTTATTTCATGCGAATAGTAGTACTAATATTATTTGTTTTTAATTACATGTCTAGCTAAATTTCTAATACCTAGGATTATGATGAAACTAAGTATTTTATAAAAATATTTTCTTTCCGTTCCAAAATTAATGCCTAATTATTTTCGCCTTCATATTTTCCTCCGCATAATTTGCATATGATTTTTATATTGATTGCGAGGTTTTGATAAGTTATAGTTAATCTGTGAATTTTTCATAACTTATGTTGGCCCATATTAATTATATGAATCAATATTTTTAAAGGAAAGGGAAAATAATTTGGGAATTGATTTAGGAAATAAGAAATTATTTATTATGTTAATATTTGGTGGATTCTAATTCCTAGGTATCTTTTCTCATTAATAGTTTTCATCATTAATTAATAGTTTGCATAATTTAGTTAATAAATCTTCTCCAACATTTTTGTTTCTAATTTGCCTAAAATATTAATTAAGGATATATTAAAGAATTGATCTAGTCTCTGTGGTTCGACCTGCAGTTGCCAAATCTACAATAGACGTTGTGCACTTGCAGTACATATTTTTAACACATCAGCACCACCCATATTTGATCCAGTTGAAAGACCGGATTAGCTTCCCGTCAAGTAGATTGCGATGATCTGGGGACCTTTATGCCAAAAAGCCGCGAGAGTAACCCTAAGATAGGTTAATGTGATAACCCGAAAATTCATAAAATCTTGAATGATTAGAATAAAGGTTAAAGAATAAAACCTAGATGAGAATTTGAGGATTTATTTAAAAATTTTCAAGTAAAACGTATATGGTTTGCTATTTGAAAAAGAATTGAGAAAATAAGGGTTATAAAAATTCAAAACCTAGAAAGAGATTTTTTTTGTATGTGAAAAATTTATTTAAAGAAATAAATTTCAAATGAAGAGATATTATTAGATTAAATTAAATGTGTATATGTATAGATACATATATACTTGGAGATGTGTTATATATGATTTAGCTAAATAAGAGGATTGATTATTTAAATTAATCATACAAGAATAAATGAAAAGCTTCATTATAAGAAGATGTTAGTAGTCAAGCATTAGAAATCTTATAAAGAAAAAGAAATAAGAACGTAGCAAGTCAGAATAATATATAAGATAAGCCATATGAAAAAGACTTATTGAATGTAGCAACCTGTATTAAGAAGGTTACTAGACGTTAAATTAAATGTCTAGTTTAATACATGAGTATATAAATTATTTTATGATTTATGAAGAATATGTATGTTTACGTAATATGGTAAATATATTAAATTATATATGGTATATGTACATAAATTGATATAAACAATTTATAATGTGAGAAAATAAAATTATTAATTATTTTCTATATGTGATGTGTGTAGGTTTGGTGTAATCGGTAATTTGGAGTTAATGAATATATATTATATATGTATTTATTAAGTGGGGGAAAATAAAATTGTTGAGAACAATTTGTGTGATGAAGCAAAAATAGGCGGTTTAAGTTAAGCATATAATATTCATATATACTTTACCCATGAGCATTAGAATAATTTCTCATATAAAATTAGTTTAATAAAGAAAAGATATTATATTTATCGTAATATCTTAAGGAAGTAAATAAATTCTTAATTGAATTTATGTTAACGAGCTAAGGATATTATATTATAATATCTTGGGTATGTAAATAATTTTATTTGTATAAGAAATTATGTAAACATATTTATTTTACCATAATAAAATAAATATGTAATTTATGTATGTTATGTTATGTTTTATATATATCAAAGGAGTGCCACATAACCTAATTATATATTAGGTAAGGTAATTAAATAACCTAAGGGTTATGATATTGAGGAAATGTTAGTATTTAAAAGTTATACTAACCTAATAGATTAATTTGGTCTATTTCAAGTGATTAATAATTTTAAATCTAATTAAAGCAAACCTAATTAGGTTATTGATTAAATAAATATGTTTAAGTAATTAAATTCCATAAGATTGGAAATAGAAACCCTAAATAAATAATTAGGGTAATATAAATTAAATTTGTTAAACTATGTTTATTACATAGCCCAAAACAATTAAAGGAGAAGCCCAAAAGAAATAAAATGCAAGTCCATACTTAGCCCACTTGATTAAGGGTATTTTAGACATTTGATTAATCTTATTTGTGCACTAAAATAAAAGAAAAATGGAGGAGTTATTGGGCATGTAATGGCTGGCCACATTAAGCCTTTTAAGGCAAATGGATTAAGTTAATCAAGTCCCAAAAGTAGAAACTCTTACACACAAGGACAAGTATGTCATGCTCCCATTGGTGGAAAGCCTAATTAGCAACCTTAATGACATGATTAGGCATGATTAGGAGGGAATAAGGCTAACCCTTTTGTCCAAGGGGCAAAAGAAATATGGGGGATATTAGCATTCTATTCCAATTCACCAACATATATCTTCATCTTCATTACATCTTCATTCACCACCATTCTTCTTCTTCTTCTTCTATTTTTTCTCTCAACTAGCAAGATCACAAAGAGAGGAAAAGAGAGAGAGAGAGAGAGAGAGAGAGAGAGAGAGAGAGAGAGAGAGGTTTGGTTCTTATTAAGGGGGGAGGAGAATATTTTTCATGCATCCCAAGTTCCTAACCATCCCATAAGACAAGGTAAGAAATCAAACTCTAGTTTCTATGTTTTGTATGTTCTATGTGATCTTGTGAGAGATTCATGGAAATGCAAATTCTAATAGGCTAGAGTCTTATATGAATGTTAAATCTTGTGTATAATATGTTTAACATGTCCATCTATATAGTTTATGTTGGAAAATTTTGAAAGAAAGGAAGCTAAAGTAGTTTTTGGGAAAAACCTAATTTAAAGGGGTGATCTATGCTTTTCATTTTGAAATCTACAAATGGTTTTTGTGATTTTGTTTCTTGGTATGCTAGAACTATGAGTTAAGATTAAAACCCCTTTGGAAGCATGTAAAAATGTTAAAAAATGAGTGAGATATGGATTTATTACTAGAACACCTCAACTAAAGAACTCATGTGCAATAATAGTCACTTCTTGACCAATTTCTGGGATCAAAACAGATCCATATTTGATGTTTGATGAATGGAAACTGTAGTTCGGGAAGATACGAATCCAACGAGTCAGATTGGACCCAAATCAGAGTTATAGATTTCATTTTATTCAAGTTTTAGTGAAGGACCCCAAATCTAGAAAAAAAATTAAAAATCTTAAAAAGCTACTGCCGGTTTAGCGGGAACCGAACCGGTAGGAACATTCCGGCGACCGGTTCGGCCACTTTCCGGCCGGTTCCGGTGGTGGTTCTTGGACCTAAATTTTTTTAAAATTCTGAAGAATTTTAATATACTTAATCCAAAATTTTTCTGGGCATTTAGCTAATTATTAAGTAATTAGTGATTTAAACTCATTTAAAATCATTTTAAACTTACTAATTTATAACTTTTAATGTAATTAATGGATTATTAAACTAATTACATGAAATTTGAATGTAATTAACTATTTAATTATTATCTAAGTAGTATTGGTGATAATTAAGTAGATTTAGTATTAATAAAGTAATTATTGATTATTTAATTAGGATTAAATAATAAATAGGATAAATGATAATTATTCTTAAGTTGATAAGAAAGAATAATTAAAGATGAAGACAAATAATGTTAATTATTCAATATTTAATTAACATTAAATAATAAGTAGATGTAATTAGCTATTATTTATTAAATAATAACGAAAGGTAATTAATTAATTACTATTTAACTAATATTAAATGGTAATTAAATGAAGATAAATAAAGATTATTTAAATGATTCATTAATTAAACAATTATAATAAATTGTTTAAGGATCTAATAAGTGTTTATTACTTAAGAAAGACCTTATAAATTTATAAAATCATTAACCTAAGATTTATTAATTATCTTATAGGGTTAATGATGGTACATTATACTATGTGTACTTTGTGATTGAATTATTTACTGGATAATAGAAAAAGTAAGCGTATAGACGTACAATTATATGCAGTACTAATTAATAGACCAACATTGTCAATGCTAGGTCATTCAAAGAGTTTTAATTAAAGCTAGTTAGCCGTTGCTCGTTAAACAGGCAAGTTCTCTAACTCAAGCTCGAGTTATTACTTTTCAAAGCATGTTAGTGGATAATTGTTGTTGATTATTCCATATCTAATATTATTATTGAATATTCGCATTATGGCAAGTCTCTTAACTCAAACTCGAGTTATTATGTTTCAAACATGCAAGTGGATTAATTATTGACAATATTTCCACATATTTGATTATTGATTCGCACTTAGTGCATACGTCAGATATGTTCATCGTGTATGAAAGGTCGATCACCTTCATTACCATAAGGTTCAATTAAATTTGTTCATGGTCATTGTTGACCACTCAAAGATAATTATTCAGGTTTTTCGCTTATTGAAGTTTGATTCATGTTCTTCCTCAATTATATTACATTCTTTGAAAACTTGAAAGCTTATTCCTTTTCAATCATGATATATCTTCATTGTACTTAAACTTGTTGGGCAAAATAGTTGCTCATCCTTGCTATATCATGATAACAAATTTCAAATTAAAACGAAGGCTCGAAGAACTGCAGTAGTAAAAGCGAATTCCAAGTTTAGATTATTATGCATTTAGAACTATTAAGTTATCTGATGCAAATAACATTGTAAACCTTTTAAGTTATTGAAGGTATGTATTGAGTTAAGGTTGTAGACCTTGGGGATTATGTTGTAAAAGTTTATTGTATAAATAATTTATGTTTATATATTCCGCAGTAGTTATAGAAATGATGTATCGTAACTTACCAGAACTGAGGTAAAAAGTACCCAGATTTGGGGACGTCACAGTCAACCTCTAATAAACCAAACACGGAGGAAAGTCTCTTCATGCTTTCCATTTTTCAATTACTTATAAAAGCATTTACTTGTAATTTTATTCCATGTTCATCTTTATGTAATGGAAAATATGAAGAATATTTGTGCATACATATCAAATAACACTCGTTTTTACAGGACAATATTCCTAAAATGAGCACATTATAATAGCATTTACATTATCCCTAAGACTAAACTACATAAGTCTTTTGTAGGGAAATCATTGGGCCTGTTACCCGCTCAAAATCCAAAAAGGCCACAAGCCTACAACCAATCATGTCTTCTTCTGACCAATATAATCCTGTTTCTCGAGAAGAATTTGACGGATTGAGTAAACAAATTATGGATTTGGCTGTTATGCTGAAAGAATTGCATCAATCTACTCAGGGTACAAAGATACCTACATATACAGAATCCTCTGCACAAGGAGGAGCTTAAGGTTTGGAAAAAACAATTCCAGAACCTCAGTTGGATACAACCAACAAAGAGGGACACCCATCTTAAAGGATATCCAGACACCGATGATATCAGAAAGAAGGTCCTCCAAATGGAGGAAACTATCCGTACTCTTAAAGGGATTAGAACACATGGAAGTGTTTCATATGCTGACCTTTGCATATTCCCTGGTGCTCATTATCTAGGGAAATTCAAAACCCCTGAATTCAAAAAATATGACGGATTAGGGGATCCTTATACACATTTGAAGGTATTCATTGGAGAACTTGGATCTTATGCGAAAAATGAGAAGCTCAGAATGTAGCTATTCCAGAAGAGTCTGACTAGAGAAGTCCGTTCATGGTATACCAGATTAGACAGCTCAAAGATCCATAGATGGGAAGAGCTAGCTCACGCCTTCCTCACTCAATATAGTTTTCAATCTCAGATGGCTCTTGACCGATATCAGATTACCAAGGTCAAGAAACAGTCTAATGAGTCTTTCAAAGAGTATGCTCAAAGGTGGAGGCGCCTTGCTGCTCAAGTTATTCCTTCCATGACAGATTCAGAAATGGTCATGACTTTCATAGACATACAAGAAGCTCCTTTCTATGAGAGAGTTTTAGCTGGTATTGGCAAACCATTCTCTGAAATGATCAAGCACGGAGAGATGGCTGAGATGGGATTGAAGTCAGGAAAAATTCAAGACCTAGCCGCTCTTAAAGCAGTTGCTGAGCACATCCAGTCCGGATTTTATGGACCCCCGGAGGGTCCATAAAAAGAAAGAGGAGGATGTTTCCTTAATACTACAAGGACAGAAAGGTAGTCAAAACATGCCTATACAGAGGAGAAACTACTCCCCTTTCCAAGCACAGTCTTCAAACCCTCCATTGCCTAAAAGTGGAGAAGCAAAGTGCCCTCGAACGTTCACACCCTTAGGGGACTCGCTCGAGAATATTCTTGCTCTTCTGACTACTCAGAAGAAAATCACACGTCTTCTTCCACCAGCCAACCCTAATGGCAGGGGTTTTAATGCTACTCGAAAGTGTGCTTATCATGCCAGAGCACTTGGACATGATACTCAAGATTGTTGGGTCTTGAAACACAAGATCCAAGATTTAATAGACAATGGTGAGATCGTGGTCACCAAACCAGATCAACCTCATGTGCAAGACAACCCTCTTCCTCAACACAAAGAAGAAGAGGTCAACATGATTAGTTGGAGCACTGGACAGAGTTCCAGTTTTAACGGTGAATCATCCCAAACCATCAAAGACGGTGTTGACATATAGGATTATGCAAAGTTCCAATTTGCTATGGAATGAAAGATGAAAGTTCTTTGCAAGCAAATTGAGCAATTAGCAGAACTGGTGACCCACCAGCATCAAGTCACACGCCAGTTAATCAGCCAGAAGCATACATATTTCCTTCCTTTTGTTATGAATGCTCCACCATCACCTTCAAAAAGCGAAGCTATGGAGGATAAGGTTGCAAAGAGAGCAAATGCTAAAGCCCGTCGAGATTTTGCCAATCAGAGGGAATTTACCTATCTGGGCCAATCTATGGAGGAGATATTTCAAATGTTAATCAATGAAGGAAGAATTACCTCCCTTCTACCTCCAATCAATCCCCATTCAAGACTGTTCAACTCCGATGGAGTATGTCAATATCATTCACATTCTCGCGGTCACAGCACAGAAGAATGCTGGGCACTCCGCCATCTCATTCAAAATCTCATTGATAGCGGTGTCCTGCTGCTGGCAGACAACGACACTGTGTAACTCGAGAGTGGGAATACATGTCCTACTAAATGGAAGGGATCGATGAGCGCTTATATCCACCGAGGATGATGAGGCATCGAAAAGAATTTCCCATACAAGCAATTAAACTCAAAGGAGCTGACAATCCTTTGAAAGTGGCCGCACCAGAGCCAATTTCTTTACCTTTCAGACCACAATATCTTGTTGTCAGCATACAAAAAGTTCCATGGAATTATGGAGAAGCTGAAAGATCCACGTCTCATACTAATGCTACAGTGTCGAAGGAAAATCCACTATATCTTCCTCAGAGGGTGATGAAGCCTGCCATTAAAGCAAAGGGGAAGATTCCCATGGAGAAGATTGAAAAATTCCTCCGTACTATGGGCCATAATGAAGCCAAGGTGGTTTTAAGCTTAAGAGAAGCTCCACATCGAGATATCAATCTCGGACTTGGTTTTCTCTTAGGATCACCTAAGATCTTATTGAAGGTTTTGGAAGAAGCCTACTTACCGAAATCAGTGGATGTGGAAAACTTTCAACATATGGTTGATCACATTTTCAACAACAATGTGATATCCTTCACTGATGATGACATACCGCCCGAAGGGACCGGTCATTGCAAGCCATTGCACATTGCAGTTTTGTCCTCCGAGTATATGTTAGCTGGAGTTTTGATAGATGGAGGTTCATCTCTGAATATCTGTCCTTATGCCACCTTGGTGAAGATGAATGTCAATCTCAAACGGATCCAAAGCAACCATACGGTCATCAAAGCTTTTGATGGATTCTATTAAAATTTCGTCGGAAAGATTAAGCTTCCAATTGAGGTTGGTCCAAATACATTCAATGTATCCTTTGATGTCCTCAAAATAGACTCAGGATACAACCTGCTATTGGGGAGACCATGGATATACATGGCTAGAGCCGTTCCCTCCACACTACATCAACAACTCAAATACATTATCAACAACAGTCTAGTCACTGTTAATGCTGAGCCGGAATGTCCTGAACAAGGAGATCTGCCAATCATCAGCTTCAACTCAGAAGTTGAGCCGGCCAGTTTTCATACCTTAGAAGTGAGTAACATACAATACCAACCTATTGGAGCATCACTTCCCAGGCCCAAGATTTCTGTTGAGGTTATGTTGGCCACTCAAGAAATGATGTCATTGGGTCATCAGCCTGGGCAAGGGCTTAGTAAAAATCAGTAGGGTATTAAGCACCCTATTCATGTGTCCATTCAAATCAGGACAGCCGGACTAGGCTATTCTGCCAGTTCCAGTCATAGGAATCCTTATAAGTACAAACAGGTTCCTCAAGCTTCCGCCACACGGCGATTTTTTCCATCTGCACCGCATGAGCTGATACAGTCTCCAATAAAGGTGCCAACCCATGTTATGGCTATGCTATTTCCCAAACCAGTACCATTCAAAGCAAAAGAGGTGCTGATTCCCGATCCCGAAGTGGAAGAAAGGGAGCGGAAACGTAAATACGACATCGCCTTGATGATGTCAGGCATACGCATCATTGTCCATGATGATCATACAAACAGATATACCCCAGACGATGATTGCCCAGATGTCATGGTTATCATTCGGGATAAGGAGGACAATGACAATCCCTCCATCACTACAGTCCATCAGGACTTCGCCCTCGACAATTGGAGTAGCACTCCATGCATTGGTCGATGAGGGTAAAACGGGTAGAAAATCCCTCTGCCCTATAGATAACTTTAATTTTTTACTTTTCTATACAGTATTAGCAGTTATTTTATCAGTACATGCTAACACTTGTGTATGATTGAATAGTTTCATATATTAAGTAAAAGCATATTTTATTTCAGGACTCTGAATTTAGATGTGCCTGTACTTGCTGATGAGGTGCCTTCTCTCCACAAGGGCTGTAACTTTGATGCAAAGTTGGACTCAGACTTGATAGAAATACAAGAGGACATTGAGACACCTCAGGAGATTAAGGAATGGGTCACAGAAAAACCTAAACCCAACCTTGACCAAACCACTTTTTTCAATTTTGGAAACTTAGAAAGCTCTAAGTTAATCCAGATTGGTTAAAACCTCACCCCAAACAAACGGAATGACATGGTTGCACTATTAACCCAATTCCATGATGTGTTTGTATGGTCTCATGAAGACATGGTGGGTTTGTCCACTGACATTGTTCTTCATCGCCTTCCCATTAAAGAGGGATTCAAACCAGTTAGACAGAAACTCAGGCGATTGAAACCTGAATGGAGTTTAGAGGTTAAAGAAGAAATTGTGAAACAATTTCAAGCTGGCATTATCATGGTGTCTACATATCTGGAGTGGATATCTAACATTGTTTCCGTGCCTAAACCAGGAGGAAAGGTGTGAGTTTGCATGGATTACCGGGATTTGAACAAAGCTTGCCTTAAAGATAGCTTTCCCGTACCTTTTATCCACATTCTCATTAACAATACTGCTCAATACGACATGTACTCCTTTGCAGATTGCTTTGCGGGGTACCATCAAATTATGGTCGCTGAGGAAGACCATGAGAAAACTGCTTTCATCACGCCTTGGGGAACCTTTTGCTATAGACGGTTGTCATTCGGCCTTATCAATGCCGGGGTAACCTATCAGCAAGCTATGATGGCTCTTTTCCACGATTTAATGCACAAGGAGATAGAGATCTATGTGGAAGACATCATTGTCAAATCCCGAAAGGAGGAAGACCACTTAGACCATCTCAAAAAGCTTTTCAATAGGTTGCTTAAGTACAACTTGAAGTTGAATCCAGCCAAGTGCACATTTGGTGTTAAATCAGGCAAGTTGCTAGGTTTCCTAGTCAGCCACAAAGGGATTGAGCTGGATCCCACCAAAATCCAGGCCATCAAGGAAATTCCCATTCTTCAGACAGAGATGGAAATACGGGGATTTTTTGGAAGAATCAACTTCATTAGCAGGTTTATCTCTCAACTCACAGCAACTTGTGAGCCCATCTTAAAGTTGTTAAGGAAGAACTCCTCCATGAAATGGAACGATGAGTGTCAGAAAGCATTCCTTACCATTAAAGAGCAGCTGGTTAACGCTCCTGTTTTGGTACCACCCAAGGATGATGTTCCCCTGTTCATGTACCTATCCATTAATGACAATGCCATGGGCTACATGCTGGGGCAAAAAGACGATAGAGGCCAAGAACGAGCTATCTATTATCTCAGCAAAAGATTTAGCATCAGTGAACACAAGTACACTCTGATTGAGAAGACTTGTTATGCTTTAGCATGGGCTTCCATGAGGTTACAACATTACCTCCATGGTCACACAACCCATCTCATATCCCGCGTGGATCCTCTCAAGTATGTGTTCAGTAAGCCCATACTGAATTGTCGACTGTCCAGATGTCAGTTGATCCTATAGCAATTTGACATCGTCTATGTGACACAAAAGTCTATCAAAGGTCAAGGAATTTTGGATTAACTGGCCGCCGCACCTGCAGGGGATTATAAACCCTTAGAAACATATTTCCCAGATGAAGGGGTAATGACAGTTCAGCAACACCATCAGTATGATGCATGCAACACATGGAAAATGTATTTTGATGGAGCTATTAACACATAAAACTCTGGAGCTGGAGCCGTTCTAATATCCTGCAGACGGGAGCAGATCCCGTCATTTGTCAAATTGCGGTTTATCAAGACCAACAACACAAATGTTGAGTATGAAAAGTCAGATCATGGGGCTAAAACTTGCCCGTTCAATGGGCATCAAGCGGTTAACTGTCTTTGGGGATCCCGAATTGGTAATCAAACAATCCACGGGAATCTATCAAACCAAAGAGTTACATTTGCTGCCTTACCATCGGCAAGTTTTACAGATGGCTTTGGAGTTCGAAGAAATCTCCTTTCTACACATTCCTCGTAATAAGAATGATTTTGCGGATGTGCTAGCAACGTTGGCCTCCTTGATTCACATACCTGACAAGGAAAACATGCCAAAGATCACATTTGCCCTGCAAAAGGCCCCAGCTTATGGGAACTATGTTGGAGAAGTATCGGATGAGTTACCTCCCATCCACAACCCTTGGTATCAGCATATCAAGGAATATCTGCGAGATGGATCTACACCCGCTGAGGCGAGCCTGACTAAAAAGAGGCAGATCCATTGACTTGCTATGAAATTCTACCTGAGCGAAGATGCACTCTACAAGAGAGATGCAGGATTAGGTCACTTAAAATGTCTGGATAAAGACCAAGCTCAGAGGCTCATGGATAAGATCCATGGTGGAGTATGTGGCCCCCACATGAGTGGACCCTTACTTGTCAAGAAAATTCTCAGAACAGGGCATTATTGGCTTACGCTCAAAGCTGACTGTGATGATTACGTCAAGAGATGCTATCAATGCCAAATTCATGGGAATGCTATCCACGCCCCTCCAAGGGAACTCCACAATATGAGTTCGCCATGGCCTTTCTTAATATGGGGAATGGACATGATTGGGCCCATCGAGCCCAAAGCCAGTAATAACATCGATTCATATTCACCATGATTGACTACTTCACCAAATGGGTAGAAGCAGCCTCCTTCCCCAGGGTTACTAAAGAAGTCATTATTGCTTTCATCAGAAATAATGTCGTCTATCGATATGGACAACTAGAGGTCATTGTGTCAGACAATGCTAAGAACCTCAACAAAAAAATGATGGAAAAGTTATGCAGTAAATTCCACATCAAACACCTTAACTCGGTCATCTACCGTCCAAAGATGAATGGTGTTGTTGAAGCGGCTAATAAAAACATCAAGAAGATCATGCAGAAAATGTCCGCCAATCACAAAGGATGGCCTGACCTCTTGCCTTTGACTTTATTAGCCTACAGAACTTCAATGCGTACTTCCACTGGGGAAACCCGCTACTCATTAGCCTATGGGATGGAAGTAGTGCTCCCTATAGAGGTGGAAATGGAATCCCTCAGAGTGTTGATGAATGCTCAGTTGGATGAAGACCAATGGGTATAAGACAGGTATCACTAATTGTCTATAATAGACGAAAGGCGAACCGCGACTATCTTCCATGGTCAGTTTTATCAGCAAAGGATCGCACGATCCTAGAACAGAAAAGTCCGGCTACGGCAATTCAAACAACATAACTTGGTTTTGAAAAAGATCATTGACAACCAAGATCAATCTAAGGGAAAATTCGCTCCTAATTGGGAAGGCCCGTTTGTTGTCAAGGAAGTATTGACATGAGGCGCTCTCAGACTACAGAAAATGGATGGCGATGAATTTCCACAGCTTATCAACTCGGACACCGTGAAATGATACTATATTTGAAGTTACAATCAAGCAAACATCCTGGTATTGATCATCCAATCACCAGTCATTCCGGTTTTGAAGCCTCTTTTTTACAAACTCTTCTGCCCCTCAGGGAAACATACACTTCAAACCAGCAGCCTGGTTTTACCTCATTCCAAACAGTTCATACAATTTTGGTTATCCTAAAGACGGGATTGAACCTTTCACATCTACAATTTATCTTGAAGACGGGATTAAACTTTTCTACGCTTGTAGTTTGTCTTGAAGACGGGATCAAACTTTTTCCACACCTACTGTTTGTCCCCATTATGGGATCAAACTTTCTTCTTCCCGCAGTATAGCCTGCACATGGGATTCACACTTCTCTTTGGCTGCAATTCGTCCTGAGGGGCAAACTACGTCGACCTGATCTCCTTGATACCCGGGAGTACGTAGACAACCATATTCTATATGGCCCGGTCACAATAAACAAAAAACAACAAAAACATTTTTGCCCTTTCTCTACAAAAACAAAAACAACAAAAATACTTCTACACCCATCTGCCTTTCACATTCAGCGTTGAACCTCTTACACCAGGTTTGAACTACGCAGACTTGATCTCCTCTTCAATAGGAGTACATAGGCAGCCATTTATGGTTCAATCTAACCCCTACCAGAACAAAAATATTTGTCACACGGTACTGGGATAAACCTTCAATCCACCACATTTCATCGGCTTCAGACCAAAGGGATGGCATTATCCAACCTCTCCTCACAAATAGGAGATTCGGTGACCATCTAAGCTGCGGTTGTGCCTCAAAGAGCAACACCAATCCATAAGAGATGTAATTAACTAGGCTTCTCACAAATAGAAGTACTAACGACCATCTGTGGTGCAGTCAATCTCAGAGATGAAAAGCCACACTCTTCTCCATATTTTCATACAAAAACCAGTTCCAAGACACCAAAGATGGAAGGGATACATATAGATCAATGATCAGTTCTGAGAGATCCTGCGATGGCTCAATGTCCACATATCAAGGATAAGTTCGTAATGCATCAAGATCACAAGTCTTGAAGAAACAGGCAAATATCAAGCAAGTATCAAGGCGCAACTAAAAGGGAAGTAAATTAAAATATATTTCTCTGCCAAATATAATACTGTTTGATATATACATTTGTGCTGTACATGACAAGATGGCTAAGCTATTCTGTGCAGGAAAAATACAAGTCTATCTACGGATCTGTGTGTATGTGGATTATCAGATCTAACATAGCATCCCTCTCTGAAGAAGGAGGTAAAGATGCAAGCTCCTGCCTAATGGTATCTACACGAGCTAGCAGATCAGAGGCTAATTGCATGGTGACATGATGCTCATCAATATATGCACTCATATCAGCAAGGATGCCAGTCATATGGGATCTAACTGAAGTACTGTCTGCAATGGCCACATCCCTAGCAGATAGGGCGGGCATCCCGCTCCATAATCAATGCATCCCTGGCTGATCTAGCCTCATCCCTCTCTAATAGAACGACGTCTCTCCCATCAAGAGCTGTCAACATCGAGGCCCTAGCCTGATCTCTCTCATAGGTCATCAGATGTAGGCTCTGCTCCAAATGTTGTGTTGAATACTGAATAATAGTGGCACTCGGGGTGGGAGAATCCATCACAAATGCTGGCAGCCCAGCAATCAAGTCCCCATTGATTGGAATGTCATCCTTCTCCATAGGCTCCTCATCGTCGAAATCAATATCCTACACTGTGGATACTACCATAGTCGATGCAGTCTCACTGATCCCAACAGGCATATAACCTGGATCTATCCTCTGTTGATAAACGGCGTGAAGCGAAGCGCTAACTCACTGCCCCCTCAAATGGATGGAAATCCTGAAACTGGTCAAACTAACACATCACGACCAGTGGGTGGTAGGTGATCATCCTTCTCAAACCAGCTAGAGGAAGATAATCCATGCCCGGAGCATGAGTAATGAAACTGTAGGGTGAGCTAAACCCTGTATATGGCGGTATAGCAAACGGATCTCCAATCCTTGTCAGAAAAGCTAACCAAGATGCATCATCTGTATACTCCGTAGGCTGAAAGGAGTAAGACATGGCTATATCATGGGTGAAACAATACCCATGCTATCTGAATGTGCCAATCGGTCTCAAGTGTGAAATAAACCACACGTACAGCATGACCGAGCTGCCTGTGAACACTCCTACCAAATAAGTGCAGCAATATATGGTCGACCTCAGAGTCTCTGCCATAATCATCGGTATGATGGTGTGACCCTCCCTGAGAGCTCTCACTGCCATAATGACGCCAATATCCAACTCATCCATGTACCGTGGCCTGAAGACGTATGACAATACGCACAGTAGCAGTACATCCACTCTGGCCAAATGCCAATGATCCTCCGGTGTGGTAAAATCCCCGGAATACCGTGCATAACTATCCTCAGAGCCAAATCTGTCAAGCAAAAAATGTTGGGATATCACGTGGCCAGATGTAATCTCATCCTGTACCACTCTACGCCTCAATCCGGTGAGGGTCATGAACTGCCTACTTATGTCTCCGATCGCCACGTGCATGCAAGGTCTGTCTAACGGTAGCATCGTCAACCGTGCATACTCCTCCAGAGTAGAAGTCAACTCCTGGGTCCCAAATTGGAAAACCTGCCTCTCCGATACCCAGTGCTCTAGCATACCCTCTATGAATCCTGTAGGAACCTGAAACATCAACAGGGTCATAGTATGCTGCAACAAATGATTTACATTTACCCTGTCTGATGGTGACATGCTATCATACCATGTTCGCATACCCGATGCCACCAAAAATGGTGGGGTATGATCAATACTGACTAATCACAAAGAAGACATCTCATGCGGTAGTGTTATAAGACCATCCAGGGGTCAATGCTGAATATCTCTGGACATACATATATATGCATAACATAATAATATGCATGACACAATAGATGGCAATATGATATAGGGAATGGAAAACTGTACATACATTCCTAAGTATATCATCATCTAATACATCTTTGTATAACAAAAATACAGGGAAATGGGGCGAAGCTACCCAGCAACTAACAAAGGCCTATCAAAAGATATAGCGAGAATGGGGTGAAGCTACCCAGCAGCTAACAGAGGCCTATCAAAAGAGATGACGAGAAATATACATCAGAAGAAGTCAATGGTATTGATGTCTACATCATCAATCCTGTCAATCTGATGTAACTCCTCCTGAGTCATTGGATCTTTATCTACAGAGATGTCAGGCCTATATAAGGGAGGATCTGCACCGGTAAAACCATATGGGTCACTTGAGGGGCCAACGCCAGAGCTGGAAGGATCAAAAGTATCTGCCTCTGAAGGATCTCTACCCAAGTCCCGGATAAAGAAATGTGCCCGGTCCAACTGCCGGATCAAACTGTTAATCTATGTCACATGAGTCGGATCTCTAACACAGGCTAGCATATCCGTCATCATCACGAATCCTGGAACCATATCCCCCATAAACTGTGTGGCGCAGGTCTAAGCTCTAATAGTACGAGGGAACCACCAATGCTGGAACATCTCCTGAGTGCAGGGACCCTCTTATAATGTGAAGCCGTCAATCCCCAACAATGGGATGTCAATGATGGGTGACTGCAAAACAGGCCAATAACACCTGACAGGAGGCAAGATCGGCATGCGAATCTCTCCTGTAGTGCTCTTGATAGCACGCTCTCCTAAATAGAGCTCCCATCCTCCATCCGTGAAGAGAGGAATGTGGAAATAATGTACTCAACTCCAGTTGGATACCCATCCTCAAATCCAACACTCAAATGCTCCCCAGAATAGGGAACCCATGTGATGACATCCGCTGTCAACAACTCCAAATTGAAGGCGGAATGAGTGAAACCCTCAATTCTGGAACCCACCACGATGTGGAATGATGCCATCTCCATCCTCATGGATAGGTGTCTAAACCTAGCACGCTCACAGGACACAAACATGGAAGCCTCTCATAGGCCCAAAACTGTGAGACCCCAGATTTTATCAATAAAGATTTAAATTTTGTTGAAATAATTTTTTTAATATTATGGTGTGAATTTAAGATAATATTATAGTTGTGGGTAGTATTTATAAAAGTATGCAAGTGGTTATATTATATTCGATTGGTCTGGGAATATTCTATTAGCAGGAATATTCGTACAACTACTCAATCATTGGTGGACCCCACAATGTAATTATTGTTTGATTGAGAAAACGATAAAAATATTTTATTGAAATAACGGCGGAAGTTTTACCGTGGTAGTTCTTGTTGAACTACTCTCGTAGTAAAAAATACGATGAATACGTGTGGTTGCATAAGAGCACACCAGGTATTGATTATCGATGCTTATGTGAGAAGTCACCATTTTGATTCCATTATTGTCGATTAATAATATATGAATTATTATAATGATAATGACGTTTTGTTTTATTCAGATTATTAACGTAATAAAATGTAAACATCTTTTATATAAAATAGAATACTTTATTAAAGTTATTCTATAAATAGAATATATTATATTTTATTATGCATAGTGTTGCATAGTGTTTTTGCATAGTGTTTTTACATAGTATTGCATAAAGGTTTGCATAGTAAAATGTTTTTATATAAATAGAATATATTATATTTTATTTAAAAGATTTTTCTTTAAATATGGACCGTCGATTAAAGTAAATCAATCTGACCGCTCATGGATTAGTTACTATGCATTCCATTTTCCTATAAATAAAGCTCATTCCTTCATTATTTTCTTACTTAATTCATTGAAACTCTAGAGAGAAATTATAGAGAGAAGCTATAGAGAGAAAATTATAGAAAGAAGAAGAGTGTTCTACTTTTCACTACTTCTATATTCAGCCTTCTTTTACTTGTAAGGGGTGTTATTCTTTCTTCTTCAAGAGAAACTTCATTATTCCATTCATTATTATTCTGTTGAATAACTCCTGTAAAAAGTGGCATACCCTATACATAACTTTATATCTGCGACATACCCTATACTTGGTGAAATCCTTATGTTATTCCATTGCTTATTATTCTTTGAATAACTCAGTATACGCTGGTTTACCCTATACTTGGTGACATTCTTCTATTATTCTCATTGGAACATCCTGTGCATGTGTTTTACACCTGACCGGTTCCGCTTTTTTATTATTCTGTTGGAACATCCCGTCATGTGTTTTACACCCGACCGGGTTCCGCTTTTATCATTCATTGGAATATCCTATCTCGTGTGTTTTACACCGGATCGGGTTCCATCTTTATTATTATGTTGGACAACCACATGCGGTGAATTTCAATTTCACCGGTTCCGTTATTATTATTCTCGCTGAATAACTCCGTTCTGCGCGGGCATCGCATGCATGGTGATTTCTTTTGTTATTCCATTCTTTATTATACCCAATTGGTTAAAACTTTGACTTCTATACTCCATGAAATTAGTAGAATATCCTTGATATTTGCGCTTTCATTCAAAGATCTTTCATGGAAATATTCTTCCGATCATTCTTGAATTTTACTCTCACGAAACAAAGATCATGTTGACAATTTGACGTTAATAATTCATGGATTAAATAATTCTTGAACTTGTTTTATTGAATTATTATGTCATTGTCATCATCCTCATGTTATATTATGTTATCTTTGGCTTACGTGCGTAGATGAACTTAGTATGATTATGACCGAGGATCATTCGGTATAAATCACGACTTGATATAAATGAGGTGACAAAAGTCCTCGAAGGACACATGCAAATGATGGATAGTTTTTGGTATGATTATGACCGGGGTGATTCTAGTATAGTCATGACCATTGATAATTTGATGAAAATCCTCGACCGTGGTAGTGCGTGGATGATTAGATGTGGTGGTTTATTTATTGTCGAGTCTCGCCGATAAAAATTGATGAAAACCTTTTAAAACCTAAAAGATAGTAGACTTTATTCTCTACTTGACTTTTTAATGGATTGCTTATTCCGCCACTGCTTAAACCGGTTGTGTCTATTGTATTTTATCGGTTTTTATCGTTGAAGGCTAATGATAATTTATTCGCATTATCTTAGTCATAATATTTCTTCTTGGGCTAGTTGAGCTCACCCTTTTTTTCACTTGTTCTCTTCAGAAATGATGAGAACATAGTGGGGACGAGCCTGGGAACGAAGTAATGGTCCGAGGGATAGCATTAGTAGTCCTCACTATTCGTGAAATAGTGTGATAATAGTTGTAATGAGGACTCCTTTTGAGTTTGTATAATATCTAGTAGACAATATTTGTATTCAAACTCACGCTTTTATGTCGTATTGTACCACACGCTTAGGTTAGTAAGTTGTATTTGAATTTATGTACCATGTAAGTGGTGACCCAAGATGGGTGACGATACCTAATTTTGGGGGCGTCCACAAACTGTATCGTCGAGCCATAAGTGTGTAGAGCCCCAGCCTCCTCACCGGGTGACTTCTGTTGATGGGGAATGCACCGCCGCACTCTCCGTAGGGGGCCGCCGCTTTTCGCAAGCAAGTCGATAGGTACCAATGTGAGGTGTCGACACACAAGTTGGTGTCCAGAGTCACAATTGGTATCGAGCTTAGGATATGATCCTGGCTAAGATGTGAGATAAGAACTAGGAGGAGAGACGGAAATTCCTTCGCTAGTATGACCTACCTAAGTTTATTTGGTATTTAATTGGCTCACGAGTATAGGGATAATATTTGATATATTAATTAACCCTCGTGTTGTGGCGGTGTTTGGAAATGGCAAATTGAAAAATATTCACAATGGAGTGAATGTGACCGTTGTGACACCTTTAATCACTAATCGTGTTAATGCAAAGGTCGATTTAGGAACAAATTAGAGATATCCACGTAGTAAATGAAGAACTAATTGTTGCACCCGAGCTAGTTGCAGAGGTAGCAACTAAAAGTGAGGAAGAAGAGGAAGAAGAGGAAGAAGAGGAACCTGAGGAGAATTGGTTAGAAGAAATTTATGATCAAAACTTAGAATTACAAAATCGTGTTCGTGAGCTAGAAGAACAGGTTGAAGAACGGCAAACGGTCGTGGAACAAAGGGATACAACAATTCAAAATTGGGTTACCCGATATGTGATGCTCGAACAAAATCACGCTTTGGCGGTGTAAAATATTAAAGTTGAATCGAGAATTTAAAAATCAAAGATCACCGAAAGAAGAAACAACAACGAACGAAGGAGAATAGACGATGCATGGGTAAAAAGTCGCACAACGCGTTGATAGTGTAGAAAAAGACGTCCGATCCAATAAAGCCAAAATAGATGAAATGGACTTTGCTTTTGGACAAGAATTGGGAGAACCCAACATCGAATTCGAATTACCACAATGCATAGCGATCAACCCGAATTCGATATGGATCGAGAATAATGATTCAAATCATGGATCGGGAATGTGAAGAAGCACTTAAGGGTGGAATGTACCCTATAGTAAAGTCAAACTTCGGTAATTTAAGCGAGAGCGTTTATTTAGAAACCGAACGGGTTATTACGGGTAAATTAATTATTGCGAAGTCTATACTTTATTCAATACAAGTTCTACCCACTCTTTTATTCTACCTAGTTGTGTTCAATGTTTAAATTTGACTCCGAAAAAAAATTAGACTTTGATTTATCTATTGAAACTTCATTGGAAGAAACCTTCGTTACCTCCACTGTTTATTAATCTTGTTGTTTCAAATAAACACTTTCACGATCTTATATCTTTAAAAATTCTTGCCTTTGAGGTAATTTTTGAAAACGATTGATTAACTACTTATTATTCTTTTTGTAAGGTTGTTAGCTTTCATATTCCTAACCAACCTGTTATACGAATTCAAAGTAACCAAACCCTAAAGTTAATCACTATTATATCAAGCTATAAGTAAAGAGCCCCGATCCTTTCATTGTTGACTTCCTTGTGTGGAATGCACCGGAGCCGGACTTTCTGTAGGCGACATCGTGAATGAAGATGGCAAGTTTATAGGTATCATTGTAAGGGCTATCTAGGTTAAGGGATAGAAGTCATAGTTGGTATCAATGTAACGTACTATCCAAGTCTTGGATAAGAGTAGCAGTTTTGAATGATATTTCTATCATTAATAAATTTCTTGACGTATTCTTGAAGATTTCCTAGCCTACCCTAGAGCGTGAAATCGAATTTTGTATCGAACCCAAAGATAAAAAACCCATTTCTTAAACCCTCAAATATTTCTTCAACTAAAATGAATAGGTTTACGTGGTTTATGATGAAAGTCATAATAAAAGCATAGGACTGATGAAAATCATGGGTATATGAAGTATTAGTAAGTTTTATGATGAGTTATGTTGGTTAGTATGTGAAAACATGAAAGTTTCTTAGAAATCACAAAGAGTTGAAAATCAGATTTTGGTGAAAAATGTAACATGAAATTCAATAGACCATATCTCCTATTATATTTTGAATTTTTGAATGTGGTCAAGACCTAGAGTTAGATCTATGAGTTACCTAACTAATTCAAGTGGAATTACTGGAAAAGGTGTTGTAGATTTTTGTGTGGACTGATTTTAGCAAAGGAGTGCAAAGCTGCAAAAACCGAAAAAGCTGCTGCCATGATTTTAGAGGGGCTATTTCGGCCACTTAAATTATGAGAAAAAATTCTGGGTTTTTGGGACATGAAAGTATATGGTATAAAGTACCTCCTGTCCAAAAATGAGCTCATTCTGACTTAAAATGAGCAAGTTATGACTATTTTAATATTTAGGTTTTTCCGATGAAAAACGCTATAACCAGAGTTCTATAACTCCGATGACCATGAAATTTAAACTAGAAGCTCACGTTAACATGTGTAAGGTCCTGCCAAGATTTGGGAATTTTTGGAGTTAAACTTGAGGTAGCTAATTTCTTAAGGAATTAATTAGAAATTGATTTTTAAAGAATAGTAAATGAATTTTAAAAATTTCGAGAAAAATATATTTTCATTATGGGACTATATTATGCTAAATCCCAGAAAAAAAATATTTTTGGGACTGATTTGGTATTTTTCATGAAAATAGTTTAGTTACGAACATATGAGTTAAATATGTTATGTGAAGTAACAAAGTTGAAAATAGGATTTTATGGCTAGAGAATCCTATATAGTAGTATATGCATATTTTTTTTGATGAGGATTTGATAATTGGTGATGATATTTTATGAGTATGGCATTTTTGAATGATTAAATGCATTATATGGTAAAAGCGTAAACAATTGAGAAAAATTGTTTATAAATTTAAGAAGTGATTAAAATATTGTTATAATATTAATGTTATTAGATTATGAGATTATTAAGTGATTGATAACATGGGGATATTCTTGAATCTCGGATAAATTATATTATAAATGTTTAATATTTATCCTTTATCTCATTTGATTGATTCTTTATATCATTATCCTCACGCTTTATATTATGTTGAAAGTCATCTCGTGGCACGAAGTGCATAGATGGACTTGGTATGATTATGACTGTGGATTGTTCTAAGTATAATCATAACCGTAATTGAAAACACAATTATCTTTGGTAGTAGTGCATGGATAATTTGTGGTCGTGATACTTAATGAATACACAATTATCTTTGGTAGTAGTGCATGGATAATTTGTGGTCGTGATACTAATGAATACACAATTATCTTTGGTAGTAGTGCATGGATAATTTGTGGTCGTGATACTAATGAATACACAATTATCTTTGGTCGTAGTGCATGGATAATTTGTGGTCGTGATACTAATGAATACACAATTATCTTTGGTAGTAGTAGTGCATGGATAATTTGTGGTCGTGATACTAATGAATACACAATTATCTTTCAGTAGTAGTGCATGAATAATTTGTGGTCGTGATACTAATGATATACACAATTATCTTTGGTAGTAGTGCATGGATAATTTGTGGTCGTGATATTAATGAATACACAATTATCTTTGGCCGTAGTGCATGGATAATTTGTGGTCGTGATACTAATGAATACACGATTATCTTTGGCCGTAGTGCATGGATAATTTGTGGTCGTGATACTAATGAATACACAATTATCTTTGGTCGTAGTGCTTGGATAATTTGTGGTCGTGATACTAATGAATACACAATTATCTTTGGCCGTAGTGCATGGATAATTTGTGGTCGTGATACTAATGAATATCCTTGGCCTGTAGTGCAGGGATGATTCGATGATATGGATTAATTATTGAGCTGAGTCTCAGCAATGAAATATTAATTCATGGATGTGGTAAAAGTCATCTTTTGGTCAGTAGTGCATTGATAGATTTTGTATGATTATGACCAAGGATTATTCGGTATAATCATGATCAGATTGAAAACACGAATATCCTTGCCGATGGTGCATGGATAATTCGTGGTCGTGATACTATTAAGTCGCTGCGTCTCAAAGATTATTGGTTTTACTGATTGTATATCTTTAGCTTTGTAGAGTAAAAGATGAATTGTTAATGAATATCTTCGGTAGGATTTCAAAAAATTTAATTAATGTTTTCAACGATAAAGGTATTCAAGGTATCCTCACCTCTTTATCATATCAGTATCGTACCTAATTTCGAGGGCTTAAATTCATAAGGAGGGGAGATTGTGAGACCCAGATTTTATCAATAAAGATTTAAATTTTGTTGAAATAATTTTTTAATATTATGGTGTGAATTTAAGATAATATTATAGTTGTGGGTAGTATTTATAAAAGTATGCAAGTGGTTATATTATATTCGATTGGTCTGGGAATATTCGGTTTAGCGGCAGGAATATTCGTATAACTACTCAATCATTGGTGGACCCTACAATGTAATTATTGTCGGATTGAGAGAAACGACAAAAATATTTTATTGAAATAACTATGGAAGTTTTACCGTGGTTACCGTTGAACTACTCTTTAGTAAAAGTACAAGAATACATGTGGTTGCATAGTAGCACACCAGTATTGATTATTGATGCTTATGTGAGAAGTCACTCACTTTGATTCCATTATTGTTTATTAATAATATGAATTATTATAATGATAATGACGCTTTTGTTTTATTCAGTATTATTAACGTAATAAAATGTAAACATCTTTTATATAAAATAGAATACTTTATTAAAGTTATTCTATAAATAGAATATATTATATTTTATTATGCATAGTGTTGCATAGTGTTTTGCATAAGTTTTTACATAGTATTGCATAGTGTTTGCATAGTAAAATGTTTTTATATAAATAGAATATATTATATTTTATTTAAAAGATTTTTCTTTAAATATGGACCGTCGATTAAAGTAAATCAATCTGGACCGCTCATGGATTAGTTACTATGCATTCCATTTTCCTATAAATAGAAGCTCATTCCTTCATTATTTTCTTACTTAATTCATTGAAACTCTAGAGAGAGAAATTATAGAGAGAAGCTATAGAGAAAAATTATAGAAAGAAGAAGAGTGTTCTGCTTCTTCACTACTTCTATATTCATTTTTTTTACGGTAAGGTAAATTGTTATTCTTTCTTCTTGAAGAGAACTTCATTATTCCATTCATTATTATTCTGCTGAATAACTCGTAAAAGTGGCATACCCTATACATAACCTCGTATACGCCAGTATACCCTATACTTGGTGAAATCCTTATGTTATTCCATTGCTTATTATTCTCATTGGAATAACTCAGATACGCTGATTTACCCTATATACTTGGTGACATTCTTCTATTATTCTGCTGGAACATCCTGCATGCATGTGTTTTTACACCCACCGGTTCCGCTTTTTATTATTCTGTTGGAACATCATGTCTGTGTGTTTTACACCTGACCGGTTCCGCTCTTTATCATTCTCGTTGAATATCCTATCTCATGTTTTTTACACCGGATCGGTTCCATCTTTATTATTCATTGGAACAACCCATGTGCAGCGTGAATTTCACCGACCGGTTCCGTTATTATTATTCTCGCTGAATAACTCTTTGTATCGCGGGTACCGCATGCATGGTGATTTCTTTTGTTATTCCATTCTTTATTATACCCAAATGGTTAAAACTTTGACTTCTATACTCCATGAAATTAGTAGAATATCCTTGATATTTGCGTTTCATTCAAAGATCTTTTCATGGAAATATTCTTCCGATCATTCTTGAATTTTACTCTCACGAAACAAAGATCATGTTGACAATTTGGACGTTAATAATTCATGGATTAAATAATTCTTGAACTTGTTTTATTGAATTATTATGTCATTGTCATCATCCTCATGTTATATTATGTTATCTTTGGCTTACGTGCATAGATGAACTTAGTATGATTATGACCGTGGATCATTCTAGTATAATCACGACTTGATATAAATGAGGTGACAAAAGTCCTCGATGACTGTAATGCAAATGATGGATAGTTTTTGGTATGATTATGACCGTGGTTGATTCGGATAGTCATGACCATTGATAATTTGATGAAAATCCTTGACCGTGGTACGTGGATGATTAGATGTGGTGGTTTATTTATTGTTTGAGTCTTAGCGATAAAAATTGATGAAAACCTTTAAAACCTAAAAGATAGTAGACTTTATTCTCTACTGACTCTTTTAATGGATTGCTTATTCCATTGCAGCTTAAACCGGTTGTCTATTGTATTTTATCGCTTTAACATGTTGAAGGCTAATGATAATTTATTACGCATTATCTTAGTCATAATATTTCTTCTTCGGGCTAGTTGAGCTCACCCTTTCTTTCTTTCACCGTTTCTTCGTGAAATGAGAACATAGCCGGGACGAGTCGGGGAACGAAGTAATGGTCCGGAGGATAGCATTAGTAGTCCTCACTATTCGTGAAATAGTGTGATAATAGTTGTAATGAGGACTCCTTTTGAGTTTGTATAATATCTAGTAGACAATATTTGTATTCAAACTCACGCTTTATGTCGATTGTACACGCACGCTTAGGTTAGTAAGTTGTATTTGAATTTATGTACCATGTAAGTGGCGACCCAAGATGGGTGACGATACCTAATTTTGGGGCGCCACAAAACCGCCAACACAAAAGGCAAACATCTCGCCGTTAGTCAACGCCTTAACTTGTACACAGGAAAAGACAAGAGAAATACTTACGGCGAAATGGGTAGAATCCTAACCAAGCCTCGGTTAAACCCTACGATCGCATCGCATTCCCCGAGGAAGTAGGCAAGGTGTAGAACCCCAATCATAGTCTCCTATACGGTCCCACGTGTCGAGTGGTGCCGATCAAAGCGAAGGACACCGTAGAGGAGTTATCTGCTATGAAGCAGCCCCTAATGATCATCAGGAATAATCACCGAAGAATGCAATCTCTGACTCTCACATCATCGGGTATAGGCTCACTCAACAGCCCGCTTATAGCATCTACGCTCAAAGGACCTGTACGTATAGTCCTACCCTTGAGCGCTTCCACCGGAACTCCCAACAAGGATCTGATGGCAGTAGAGGTTATATCCTCCGTACAAGGCACTGGATCCCCTCCAAACTCCATACCTATGATAAACTGCCAATCCATCAGCATCATCATCACCTCATAGTCCAGCAAATGGAATGACTGAGTTTGGTGAAACCACCGCTCAGACAATGCCCTGAGGTAACCCCAGGGACAACGACGGAAAAGAATGGAAAAGAACATCCTGAATCCCCAGCCATCAACAATCGCTCTATAGTCATCATGCAAAGCCTGATACATAGAGTGGATCTTGAACCAGCCTCGAGGTCGTAAAGCGGGAACCTACATCAAATGCAGATCAACATCAGAACCCTTTACTCCTCATCAATAGGAAACAAGGAAGATTAAGATCTAACTTCATACCTCGTTTGCGTGCAGGTAGACTGAAGGATGCCGACTCAAGTCACCCAGAAGATCTGGGTTCACCACTTGAATACCTGGCAAATCCTTACGGGGAACACGTGCAGCAGGAGCAGAAACCTCAATCGGTACATCCTCGTCCTCGTCCTCGACATCTGACACTTCAACTTGGATAGGACGTATCACCGCCTCCACCAAACGACGAGGCTGTCTAATAGAACGAGTGACAATTACGCGTGGTAGCACACCAGATAGATTTTGAAGCTTGAAGACCATGGGCATGGTCCCCTATTTCTGACTTCGTACAACCTCTAATCCCATGTTATTGCGTAACTCTCGACACAAGCGGTCCGAAGATGGTCTTATATACCTCGTTCGGATGCTCGAATTGAAGTTCTGCAAGCTCGAGCAAACATTACGATGCGAGAGTGCACGTGCTTGAGATGATATAAATCCGCGGCCTGGGGCATCCCGGCATGAGTGCATCTCATGGTCACCAGATGTACACTGCGGCTCCCCTCTATAAAAGAGGGCTTGGGGTGGCCATTTGGAAAAAAGAGAGGCGAGGAAGCCCTATCCAATTTTCTTTGTACACACTCCATATTGAGTGTTTCCTCATTTTAAACACCTGTTAGCCCACATATAGTTATACATTTACCGGCGGGAGCTGAGTGTTTATCCATATAGAGTCGTAGAAGCCTGCATTGGCAGCCCACTGTAAGCCTTCTCACACTCTATAAAGCCTTTCTCTTAATCTTTGCACACACCATTCTACACATTGAGAGTCGTGTTGTGTGCGTATGCCAGGACTTTGGTCAGTGGTTTTCATTACTGTTTGTATATATATACTTATATATGTATATATTTATATACGGACTAACATTATCGAGTTATGCCTCGATTGAGCCTAGACTTATGTCTGGAGCGTTTACTTGCTTATATATATATATTTACATTTCTGTCAGGCCTGGAGTTTACTTCGAGGCCTTTTACTTCTTTATTTACATTTAGTCCCGCCTGGAGTTTACTTCGTGGCGGTTGATCGTCTTTACTGCTTTATTTACATTTAGTCCCGCCTGGAGTTTACTTCGTGGTGGTTGATCGCATTTACTGCTTTATTTACTTTTCTGATCCCCCATGGAGTTGCTTCGTGGTGGTTGATCATGTCCATATATATATATTACCGCTTTTATATATTTACATTTTCGATCACCCATGGAGTTGCTTCGTGGTGGTTGATCATGTCTGTATATATATATTTCTACTATATATATATATATATATATATATATATATATATATATATAATTGCTTACTTCTTTTCATATAAACTGCGATATCATGTGAGCCTAGGAATCATGTGATCATAGATTCAGTCTACTGAATCTAGATTCGGTTCCCGTGATGGACATTTTCAGCTGTAAGCAACTTGTACATTATTTACAGTGTCTTAATTTCCTTGGATGGCTGTCATGCCCATGAGGTGTTCGGCACTACTGTATATTATTTTCTTGAAGATGCCTCGCATCTCGAAAATAAAAGCAAACAAGCCGAACATTTAATAATAAAATGGAAGTATGAAAAGGTCTCAATTCCTATTGAGCACAGGGTTTGAAAAACCTTTTTTTATAAAACATCACTTCTATATCTTGCTTAAAACTGAAATTTTGTATAAATTCAAACCCTTTGTATATAGGTGCGAACGAGGCCTCACACTACTTTCAAATAATTGTACATTGATCCACACACACACACACACACACATTTATATAATAGTTTCTTGAAAAGTGGCGGTCACCGTGGCAACACGGATGTCGGGGGGTGCCTAACACCTTCCCTCCGCATAATCAGGCCCCCAAACCCAAATGAATCTCTTGTTTCACGCACTTGCTTAGCGATTGTCACATCATCGGGTCAATGTGCAAACCTTTTTTCCATTATAATTGGTGCAACTAGTTAAAAACACCAACTGGCGACTCTTAACAGTCCATCATCAACATTACACATGTCGGACCTTTTTCACTTATTTTTTCAAACAAATCTCACCTAACATGAGAACACCAAAGAACAAGTCACAAAAAGGGACAACTAAAAATCCCGACGTCGACATGTATGAATAATACCGTATGTATGAGTAGTTCCGTATGTATGAATAATGACCATGAATAGTATTCCGGCATGAAAAGATTAAAATTTAACAAGAAAGTTTAAAAAAATATTTCTGTGAAACGATACTAGATGAAGCGCAAAATTCAAGGATATTCTACTAATTTCAAGGAGTATAGAAGTAATACTTATCAAAATAAGTGTAGATTTAGGAATATGAAACAAAATATTATTACTTACACACTATAGAGTATGGAAGAAAATAATATTTCTTACGGATATTGAACGAAAATAATATCCCTTACCTAAAAAGGAGAGTAATTATGACTGGTATAGCAGGGATATTCTTGAAGAAAACTTGTACTATTTGCTACACTCAAAGTTTCCTTAAACTAAAAAGAAATATGCTCAATATTATAGAAGAAGAATTCTTTGATTCTGATGTGATTTTCATTTCTAAATTAAGTATCCTATTTATAGGAGAATGTCAGGGAAATATTTAATCACGGATGAACAATAAAATTTTGAACAAAATTACGAGCAAAATTCGGAGAAATTTTTTATTTTTACTATTCATTACTGTGAAATAAAATATTCTAATAAAACAAAAACTTTATATAAAATATAATATATTCTATTTATAATCTAATAAAATGAATAACTTTATATATAATATAAAAATTATTCTATTTTATATAAAAAGGTTTATGTTGTATTACTATTATAATAATAATACAACAAAAAATGAGATAACTTTCTACTGGTGATTTTGAAAAATGAGCAAGTGGGGCTCCATGTAATAAACCAAATTTACAATAAATACTTCATAAAAAACCCCTATATTTATAACAAATCACTTGACTAAACACATTTTTAATCTTTCAACATTTATTCATCATTAATATTATAACTCGCAATATTAACAACCAGATCATTCCCAAGAAAAAGGGGAATTTCTGATAAGGGCTTCTCCTTATTGATTGGCACGCATTTAAATGACCTAACCCCTTTCCTCGACAGAACTTTCTAGACATTGTCAATAATGCAAATAATAATATGAATAACTTTGTCGTCTCAATTATTGATTTAATAATACAAAATATTGTGCAGATGATACTATAACAATAATTGAATCAATAATATGAGATATTATGCAACAACTACTGTGATAATTATTAAATGAACTGAGTGACTTTTCACTTTAGAATCAATAATAAGAGATAATTGTATAATATCGTGTCTTCTTTGTCTAACCACGCCAGACATCGTATTTTTTATCGCCGTATTTTTCAACAGTTAACGGTAAAAGTTTTGCTATTATTTTTATAAAAAGGTTATTTCTGTCACTTTCTATATTTGACAGTAATTCCGTTGTGGGGTCCACCAATGATTTTGCCGTCATATGAATATTTCCTGATAAAACAAATATTTCCCGACCAAACGAATATTTTATTACAACTTACTTACTTTACAAAATTTATAAATATTACCCACAACTATAACATTATATCAAATCCACACCTTATTATTCAAAATAATATTTAGAGAAAATTAAATCTTTATTCATAAAAGTTGGGGTCTTACAACCTCCCCTTCTTATGAAATTTCGTCATCGAAATTGCTGTACGTACCTGGTATGTCGAAGAGGTAAGGATACCTTATTTTTATTTCAGATTCTAACTCCCAGGTCATTTCCTCAATATCATGATTTCTCCATAAAACTTTAACTTGAGGTATAACCTTTGAGCGTAGAATATGTTCCTTCTTATCCAAGATTTTAACAAGTACCTCTTCACACGTTAACAGTATATGAAACGAAAGTATTTATATGCCGTGCGTAACTTGTTAGGAGTTTGTGCTTAATGAATTTGTCTTAAGTATCTTGCACGAAAGTAGCAAAATAACTGAAACAGATCTTTTTATTAACTATTAAAAGATGTTAGTTAATTGTTAAGTAATCCTAGTTAGCAACTCATTGGATTAATTAAATGGAAATAAGATAAAGAGTTATTGCAAAACATTATGGGAAATTGTATTCCTAAACTTTAATCATCTGGTATTCAAAATTTTTCAGTTTAATTAGTTTTTAATTATCTTATTAAAATAATTTTCACAAAATAATTAGAGTGACTATTTAAGTGAATTTGAATTGATAAAAACTTGTTAATTAGATTAATTATTAGTAACTGTTCTTTGTGGGTTCGACACTCTTCTTACTTCTTTATTACTTGATTGACCGTGTGCACTTGCGCGTATTTGTCATTATATAAATCAGACAACAGTGCCTTTTAGAATTTTTGAAAATTTTAGGTTTTGGTTCCATGGTTTTATTTGGCTAAGTGTTTAAAAGGTGAAAGTCAAAGATTGACAATCAATGCTAAAATTTAGAATATGTTTGATGCTTAATTGGTTAATGAATGAGGAAGACTAAGCCATGATCTATATTAATTGATTTGAATTGAATTTGTGATACATAAGTACTTGAATAAGAGAAACATGCTTATGTGGCTAAGTTATTTATGGAGTTGTCTATGTGCACTGATTTCATGCTTTAGAACTATTTAATTGCTTATGTTGTTGCAGAACCTTGTGAAGAAAAAGTTGAAAAAATAGAGATGAATGAAAAAAAAGAAAAAGGAGGAACAATGAAAAGTGAAGGAAATTGAAAATCTGCTTCAATGTCCATTATACGAATAAGTAAGCCCTAGGGGTGTCTCTACACCATGCATCCTAAGACCGTCTGGCTTGGGAGTCGTTGGTAAAAATTTTGCTACATGGGTAACACTGAAAAGTCTAAGAAAAAGAGACATTGCACATGTCAAGAAAGGAAAAAAAATATGATAACATAATAAAAATGTATTCATCTGTGCTAAAGAGAAGGTTTTATGAAAAGAAAGAAAAAATAGCAGAGAAATCGGTTTTGAGTTATGAGTTAGTGTGCACAGTTTTTGTTCCATAATAACTAAGTTGAGTAAGTATAGAGATTGTGTGAAAGTTGCTTACGTGGATCCGTTTTGATTTGATGAAATTCATTAATGACATGGTAAGGTTTTTAATAATGATTTTATTGATGAGGCATTGATTAGATTTCTGTAAGTTTAATGTTGATAATCACGATTTGTTTCTTAAAATCTTTTGACATGATGGTTGAATAGATTTTTTTTAAAAATTAAACTTTTAGTTTACACGAGGACGTGTAAAAGGCTAAGTGTGGGGGAATTTGATAAATGCATAATATTCATTGATTTTTATTCCTTTACGTTTAGTTTATTGCATGATTTGTTGCATACATGTGCTTAATAAGGTGTTTTATTTATTTCATGTTGAAATGGAGCTTAAATGATGATACGAGATGATTTGGAGCTAAGTATAAGCAAAAAGAAGAAAGTTCATAATCTGGCCAATCCGCCCCAACGGATTCGTTGACTTGAGGGAATTTGCCATGGCGGATGCCTCTCTGTCCGAGGTCGCCCCAGTGCACACTAAAGCCGCCCTAACCCTTTCTTTTCTGACCAATCGGCCCCGGCGCATTCTCAAGGCTTAACCAATCCGCCCTGGCGGATAGGCCTTTGAATCTTAGGAAAAGTCACTCCGCCCAAGCGGACTCAAAAGGTATAGGGAATCCGCCCCGGCAGATTCGGCGGGGAAAATTGGAAATCTAGGATTTTAAAAAGTTTCTAAAGGCAGATTTTGGCATACTTCTATATGGACTTGGGATTGATATTGCTATCAGATTTAGGATTATTTTAGACTGAGATTTTATTTCCAAATTGGATTCTTTTTCTTTTTGGAAACTAGTTGAGATTTGTCATTCTTATTAGGATTTGAATTTCTAGTTCTCATAGGTTTAGATCTTTGTCTAGCAATATAAATAGATGTAGTAGTTAGGATTATTATTCATTCTATCATCTATCATCTACATCATTGGAGTGCAGACTTAAAGGCATGTCCAGCTAAATTCTCTATTTTAGTTCTTAGGGATGTTGAACCTTATTCATAATTAACGGTTTGATTAAGTTTAATTTATTTATTCCATCTTGCATGAGATTTATTCTGATAATCTATGTTAATTCATTGCATGCTATTCTATCTGATTGATTTGATTTTTCCAGTTAGATTACTCTGATAAATATTATTTGCTAGATTAAAATATAGTATTAAGCAAACAATATTATATTTGATCATACGCAACAATTAATGATGCATGATTGTGTACAAGCTTTTCAGTATTGCTAAGAATATTAGAAGGCATGTTAAATAATCCCTGATTGTGTGATTATTGCTTGGAAAAATCTAATTCTCACTCTTCATGCTACTGTTATATTAAATCTAAATTGATAATTCTAGGTTATATGATAGTTAGGGTTTATTGCGACAATTGTCACTTTAAATTTATAACAAAAGGAGAATTGCAGATAATTAGCGATTGCGGTTATCTAGAGTTATTAATCTCAATGGAGGGTAAATATTTCTTAAACATGATTAATCCATACTTGTGAAAAGGTGATACTGAACTGTAGAAATGATGTCTTTTACTCACTGATTACTCATATTACTCAATCTTTGATATCCTTAAATTAGTTGATCAATTCAAAACCCCCCCTTTTTCTTGAAAATAATTGGATAAATACAAAATAATACACTCTCTCTGGGATCGACCTTTGCTTGCTACTATACTAATTCTTGTGTTCATAGAGTAGAAGTAAGGTATTAATTTAGGAGTGTCAGCGACAGCTCCCAGTTGGAAACTACTCTACGAAGGGCTACCTCTTCGACCAGTCTTGAGGCTGAGAATGAAAACTTAATAAAGATAAATGAATAAAGTGCACACAGAGAGTTGATCCTGACCTCTAAGATAGAGGATCTATAGAAAAAAAATCTCAATGTGGAATCGTTCTTTTGCATCTGTGGACTCTCTGATCATAATTCAGATATCTGTCTCTAATAGGCTATGATTAGGATTTGGAGATTCTTCTTCAGTTTTAAGTGTGGACAATTCAATGGAGACTTAAAATACTAATGCCTCTTCTTCTCATAGAGGTATTGTATTTGAGAAATCCACAAAAATCACTGAGCCTAATACTCAAAGCCTAATAATCTCTGTGGATCACTGTGTTGTTTCTAAGAACAACAGATCACTTACTGGTCTAGGTTTTGTTAAATCAAAGAGTAAATCACAATCTACGACTGTACCTCGAAGGGTCGTAAAGTCGGGTATGACTCATTCTACGAACCAACTGGGTGCTAAACATAAAGTTGGTTCTATTGGGTAAAATCTAATTACGCATAACACGCAAGTATACGTGGTCAACAAGTAATATAATAGTAAGTAGAGTATCGCTCCCACAGAGAAAATTTAGTAAGAATTTAACCTCACAATTATCAATTTCCAATTAATCCTAATTTTATCAAACTATCCAAATCAATGATTAAGATTATAAAAACTAACCTTTATTTCAGTTTACTTTACTATCCCAGTTTATTAATCAAGAACACGTATGTAGCACTAGCCACCTCTCGATGTACTAATACCATATTAACTCAAATCCACAATTTAGATAGAAACAAGTTAAACACCTTAATCAACTAACTCACTATATCTCTATGCGAATTACAATTGAAGAAGGTTTAAGTTTAAGTCCTTTATCCGATTACATGCGATGTCAAGCATATCTCTACCTTAACATTCATCAAGATTCTGTTCATTCACAAAATTCAAGAACACATGCTATATTAACTAAGTCTAGACTTGTACTTCCTCTCTCGAATTCATACAAGTGCACAAAGAACTGTTGATCAGGCAATTCATAAATTCAAGCTCAAATTAATATAGATAAAATGGAAAATAGTTTATTGAACAGAAAATCAAAGCTACATAATCATCGTTTCACTTACAGATCCGTCATAAGCCTAAAAAGTAATTTAGTTCATCATTAATGAAATAATAACTGAATAAATTAAAGATAACATCCTTTTAATTACAAATATAAGACTAAACAAAGAATAAATCAGAACACCCTTCACGTTAGCCTTAATCCGCAATCGATACGCACGTTCCTTCAAATCTTCACTCCAATGCTCGATATGAAAATCTGTAATTAATCTCTGATAATTGCCTTCTGTATGTTCATGATCTTGTGTTTATGTTATATATGTGTACACAAACAATCTCAGCTTAATTCCATGCCCTTTAGATTCCTAAAGCTATACAAGAACCAAAATCCAAGTCGCAGCAGTGTTTGAAACAAGTTAGGATAGAAAATACCATACCCGGCCAAACTAGGCTCTTCAAACTAGAATGAAGACCCCTCCCCGACGGGTGTAAAAAAAACTAAAATGGGCATTACTCGTGACTACCTTATCGCTTTTGACTTGGTTAATCTTCATACTTGCTACAATAATGAATCAATTGCCTCCTTTTTCACACATTTACCACACCAACCATCCTACACATAAAATAACAAGAAACAAGTAAAAATGATCATAAAAGCAAGGAATTAACAACAAATAATCTTGAACTAGAAACTGATTCGCAGATATAAAATCCACTTATCAAAATCCCCCAAACTTAAATTGTGCTAGTCCTCGAGCACAAAACAAAATACTATGCTATACAATGTAATGCAATGACATGTAATGCATCTAAACTATATGTCTTTAAGTCCAACAGTATCACAGAATCAAATTTATTCCTTCAGCCTCAGAAAAATCATGCAAACACTTCAACATCATATTGAAACCACTCAATAATTTCTTATCATTCCTCGAATTTTAGACTATCATCACTGATATAGTGCGTGTGTGAGCAACATCTATGCTAACTGATTCGAATTCAAATTCAACACATAAACAATTTCTTATTAGGAATCATATAGAATAACTCAAAAATTTTAAAAACAGACTAGTTCCAACTAAAATCAAACGTTTACCAAGATTAGGGGTCCGAATAGGGTATTCATGCTTTCTTTATTTTATTTTTCTTTTTTATTGACGGGGGCTCTTTGCCCTTATTTCCCGTCTTTCTTCATTTTTCTTTTCTCTTTTTTTATAGATGGTTGGTGAGTGCGTTTTACGCTCCATCTCACTCTTGTGTTTATGGGGAGTATTTGTGACAACCTAGAAAATTGGATTGTCCAGAATTTAAGTTTAAAGAATTAGTTATTAATAAAATGAATTTTTATTAATACTATTCTGTGCTATGTGTTTATTAATCGTTTTATAACCTAGAATGATTATTAATCGGGAGGATTCTGGCTACGAGCTAGACTGAACGAGTAAGAGTTTTCAAGACGAAAATGAAAGTTTTCTGGGAACAAAATATTTTTCAGGGAAAAAGACGATAGAGATTTATTTTGAATTTTTGAGAAACGCGTAATGATAGAATTCTGAGACGAGATGGAATATTCAATAATATTTCAGTTATGGCAAAAACGAAGTTTTCGCCTGCGAAACCTAAGGGTTAGGAAAAGTGAGTTCCGAGAATTTAATGATTTAGTATAATAATTAGAGTTATTATGCGTGAGAAATACGAGTATAATACTATTTATTATATGAGTATAGTACAAAGATTAGTACGGCATAGAATACAAATATCGTACAAATTATATACGAAGAGAATACAAGAATACGAGAATGGAATGCGTAGAATACGATTAGTCTAAATGGACTTTGAGTTTATGGACTTTGAAGAATCCAATTGGACTTGGATTATATCAAGCCCAATGGAATGTGTAATCAAACCTAGGGCAGGCCCAGTAAGAATTAATGTAAGGCCTAGTGTTAGATTTAATTAAGCCCAATCCAAGAAAATAAACCGCGGATCGAACCGATGGGTCATCGGATGGGTAAAACCAATGGGGCAACCCATGGAGAAGACCCATGGGCATAAGGGGCGGCCACTTGGTCACCAAGTAAGGGTGGTGACCAAGTAAACTTGGTGGCTAAGCTTGGAATAGTAAGGAGGTGGGGGGAAATGACTAAAATGCCCCTAACCCTGGTTTTCTATAAATAGAAAGCTTAAGTTCATTATTTTGAGCTTTTGAAAATCCTACCCTTTGAGAGAGAGAGAGAGAGAGAGAGAGAGGGTTAGGATGGGAGAAAAGAGGAAGAGTAATGAAGAAAAGCTAGCCCGAGTGCACGCTTTGTCCGACAGAAGGAGATTAAAGAAGAACGGTAATCCAAACCTTAGTTTCTTCTAATTTTCTTTAAGCTTAATATGTTCAAAAACATAACTTAATGAAGATAAGAAGTAGATGAAGTTAAGAATGATTTCATATGGTTGAAATCATGAGAAAATGAAGAAATAAGAATTACGAATTTAGTTTATAAATTTCTTAAGGAAGTGTAAGATTCGTAAGGATTTTGAGCGATCCGAATGAATCTTATGAATCAGTAGGTCAAATAAGTAAGGAATGATGTTCTACAACATCAAATTCCAAGAAAAAGTGAAATCGTAATCCAAAATATCGATTAAAAAATGAAGAACACGCGAAGAACGCGAAGAATGTTGTTGATGGACAAATTTAAAACCATCGTAGGATAATTGTTGTTGATGGACAAGTTTAAAACCATCCCGTATAATTTAGTTGCTTATTGCTTGGTTAGGAACGTTAGAAATGTTCTTGAAGACCCGATTAAAACTGAGCTATAACGAAGTTATGGCGAAATTTTCGTAAAAGATAAACGAGAATTAGAAAGTTAGTAAATGAACCCGATGGTGTAGGGTTTTATAAGAATGTAAGAGAACATATAAAACGTGAGTCGTGGACTCAAGAATGAACGAATTCCGAGTTCAGATGACCGAATTACGGACGAACGAACGAAGAACGTTAATAACATAAAACGAACGAAGAGCAAAGATTAAGCCAACTGAATGGCATGTTAACGGATTCAGAATGAAGTTCTGTCTGAGGATAATCGAAGTACATAAGATAAAGAAGAAAATGGCTTTGGAACGACCTCGTTCTGAGTTATAACGAATAAGATATGAGATTTCAAAGTCAGCGTCTCAAGCTTGTAAAAGACTTAGAATTTTTTTTTTAGGTTTCATGCTTGGCACCGCAGCGCGAGTCGTGCCTTGGGGGTCGGTGCCGCAGCGTGAGCTTGTGCCATTAGCTACTGCTAAGTGGCACCACAAATATGAAAAAAGAGAGAGAAGGGTACATGGCGGCATAGTGCGAGGCAATACCAGAAATGAGATTTTAACTGCTCAATTTCTCGGGGGATGTGCAAGAAAGAAATATGAACATATAGTTCAACTAATGTAACACTTAATTAAGTGTATTAAACCTTTGATGAAGGTTGAACGAAAAGATTAAACGAGATTAAAAGAAAAAGAATGTAGACGTGGGTTACGGAATCAATGTCCGGGAAACTGTAGTCGTGATAATCGAACGTGAGGGATTGCTTTGATGGTGATTCCTTAGACGTTGATTGACTAGAGTAATGAATAACATTTCGATGTTATGTCATGGTCATGAGAGATGAATGTAAAGCATTTAGACGCTGTGAACGCAACGTTGTTGCGATGAACGATCGGTCTTAGCATACAACGAACCGTATGGCTTTGACATTAGGAAAGAATAATGAACATGGGGTTCAGGTGACGAGTAATGAATGAAAGCGATTAAAACCTTAGATGAAGGTTGAATAAAATTAAGAGGCAATTAAGGTAAACGTCGAATGCGTAACGATCCTCGTGAATCGTATTCACGTTGAGAGAATGTTCTAAGTATACATTGGTTGTATGACTTAGACGTTGACTGGAGTAATAAGTAAGATATGAATTATCAAGGAAAGCCGTAGCGAATGGTAATAAGATTAATGAAAGCCGAATGTGAGTCAGATGAGAATGTTAGAATGAAATGTAAGCATTGGACACTTGAACCGATGTGAAGGTTGAGTGTACGCAAATATTAAACGGGTAAAACCTACACTCCGTGTATGGTTTGACCGTAGGATAATCAAGACCAATGATTAAACCTGTGAATGGTGAAGAAGCTAAATTAAAGAGAAGTGCGTATAACGTAAAAGAAGCCGAGTTAATGTTTATAACTTGGATGACGTTCCGAGTCGAATGAATCGGACATTGTAAGATAAGAATAAGGCAGCGTAAAATGCTTTACGCTATAAATGCATAGAATGAATATTGAATGATCGTCCTGAGTATACAAAAGACTATATGACTTAGACGATGATGAATAAATCCTGAGGTATGACATTTATTTGTCAGAAAGCCATAAGGAGTAAGAAATTGACTTAACGAACATTATAATTTAATAGTTCGGGTAAGTTAAGATGAATTTAGGTTCTAGTATAATCGTAACCTTTGATAGTTAACATATGGGAGCTTGGCTAAACAATTCCTTCAGAGAGCAAAGGTATATACAAAACCGGCAACCGATCTAACTCACTGTTATGGGCAGTGTAGACGAGACGGGAACTTGTTTGTTGGTTGTTTGTGGGAAACCACTCAGAGTACCATATGGACTACTAGCAGAGTCACGATGTGTGCTGAGTCCTAGGAGAGTTATAAGAAGAAGATAAGAATGTAAATCATCAAAGATGATGAACGTATTAAGTATGACATCTCTGTATGTCATGAAGCCGATTAACCGGTAAAGGAAGTTGGTCGCGTCAACTTAGTTTGTAAGCACGTGAACCCTAAGAAGTAAAGTTAAGTAAACCAATGCGTAAAGTCAAGTATATGACTAATTGGTATATGTGTTATTTCCTTATGTGCTACATAGGAATTGGAATGAGCGATTCAACAGTAAACTATAAGTCATGGTCATGCGTAAAGCAAGTTTTCTAACTTCATTCATATTTTAAATGAATGCTAGTTTCTAAACTTCTCAGATGTTGAACTTGAGAAGTTTTGTCTATGTGCAAATGTGTGATATTTGTACAAGGTGTTAGAATATATGAGGCCTTGTGCCACAATGTGAACACTTTGGTATTTCTATGATATGAACTGTTCTGTGATTGAACTGTTCAATATGAGCATGTTCTGTTTATACATGAACCGTTATTATTAAGTCTGTGCTATTGATTCTAGCCAGACAGAATGTGTATGAAAGAAAGTATTTCAAAGTGAATGTGACTACTATTTTAAAATGATAGGAATCGAGATTATTCCTATTATTCAAGCTGCTTCATAACCTTTGTTCGGTTATTGAAGTCTTAAAAGAATGTTTAAATTCTTGAAGTTGTTTGTTCAACTGCTATGACTTGTTGAGCAATTGAATGCTCACACTTGCTTTAAATAAAAACATTTTCAACGAACGATGTTAGAAAGAACTTAAGGATCCCATAAAGATCAAGCTGATCGGTATCCAGAAGAAGTGCCATTCATTAGATGAATGAGCGTGAAGATCAAGCAAAGACTTGTAATATAGAATGATAAAATTAAACTATAGAATAGTTTAGTGAACGATTATGTATCCTTGGTGGCTGATAAAAGTCACTTGTACAAGATGTAAAGAATAATGTAATTAACATTATTTGTAATGAAAGAGGTTTTAAGGTTTTAGAACCTGGGATTTGAGGATGTATGTTGTTATACTTAGCTATATAATGATGTATGTTTGGAAGAAGATGGGATCGTGAAGTACGGAATCCAGATGTGAAAATAGACCGGATTTTGGGGCGTTACAGTATTTCTTCTCAACCCACCACATGACTCAACTAGATATTATTTTCTTTTTTTTTCTTTTCTGAAGCTTATGTACCCTACCTTTTCCCCCAAACTTAGGTTCTTGCCTAATTCGTCGTCTTCACTGCTTATTCTTGTCATTCTATGATTTACACTAGCATTATCCTTTAGAAACTATTTATGTATCAATTTAAACTAATCATTTTCACAAATGTTATTACGTGCTACCCTTTTTATACCAGTTTTAAACAAGCACAAGATCCGAGTCATAATTCAAAACTACATCATAATTCTAATACTGGGTACTGTATTTGTTTACTTAATCCCAATCTCATCATTGGCCACAATAAAAATGAACTACAATAATTACTGAATATATGCAAAACAACACAATTCTAACTATTAATTTTTTTTTTATATATATGTCAAACATAACATAACAACATGTAGAAATAATAAAAATAAATAAACTATTTATGCACCTGAGCTACTATGCAACTATATGATTACATGAATGCAACATCACAAATCCTAAAATAAAATGCAAAACTATAATGCAATAACAAATGCAAACCTAACTAATGACATTATGCATGCAAACATGAAATGCAAAATAAAAAACTAACTCCCCCAAACTTGATAACAACAATGTCCTCATTGTATGGATAACGCAATAAAAATTATGAGGACTTCCCTGTAATCGCCTAAGTCTGGGTTAGTGGTGGTTGATTTTCTTCCTCGGAGTCACTCGGTGGAAACCTTGGCATTGGCATGAGTTGCTGGTATGGAAATTGGGTAGTTGGATTAAAGCTCTGGAGCGTCGCATTCAATGAATCAAAAGACGTATTCATAGCTTCAAACATGTGTTCTTGCCTCGCTGCGAGTCTTCGCATCTCCCGTCATGCTTCCTTGTTGTGCTCATCCATTTGGCATTGAAATGTAAGAAACTGAGGGCTAGATATGGCGTCAGATGGTGATTTCGCCTCTGCTCCTTGCTCTCCCATAGTCGCATCCTCATCCTCTAAGGTGTCTGCAACATCAACTTCGTCCTCCGAAGCCGATGGAAAAATAAAGCCTAAACCTCTCGGATGGGAATCACCTCCGGCCCACACCGAATATCGCACGATCATTCTAGAATCTAGTAGCTGAAGCGGCATCTGAGTGGGTTCATCATCGGACCATCTAACACCCGCTTGGCGACACAATCCACAAATGAGTGATGGGTGTGGTAAGCCGCCCGAAAAATTTCCTTGTAAGCATCGGCGAATGGAAAAACAGATTATGGCCTCGACATCGATAATGAAAGCTTGCACAAATGCATATAAAAGTAGTGCCTTTTCTTTGGTCACGTCCGATGTGTGTGTGGACAAAAAGAATTTTGCACATAAGAAGGCATACCATATCTTACCATACCGGCTGAGATCCTTGCTGTGAAAAACTGTGCCTCCTTTCCGACCCTATATTCATGTTGTTCCCGGCTTAGTCATGTCTTTGAGAATAGCCTCAAAGTCAGGATCAAAATAACGTAATTGAGCATATTGGCACTGTCGAGGCACTCGTAACTGATAATAAGTGTTGATGGCATCGACACCGAATGAGACTAATCGACCCCGCACAAAAGCGTTGAAGGGGGCTTTGTCCTCGGCATTAGCATAAAACTCCTTGAACATGCTGACAATGGCGGCCTCGGGTTCCTCAGTGAACTTGTTCCACCCTTTCTGATAAATCTGTTGCATCATTTCACCGTTGACAGGTTCCGGTGCCAACCCCCGCTCCGGTGTATGAGCTTTCATCACAATGTAGTCGTATCAGTCGGTGGCAGAGGCACTTACGAATTTGCGTCGGTCGAAGGTTCGTGATGGTGGTGTTGTTGTGGAACTCTCTCCCCGGTACCTCTTTGATGTGGGTTTCAATGCCATTGAATTCAGAGATCCTTAACAACACTAATTCCTCCCCCAAACTTGGTTCACACAATCTGACAAACACTTGGTGTGCACATTATTTTATCCCCCCAAAACTTGATAATTATGCTTCTACTATGGTTTTAGGAAGGGAGGAGTTAGAAAACAAGGCACTCACTCTCAATTTCTATATACTTACCTCAATGAAAGCCCTAATTTGTAGTTATAGCAGGTGGAGTTGAGAGTATTTGGTGAATAAGGGTTATCATGGAGTGAATTTATAGAGATGATGTGATGGAAAGGCTTATAGGTTGGAGTAATGGAATGAAGTAGTGGGTAATTATAATAATGAAGTGGGAAGATGTAGTGTAAATTGCCAAAATGCGGGAGAGAAGTGATGGGAGTGGGAATTGTATGTGAGGAAGAAGTATTAATGGAATGAACAAGTGGGGGAAATGGGGTCTTGAAGCTTCAACTTCCGAGCAAACCATTACAAATCCAGGACCCCGGCCCCAGTGGGGGGTATAAAGTTAATTAATCCCGCCCCGATGGGCATGCACACTGCTAACTTGATCTGGTTTGCTTCATTCCTCCCTCATATTCCCAACCATTATCATTTTAAGATTATGCAATACCATAAAATATCAAAGTGAGTAGATTTTGATTTTTTTAAGCATGCAACTTAACTAAGGAACATATAATTAATTAGAACATAATAATTAGAGAGATTATGAAAAACATGCAACTTAACTAATGAATTTATTCTATATTACTAATTATGTTAAACTATAATTTGATGGTTAAGAATAAAAATATAAAGAATAAAATAACGATTGGGTTGCCTTCTAATTAGCGCTTGATTTTAAGTCGTTCAGCCTGACTACTCCTTGTTTATGGTGCGTCGGATAATGTGATCGCGATGACATCCGTGTTAGCTTTGCCACCCCAATAATGCTTCAACCATTGACCGTTGACCTTGAAAGTTTCCAATGGGTTTCTAATGTAGAGTTCAACGACACCATATGAGAAAACTCTTTTGATGGTGAATGGCCTAGACCACCTTGATTTTAGCTTCCCTGTGAACAACCAAAACCTTGAGTTGAACAACAGGACTGATTGCCCTAGCTCGAATGTTCTTTGCATGATTTTCTGGTCTTGCCATCTCTTGACCTTTTCTTTGTATAATTTCGAGTTCTCGTAAGCTTGAAGTCGGAATTCGTCGAGCTCGTTTAGTTGAAGTAGTCTCTTTTCACCCACATTTGCTTAATCGAAGTTAAGTTTCTGAGTTGCCCAATAGGCTTTGTGTTGCAACTCGACCAATAAGTGACAAGCTTTCCCATAGACCAATTGATATGGTGACATACTAATTGGTGTTTTGTACGCAGTTTTGTAAGCCCATAGTGCATCGTCCAACTTGAGAGACCAATCCTTTCTATTTGGGTTCACCACCTTTTCCAAGATTCGCTTCACCTCCCTATTTGAAACTTCAGCTTGCCTACTTGTTTGGGGATGATATGCCGTTACCACCTTATGGTTGACCCCATACTTCGCCAAGAGAGCTGTAAATGATCTGTTGCAGAAGTGACTACCTTCATCACTTATGATAGCTCTTGGCGTGCCAAATCTCGTAAAAATATTCTTTTGCAAGAATTTGAGGACCACTTTGGCATCGTTAGTTGGGAGTGTTACGGCTTCAACCCATTTTGAGACATAGGCAATTACAAGCAATATATACTGATTACCGAATGATGATGGAAATGGCCCCATAAAATTAATGCCCCAAACGTCAAAAATTTTAACTTCCAAAATTGTTTGTAGTGGTATCTCATTCCTTTTCGATATGGTGCCCAATCGTTGACATCTATCACAACTTTTAACAAACTGGTGGGCGTCCTTGAACAATGTAGGCCAATAAAACCAGGCTTGAAGCACTTTTTCCGCTGTTCGCTCACTACCATAATGTCCCCCGTACGCAGACGGATGACACTCATGCAGTATACTATTCAGCTCGCTGTAAGGCACACACCTTCTAATCATTTTGTCGGTGCACTGTTTGAATAGGTATGGCTCATCCCACATATACCACTTGACGTCATGTAGGAATTTCTTCTTATACTGACGAGTAAGATCAGGGGGAAGGATGTTGCTCACTAGGTAGTTGGCGAAGTCCGCGTACCATGGAAATTCCGTATTAATCTCAAATAGCTGCTCATCCAAAAATGATTCATTAATTAAACACCTGTCCTCTTCTTTTTTGCCCTGATTTTCCAGCCTTGGCAAATGATCCGCAACTTGATTCTCCGTACCCTTTCTATCTTTTATTTCCAAATTAAATTCCTGTAGAAGGAGAATCCATCTGATAAGGCGTGGTTTAGCATCTTTTTTTGAAATTAAGTACCGAATAGCCGAGTGATCCGTGTAAACTACCACCTTCATTCCGATCAAATAAGCTCATAATTTATCGAAGGCATATACTACTACAAGTAATTCTTTTTCCGTAGTTGTGTAATTCATTTGAGTCTCCGTAAGTGTCTTACTTGCATAGTATATGGCATGAAATACCTTCTCTCGGCGTTGACCCAAAACAGCCCCAACCGCATAATCGCTTGCATCACACATTAACTCGAAAGGCATGTTCCAATCCGGTGCGACAATTATGGGAGCTGAAGTCAATTTCTTCTTCAATAGTTCGAATGCCAATTTACACTCCTCATCAAACTTGAAAACCGAATCCTTCTCTAAAAGACTGCATAAAGGTTTTGCAATTTTAGAGAAGTCTTTTATGAATCTTCTATAAAACCCGACATGTCCCAAGAAACTTCGAATTCCTTTGACTGAACTTGGTGGAGGAAGTTTTTCAATCATTTCTAGCTTCGCTTTATCAACCTCTAATCCGTGAGCCGAGACCTTGTGCCCCAAAATTATGCCTTTCTTAACCATGAAGTGGCATTTTTCCTAGTTAAGTACAAGATTCGTGTCCGTGCACCTTTGTAACACCATCACCAAATTCTCTAGACAATCATCAAAGTTGTTTCCATAGACAGAAAAATCATCCATGAAGACTTCCACGTTTTTCTCCACCATGTCTGAGAAAATGGCCACCATACACCGCTGGAAAGTAGCCGGTGCATTACATAAGTCGAACGACATTCTCCCGAATGTAAATGTGCCATATAGGCATGTGAAAGTAGTCCTCTCTTGATCTTCAAGGGTAATGCCGATCTGATTATAACCCGAATATCCATCCAATAAGCAGTAGTACTTGTGTCCTGCTAATCTGTCCAACATTTGATCGATAAAGGGCAAAGGGAAGTGATCTTTGCGAGTCGCCTTATTCAACTTCCTGTAGTCCATGCAAACCCTCCAACCATTCACTTTCCTTGTCAAAATTAACTCATTATCATCATTTTGTACCACAATCATTCCTCCCTTTTTCGGTACACATTGAACTGGACTGACCCACTTACTATCAAAAATTTGATAGATGATACCCACATCCAACCATTTCAGTATTTCCTTCTTCACTACTTCTTTCATGATAGGGTTGAGCCGTCTCTATTGCTCTACTGTCGGTTTTGCATCGTCTTCCATCCAAATTTTGTGCATGCAAAAGGATGGGCTGATTCCCTTGATATCTCCGATTGTCCATCCTATAGCCGATTTATGTTCCCTAAACACCCTCGACAACTTTTCTTCCTGTAATTCGTTAAGTGTAGCAGAAATAATAACATGTAAAGAATTAGAAGTGCCTAAATACGTATACCTGAGGTGTTTAGGTAGTGGCTTTAGCTCAAGAGAAGGTGACTCCTCCAATGATGGTTTCATTCTGGTTGTGGATCTTTCCTCCGAATGTAATGGTTCAAATGGTGCTTTAAATCTGCTAATGCGTAACAAGGAGTCTAGTATCTATAAGTAATCCACAAATTCTGGATCATCTAACTCTTCATCTCCCAATAGTGTTGTTTCCAATGGATCGTTACCCAAACTTTTACCCATGTCTTCGCTGATTATCTGGTCAATGATATCCATCCTGAAACACTCTTCTTCATCCGTAGGGAATTTCATGGCTTTTAAAACATTAAATTTTACTTCTTGATCTTGGACCCTCATAATTAGTTCACCTTTTTGTATGTCGATGAGTGTCCTACCCATAGCTAAGAAAGGTCTCCCTAGGATAATCGGGATGTTCTTATCTTCCTCAAAATCCAGAATTATGAAATCTACGGGGAATATAAACTTGTCAAACTTGACCAATATGTTCTCTACAATGCCTCTAGGGTACGTGACTGACTTATCCGCGAACTGTAATGAAATGTTTATAGGCTTTGGAGCTGGCAAACCCAATTCTGTATAAACTGATAACGGCATAAGGTTCACACTCGCCCCCAAATCACATAGACACTTATTGAATGCCATGTTCCCAATCGTGCATGGAATGATGAAACTCCCCGGATCTTTCAACTTGGGTGGCAACTTTCACTCTAAAATCGCATTACACTCCTCTGTTAATGCCACTGTTTTGAAATCTTCCAACTTCTTTTTCCTGGACAGAATCCCTTTCATGAATTTTGCATAACTTGGCATCTGCTCTAGGGCTTCTACGAACGGGATGTTAATATGAAGTTTCTTAAAAACTTCCAAAAATTCGCAAATTGCTTATCTAATTTCTTTTTTTGGACTCTCTGCTGAAACGGCGGTGGAGGATACACAAATGGTTTGTCATCTAACTTTTTTTTTCTCAATTTGCTTATCCTCACCCTGTTTTTCTTCAACCACTTTGTTCTCATCAACTTTGTCATCCGTTCTAGCTGAATTTTCTGCATTTTTCCCATCTAGATGTTTTCCACTTCTCAAAGTGACTGCCTGACACTGCTCGTGATTTCCCTTTGGATTTCTTTCAGTGTCACTCGGTAGAGTCCCTTGTGGTCTATTGTTCAATGCTAAGGCAATTTGTCCCATCTTATTTTCTAGATTCTTGATGGTCATTGCTTGGTTTTTCATCGCTGCCTCATTGCTTGTTATATACTTGGACAACAACTCCTCTAAATCTGATTTCCTCTCTTGATGTTGAACTGGTTGTTGATGATTCTGAAATCCTAGGGGATATGATGGTCGTGGAGCTTGTTGATGTTGATTATTACTCCAAGAAAAGTTAGGATGATTCCTATTCCCCTGATTGTATGCATTCTAGTACGTATTCTGTGGAATTCTGTTGTAGCTACCCACAAATTGAACTGACGCTGGGTTGATTGCACATTGATCTGTAGGATGTTCACCCGCGCACAATTCACAAATAACTGCAACCTGCTGTGTCTGTACCCCTGACATGGCATCCAATTTCTTAGAGAGTGCTGAAATCTATGCTTGTATTACCGTCACTCCATCTACTTCTAACACGCCAGCTGCCTTCGCCTGTGTCATTCTTGCCGTGGGCCACTGGTAGTTGTTAGCTGACACAGTCTCTATCAACTTGTAAGCCTCCTCATAACTTTTAGCCATAAACGCTCCACCCGAAGCTGCATCAATACTAGCTCTGAGATTTCCGTTCAATCCGTTGTAGAATGTGTTCATCTGCAACCACTTAGGCAATCCATGATGCGGGCGCTTTCTGAGCAATTCCTTGTATCTTTCCCATGCCTCATACAGTGACTCCCCGTGTTGCTGTTCAAACATAGTTATCTCATTCCTCATTTTTGCAGTTTTTGCTGGTGGAACAAATTTTGAAAGAAATTTTTGAGCGAGGTATTCCCAAGTAGTTATTGATCCCGGCGGTAGAGAGTGTAACTAACTTTTCGCCTTGTCCCGTAAGGTGAATGGGAACAAGAAAAGGCTTACCGCGTCATCCGACATCTCATTATATCTGAAGGTGTCACAAATTTCCAGAAAGCTGACTAAGTGTTCATTCGGATCATCATTTTCCAATCCCCCAAACTGAACCGAATTTTGAATCATTTGAATCGTCCTAGGCTTGATTTCAAATGTGTTCACAGCTATAGTAGGCCTGGTGATACTTGACTGCAGCTCAGTTACCTTGGGTGAAGCAAAATCCCTAAACGCTTTCTGATCTTCGGCATCCATTGTTTCTTCTTTTTCAGAGTTTTTGAATTCTTCTCTTGTTCCCTTGATCCACTTACTTAGCCTTTAAAATCGTTTCTCAATGTCGTCCTCAAAAGGAAGCAAGTCTTGATTTTTGGAGCGCGTTTGTGTAAACCAACTTCAAAAACCTGAAATCAGACGAACAAAACAAAAATAAAAATGTTTAACTAAAACTAGACTAATTAAACTGATATCGTAAAATATTAAAATCTATACTAAAATGATCCCCGACAACGGCGCCAAAAACTTGTTGGGTAAAATCTAATTACGCACAATACGCAAGTATACGTGGTCAACAAGTAATATAATAGTAAGTAGGGTATCGTTTCCACAAAGAAAATTTAGTAAGAATTTAACCTCACAATTATCAATTTCCTATTAATCCTAATTTTATCAAACTATCCAAATCAACGATTAAGATTATAAAAACTAAATTATTAATAAATATATGATCACAAAACAATCACAAATCTTAAAAACTAAAATTTCAAACAATTATTGGAGAATTAGGCTTACGACTTCACCCTAAGCTTCACTTTGATTTTTACACCTTTATTCCAGTTCAATTTACTATCCCAGTTTATTAATGAAGAACACGTATGTAGCACTAGCCACCTCTCGATGTACTAATATCGTATTAACTCAAATCCACAATTTAGATAGAAACAAGTTAAACACCTTAATCAACTAACTCACTATATCTCTATGCGAATTACAATTGAAGAATGTTTAAGTTTAAGTCCTTTATCCGATTACATGCAATGTCAAGCATATCTCTACCTTAACATTCATCAAGATTCTGTTCATTCACAAAATTCAAGAACACATGCTATATTAACTAAGTCTAGACTCGTACTTCCTCTCTCGAATTCATACAAGTCCACAAAGAACTGTTGATCAGGCAATTCATAAATTCAAGCTCAAATTAATATAGATAAACTGGAAAATAGCTTATTGAACTGAAAATCAAAGCTACATAATCATCGTTTCACTTAAAGATCCGTCATAAGCCTAAAAAGTAATTTAGTTCATCATTAATGAAATAATAACTGAATAAATTAAAGATGACATCCTTTCAATTACAAATATAAGACTAAACAAAGAATAAATCAGAACACCCTTCACGTTAGCCTTAATCCGCAATCGATACGCACGTTCCTTCAAAATCTTCACTCCAATGCTCGATATGAAAATCTATAATTAATCTCTGATAATTTCCTTCTGTATGTTCATGATCTTGTGTTTGTGTTAATATATGTGTACATAAACAATCTCAGCTCAATTCCATGTCATTTAGAGTCTTAAAGCTATGCAAGAACCAAAATCCAAGTCCCAGCAGTGTTTGAAACAAGTTAGGATAGTCGATTCGAGACCCCACCAGACGGGTATACATAAAAAACGCCACCCGTGAAACTAAACTCTCGTCAACTAGAATGAATACCCCCCGCCTCGGCGGGGGTGTAAAGCTAAAATGGGTCCGCCCCGGCAGGCTACCTTGCTGCTTTCTGACTTTGGTTAATCTTCATACTTGCTACAATAATGCTCCAATTGCCTCATTTTTCACTCATTTACCACACCAACCATCCTACACATAAAATAACAAGAAAAAAGTAAAAATGATCATAAAAGCAAGGATTTAACAACAAATAAGCTTAAACTAGAAACCGATTCGCGGATATAAAATCCACTTATCAGGTTCCTACTCTACGAACTTACAAATTTGTAGAACAATTTGGAAATAAATAGAGTACAAGCCAAGAAGAAAAACATATTCTCCACACATGTCTCAAATGAGAAGATATTCACACACACACACACACATATTCAAAATATTAAATGTTATATATAATAATTCGATTTTTTTGATAATAATAAAATAAGAATTTAGTTAATAATTTTTTTATTTTATGTGATAAATGTACACGTACAGTATATCTGATATTTGTGATGTGATAAAATATGTGTGTATATATATATATATATATATATAATTATCTCATGAGAATAAATTGCTAAGAAACAATTTATATAAAAATTTGAAAGAGAAGGTTTAAGTATATAATATATTTACATACTTTACCCAAGGATATTAAAATATATTCTTGCATGAAAATACTTTAATAAGGCAAGGATATTGTGACAACCCGAGAATTTAGATAATTTAATTAAATCTTAAAAGATTGAATAGAGGTTAAATAATAGACCTAGACAGAAAATAAGTGCATGGATTTGACATTTTTGGGAATGAATTTTGTGATTTAAAAAACTTTTAGTGAAGGTTTACAATGTTAAGGGTATAAGTGTATATGTTATGTGTATATGATCATATGTGTGTATAGTATGTGGTTAAGGGTTGACCAGATAAATTATATCAGTTACAAACTCTAATATTATATTAAGAGCCTCGATGTTCAGTTAGAAAACCATATCGATATGATAGAAACCCTAACACCAGTTCTGGAAACCCTAGTTTCAGTTTCGAGAATTCGAAACCCTAATTCAGAATATTAAAACCCTAATTTTGGAGCTTAAAGGCTTAAGTGTATTTAATTACAATTTAATTAGGGGAAAAACCTAACAAACTAGTTAGGAAACTCTAATTGCTAAACTAAAAACCCTAATGTACAATTAGGGAAAACCTAATTATTAATTTATAGAGTTTAAAGTTAATTAGGAAATCTTAACCCTAATTAGCAAGCTTGAATGTGATTAGTAAACTTTAATATAATTAGGAAACCCTAATTATAATTTAGAAATCTTAATTTTCTATTTTTAGAACCTAATTAGAAAAGCTTAGAAATTTAAATTGTATAACCTTAGGGTTAAACCCTAAGGGTCAAACCCTAAGGGTTAAAACCTAAGGGTTAAAACCTAAGGGCTGTGACAAGTTACCAAGTTGCCATTAACTTTACAAGTCAAATGTCTAAACTACCCTTTTTGAATATTTTAAAGAGATGGAGTGTAGATCTAGCCCTACTAGTGGTTGGTGACCAACCCTAAGCTAGCCATGTGGTCTAGTAATCAACTTTAATCAACCACAATCTGAACACATGATCAGCCAAAGGCATTGCATGATATTATATATAGATTGAGAGAGAGAAAAGTTTACTTTCAAGCCCATTTGTTTACTTACTCTCAACCAAACTCTCTCAACTCAAACCTCACGAAAAAATCATAAGTGGATCGGTTCTAGAATGATATTTAGCAAGCCAAGAACATATCATGATGATCAGAATCAAGATCAAGCTCAAAAAGGAGGTATAAACCCTAAACTTGAATATCCATGTGTTTTATGTTAGATGTTATGATTTCTTATTTTAAGCTGTGTGTTAGGGTGTTATTTAGTGATCTGGGTTGCTAGAACATATATCCATAACATCAAAGTGCTCAAAAATCAAGTTTTCAAAACTCTGGAAAAGTTAGAAATTATGGTCTGACAGTCGAATGTCAGGGCCTCTAGATCTCTCTATGTTAGGTGTTAGTTATGTTTGATGTTATATACTTGTTATTTGCCATGAGGAGAGTAGACTGGAAGTGGAATCACCTCCATGCCACGTCTAGATCTCCAGATATAAGCAGTCAAAGTACGTTGATCGATCATGAAAACTGGAAATCTGGGTAAATCCAGAAACCTAGAATTTCTGACAAGCTTTTCAAAGCCTTAGATCTTGATGTGTTTAAGTTGTTATGCTCTGTTAGTGTATTGATCTTGTAGACTGACATGTAGGCTACACATTAAAGCCATTAGAACACTTAGATCCATAACAGAATCAAAATTGTGGTTGGTCAAATAAGCATTGACCATCAGCCGGATGAGTTTTCTGGAAAACCAAGACAACTCAAGAACAATTTTCTGACAGTGCTTTGACCGGCCAAGATCTCCTAACTGTGATGTTGTGATGTTATAAAAATGAGATGTTGTTGCTCCCTAACATCAGGACTACACGTTAGAATCTTTAGATCACATTAAGTGAGCTTGGAACTTTTAGATTCAAGGGCTCAAAGTGAGACCCATGAACTGTTCTTCATTTCTGGGTAACACAGAAATGAAGAACAGCCTCTGACATGATATTTGTGAGCCTATAACTTCGTATTGTGTTGTTGTATGACCCTAAAATCAGTTTGTGTGTGTAGTATGACATTAATACTACATGTATAACACATCAGCAAACCTAGAAGAACTTAGGATCATGGATCAAATGGTGGTCAAACCTGGTATTTCGGTAACTAACTTTAAATTTCTGGGTTTGATGAAGAACACCTATATATGACGATTACTGCCATTATATAGAATACTTTAGTGATGATTTTATTTATGGAAATTAATTATTTTATTTAATAAATAGAGAAAAATAGTTTTAATTATTAAAAATGCATAATAAATTCCTAAAAATTATTTTAAATTCTAAAAATAGGTTTTTAATTATTTTGAATATATTTCATTAATATTTAATATTTTTGGAATATTAATGGTATTTAATTATAATATTAAATAAATTACTTAAAAAATGATTTTAATACTTGAAAAATTATTTAAAATTTTATTATGGTATAAGAAAATATTTTTAAGTTATTTTTAATGAGTTTTAATATTTTGTGATGAATTTCATTAATAATTTATTATTAATGGTAATTAATTAATTTAATAATTATATTAAATAAATTATGGAAAAAAAAATTAATGCTTTAAAAATTATATAAAAATGATTTAAGTGTTATAAAAATATTTTAAGTTATAGAATATAACTTTTGATATTTGTCATGAAAAAAAATTAATATTTAATATTAAAGGACAATTATTTAATAATGGTTTTAATTATTTTAAATCATTTAAAGGTAATAATAAATTATTAAAACTACTTTGAGATATTATAAATATATTATAATATTATGTTAAGGATTTCCTTAATATTTAATAATAAATAAATATTAATGATAATGGAATTAAGTGGTATTTAATACATATAGATATGATATTAATGATTGAAAAATCATGATAAATGGTAATAATTGCTTGAAAATTATTATGAGCTTTTAAAAATTATTTTGACTGAATAATTAATTATCTAAGATAATTGTGTTGCGTTTAGACAGACTCTTAAGGAAATTAGGTTCGAGAATTATCCGACTAGGCATCAAGATGTCATGATAGTACCGAACTCAACTCAGACTATAATAGTTTGACTTGATACTAGGTCTTATGTGATGTATAGACTGATAGGATTATTTGGTAATATGTTTAGGTTATTTTATACTGTAATGATATTATTCTAATATTTGGAGATCGGTATTATCTATATTAGGTCTTCGAATAAAGCTAAGTTATGTTTCGTAACGGTAATCAACGGTACATGCAAGTTCTCTTCAACTCAACCTTGAGTTATAAATTTCATATATGTTGGTGATTAATCATTGCCGATTATCACGTCTATGAATTGTTGAATCGCACTTTGTGCATATTGCATGTGTTCATCAGGTATGAAAGGCTGATCACCTTCATTACCATTCAGTCCAGATATAATTGATATGTTCATGTTCAATGTTTGTTTAGCTATGAAAATTGTCCATGCTAGTTCACAATTATATTGTTGAATGTTAGCCAGCTATTATTCAAAATCTTTCCATTATGATATATCCTTAATTTATTGAACTTAAATTTGCTGGGAAAACTTGTTGCTCACCCTTGCTATATCATGATAAACATTGCAGATTAAGGCGAATACGTCGGATTCAAGGAAAAGTCAAAGCCAAGTTCAGCTTGGGACTATGTGTGCAGCTAGATTTGTAACATTAATTTATTATAATAACATTGTATGTTAGATATGATATTGATTCAGATTTTATGTGAAGGTTCTCGACCTTGGGGATAGTGTGTAATGTTTAATGTAAAAACAATTTATGTTTATATCTTCGACAATAGTTAGAACTAGTGTACCAGATTAGTGGTGATTTAGGACCCGGATTTGGGGGCGCTACATTTGGTATCAAAGCTGTTGGTTATAAATCTAGGGTAGAGTTACCTTAGACTAATAACCGCAGTGATTAGTATAAGATCTAACTCATATAGAGTTAGTGTGTCGGTAAGATTCAAAGACGAATCTCGGTAAGTTATAAAGATACGGAGTTCCCTAACTCTGATAATAAAGGTGAACAGTAGTGGTGAATAGAAAAAGTCTAAAAGACTAAAAGTACAGGGATAGAAGATCGTAAAACCAAATGATCATAATATAGAAATGAATCGTAATATATACGATGAGATCACCCCATGATTTGATAAGGGAGTAGATTGAATGATTGAAAAGTTTACAGCAAGAATGTCGTGTGTAAGTTGTACTATGAATTGGTACAGATTCAAGAAAAGATTATGAATACGGATTGAACAAAATTCGCATTGAGAAGGGAGTTAGGATTAAGTGTGGATTTCAAGTGAGGACTCATGTTGGCAACTGAGTTTGGTGTAACAACCACTTGGTTTCTGACACTGATAATCATTGAAATGTCTGTGTTGCGCTATTTGCTATATGCGTGTTGAGAAGGTGATTCTTTTCTCATGTGTATAATAGATAAATAGGTTATAGTTAGAGAATATAATGTTAATTACGAGTTCTTAAAACTCATACTTATGGTACGTTCGTGACTCATAATTATATGAAATGTTTTTGAACCCCTCAGCGAATGGACGACAAAGGTCTGACTAGGACAAGTTCTTAAACTCATATGATTGTGGTAAGTTTCTGAACTCATAAGTGTGGTAAGTTTGATGAACTTGGTATAGTTTTGTGTGAATGGAGTATTAAGGATTATAGGAATAGATAGTAATATTAGGCAATGAATTATTAGTGGAGACATAGGTTTCCCAAATTTGCTAGTTATGTTAGACTTCAAATTTTTTGACATCAAGCTAAATACGCACTAATTAAGTGATTTTGAAAATGAATTTTTATTCTCAACTTCTGGTGACTCTTGTGTAAGTGTGGACTTCGGGACACCGACACATCGTTACTTGTTAAGATGATAAAACTAATTTGTAATGATTTTTGAATGGTTTAAAGTATAGTCTATGCTACTTGTTTCATCTAGACGATAAATTTTTATTTATCACTTATGTACCATGCAACCTGGTGCAGAGATGATAAAAAGTTGATGGAGTTGTAAATACATAAATACTTAGTGTTGAATTTGATCTAAAATCGTTGTTCCACTATTGTATGATGTGTTATGACAAAGTCACTCGATGAAGGCATCCTCAAACGGGCTGTTAATATAGTACGACATCATGACGTCATTTTCAAACTAATTTTAAAAATTTTAATTTTACAACGGGGTTTGGCTATACCTAAATATTTTGATTGAATTGAATAATTAATACGAGTCTATGCTATTTGATTTGGCTAGACCAACGTTTATAAAATTCTAAGCATTCTTTGAAAACCTTCTTGAACTAATTTGTTTTGGTGCGGATTTCGATAAAGACTGAGGCAAGGAATTTTGTGCGCTTAAGGTGGATAAGAGGAACGGGGAAAAAATTGTTCGACCAATAGACATGGCGATCTGAGGCATACCGAGCTAATTACCCACTATATACGTAAGTTATGACGGTTTTATGGATGAATTTACATATAAACCTTTTCGAAAATGGCAGATAATAGTCTATATGACTCCTTAGCACTATTTGAAAATTTTTACTCTTGTGAGGAATGTATTGGGTAGCATGTGATGCTATGTATGAAAGGTATGCGATGTAAGTTAAATTTCGGGGAGGAAATTCTTAGAAGAAGGGGTGAATGTGACAACCCGAGAATTTAGATAACTTAATAAAATCTTAAAAGATTGAATAGATGTTAAATAATAGAACTAAACAAAAAATAAGTGTATGGATTTGACATTTTTGGGAATGAATTTTATGAATTTAAAAACTTTTGGTGAAGGTTTACGTGTTAAGGGTATACGTGTATATGTTATGTGTATATGATCATGTGTGTACAGTATGTGGTTAAGGGTCAAGGGTTGACCAGATAAATTATATCAGCGACAAAACCTAATATTATATTAAGAACCTCGATGTTCAGTTAGAAAACCATATCGATATGATAGAAACCCTAACACCGGTTCTAGAAACCCTAGTTTCAGTTTTGGGAATCCAAAACCCTAATTCGAAATATTAAAACTCTAATTTGGTAGCTTAAAGGGTTAAGTGTATTTAATTACAATTTAATTAGGGGAAAAACCTAACAAACTAGTTAGGAAACTCTAATTGCTAAATTAAAAACCCTAATGTACAATTAGGGAAAACCTAATTATTAATTTATAGAGTTTAATGTTAATTAGGAAACTTTAACCCTAATTAGAAAGCTTGAATGTGATTAGTAAACTTTAATATAATTAAGAAACCCTAATTATAATTTAGAAATCTTAATTTTCTATTTTTAGAACCTAATTAGAAAAGCCTAGAAATTTAAATTGTATAACCTAAGGGACAAACCCTAAGGGTTAAAACCTAAGGGTTGTGACAAGTTACCAAGTTGCCATTAACTTTACAAGTCAAATGTCTAAACTACCCTTTTTGAATATTTTAATGAGATGGAGTGTAGATCTAGCCCTACTAGTGGTTGGTGACCAACCCTAAGCTAGCCATGTGGTCTAGTAATCAACTTTAATCAGCCACAATCTGATCACATGATCAGCCAAAGGCATTGCATGATATTATATATAGATTGAGAGAGAAAAAAGTTTAATTTCAAGCCCATTTGTTTACTTACTCTCAACCAAACTCTCTCCAACTCAAACCTACGAAAATCATAAGTGGATCAGTTCCTAGAATGATATTTAGCAAGCCAAGAACATATCATGATGATCAGAATCAAGATCAAGCTCAAAAAGGAGGTATAAACCCTAAACTTGAATATCCATGTGTTTTATGTTAGATGTTATGATTTCTTGTTTTAAGCTGTGTATTAGGGTGTTATTTAGTGATCTGGGTTGCTAGAACATATATCCATAACATCAAAGTGCTCGAAAATCATGTTTTCAAAAATCTGGAAAAGTTAGAAATTATGGTCTGACATTCGAATGTCAGGGCCTCTAGATCTCTCTATGTTAGGTGTTAGTTATGTTTGATGTTATATACTTGTTCTTTGTCATGAGGAGAGTAGACTGGAAGTGGAATCACCTCCATACCATGTCTAGATCTCCAGATATAAGCAGTCAAAGTACGTTGATCGATCACGAAAACTGGAAATCTGGGTAAACCCAGAAACCTAGAATTTCTGACAAGCTTTTCAAAGCCTTAGATCTTGATGTGTTTAAGTTGTTATGCTCTGTTAGTGTATTGATCTTGTAGACTGACATATAGGCTACACATTAAAGCCATTAGAACACTTAGATCCATAACAGAATCAAAGTTTGATGAAGAAAACCTATAGCGACTGTTCTGTCGCTATAGGGCCCTTTAGTGACCATTTTGCCAGTGTATAAAATTTGACCATTTTACCCCTTTAAAGCTGGAAAAGTAGTGGAAAGCCCTGCAATACATCAGTTAAGTCCAATAACACTATATTCATATAAAACTATATAAAAACTACGAATTCAAACAATTATTTAAGTCATAAAGTATCCGATTAGTGGGTATAAATCTCACTCATCAAATACCCCCAAACTTAAGTCTTTGTTTGTCCTCGAGAAAACTATCAAACACAAAAATAACAGTAATAATTTAACACGCGAAAGGAATATAAAACTATATACTAGCATCGTGGCTACGAATCTCAATCAAAGCTACTCCCAAAGAAAAAGGCAAACACAACCATGAGTATGGGTTCATTCTATTTCAAGCATAAGACTGTATTTGATCCATTCTATGTGTGTGTGTGAAGACCAACCGTCCTGACTAGTCAAAGCTCATGTAAAACCCCAAAACCCTAATAAGACTCGTAAGTGTAAAATTCCATTATATAAATAAAATTTCTCTGTTCTGAATGTGTTATGTGTTAATATATACTTGGTTTTACAAATTTGACCAAATAAATTTTTGTTCGAAAAACGTCGTGCTTGACACCTCGTGCTTAATTTTTTTTTCTATATTCAGACTTTTAGGTAAAATTATTTTAACAAGTTGTTTTATCGTGCTTACACTGACAAAACGCTTTGTCGTGCTTCTTAGGATTAGCAAGAAATATAGGTTAACAATCCTAGATTAACAAACCCTAACCCTAAAACCCTAATTAGCTAATCTAACCCTAATTAACTTATCTTAACACCTAATCATGGTTAGTAAACTTCAATTAGGTACTAATTAACATTAATTAACATTCCTAATCATTAGAAACAAAACCCTAATCAAGATTAGTGAAGATTTAAACCTAATTAAGCTCTTAATTTGATCAGCTAGCTCACAAGTAAGTTGGGAGTCACCATTTCAAGTTCCAAAACATCACATGACATGCTTTCAAACTCCCAAGCAGTAGAAGAGTCATAAATCAGATCTTTATAGAGGCAAGTAGGTGGGAAAATGACCAAAAAACCAAGTTGAAGAATTCTATAAATAGGAACCTTAGGGCTGAGCAAAATCACAATTTCTCAAAGCCTAGATACACTTATAAACCTACCAAATCAAGCCTGGGTGATAAGAACAACAACATCAGAAGCTAGAATCACAAATTGCTAAAGAAAAGGTGCAAACCCTAGTTCATAAATTGCTCTTTGATCTTATGTTAGATTTGTTGTTTAGATGTTTAGAATTATGTATTAGGATGTTAGAAAGTATGTTCGATTGGTAGAACACGTTTTCATAACATCTAGATAACTTAATTAAGTGTTTTAAAATTTATTATAATGGATAAATAATTGTTGTAAATAAAATTTAGTCCATATAACAAAGGTATTAAATACTAAACCCTATTAAATCTAACCCGATATTATATAAATGTTATAATTGGATATTGTTATCATTATTAACGTGTTAGATTTATATATATGAATATTGTAGGTACTTATTAACGTTTGAATAGCATAACTTGACTGATCTACGCTCAGGCAAGTTCTCTATCCTTAAATCTCTTATAAAGCAAATTTCTTAAACCATGCTTATTGTTTGACAAGATTTTTTTTATCTTGATATGTTGTTGATATAATATCCTACACCTACAATTGAATTACCTTATTATTGAAAAGTTATTGCTATAGTTCCAGCATAATTAAGAAATGAATTATTTATCCATATGATATTGTTTATTGAGCATAAACTGTTGTGTCAAACCAAATTATTTTGGTAAGACAATCTTATACTGAGGTTGAGTATCCCGTAAGGGAGCGAAGTTTAGTCAATTCATATATTAACAGTAATTTTAGTGTATCTCGAGCACTGTAGGTGATATGCATACTCCTAGGATGTTGAATAGGCTGATCCCCTATCTCACATTTGAACAAAATTTCTAAGTCTTTGTGACTGACAGAAATAGGAAAAATTCCAGAAATGGTTGAAATTAGAGAAATCCAGAAATGGTAACAACTATCAGTTGAAATTTGAATTGTTATATTTCTTCAAATCCTATATTGTTATAAATACACAACTTCTTTGAGCATGTATAGCTCACCCTTGCAAATTATTCCCTTTGCAGTTTTAGATGGTAATCCTGGAACTTCTGGAGTAGATAAAGGGAAGCGTCCCTACATAGATTAGATTATATTCTTATTTGTTTGAATACCTTGTAATAAGAACTCGTTATGAAAATCATGTAATCGAATCTTAATATTATTATATATATAACATCTTTTATTTCCGCAACCGTGTGTTCTTACATATATAGATGTAAAATTAGACTTCTTCAATCTAGTTGAGATCCTTGGGAACTATTTAGTTTGAGTGAGGGTATTAATAGCATGGATTTGCTCATGTTGTTATTAATACTCTGGATTTCAGATAAGTAGTTACTATCGATACGATAGTATAAATTCGCTGGCTTAAACTATACATCTGGGTGAGGGTATTAGTAATATGGACTGTTCATGTTATTACTGATACTCTGAATTTCGGATAGATAGACTCTAGTCATAGATACCATTCATATATTCAAGTGAGGGTATCCAAACACAGTAATAGTTCTCTTGAGAATTACCAATTTTTATGGGATACTGTGAATCTTGAATCTATGAGAATTGTATCTGATAGTCCCTCTATTTAATGTAATCTTATAATCAGATACCATGGGTGTATAGATTTAAAAGCATTATGTTGATTTTCTTTAAATACCATATGAGATACTGTGGGAGTATAGATATGGGGGCGTTACAATTTTGGTATCAAAGCTTAAGGCTATAGATATAAGGAAGAGAAATCTTAGTATATAGTCTTCGAGTTCGTAAAAATTTTAAACGTACATATAAAATATAACATTAAAATTATTATGTTGTGTAAATTTCTATACAGTATTAAAGGAGTTTTCTTTTATATATAGGCCTACTCAATCTTTGAGAAATGGTAATAGCCAATAATCCACCACAAATAGAGTCATAAATACATAGCCGGTGATGCGTAAGATGAGGAATTACTTCATGATCAACAAGCTTGTTAGATCTTTGAGGAAGAAGAGGATCCAGATGGCGGGGACGATTAATGAGAATTGATGAGCATGGTGAGGCAATGGCATCACTGCTAAAAACAACAGAATATGAGGGTAATAAGATGAGGTTTAGGGATGATATAGCTGAGGGAATGCTACAGCATGAGAGAGGACATAGTCAACGACTAAAAGTACAACTGCACCATGCACAAAGGGGCAGAAAGGAAATTTAGTCAAGGCTTCTTAAAACATCTCTGGGTGTTCGAGATACTTTTAATGATTTACAGCGCCGTGTAGTTCGATATCCGATAGAAGAGAAGAAGACGGCTTATCTCATCGATCGATCTGTGGTTTGTCACATGATCCAGGATTCCTTTAATGATATCAATGAATTCTAGAGAATAGCATAGGTGGTTGAATGCTTTGTATTAGTACAATAAAGAAGCATTCAAAGTTTGTAATGTAATCAGTACTTTGTAAAATAGTAGTATGTTCAATTATGAAGTTATTGTGTAATACTATTGTGATATATAAAATAAACAATATGTTGTGTTACTCAAATTCTTATGTGAATTTTATTGGTTTATATAGAATCATGCCACCAACCAGAAGACCCCAAAGAGAAATGAATGATGATAATTCTACCCAGCAGTTAGTAGACCTAATGCTAGGAGTTGTAAATAGACATGTGAACCAGAACACAACTTTTAAAGACTTTAAATTAGTTGGACCACCTGAATTTAAAGGTACATCAGAACCTGTAGAGGCACAGATTTGGATTTCTGAGATAGAGAAATTCTTTCTAGTGACCAATGTTAGTAATAACCAAAAGATAACTTTTGCAACCTTTTTCTTGAAGAGTGAGCCTAATTATTGGTGGGAATCAACCAAAGGTTGGGTAGAAACTGAAATTGTTCCTTAGGATAGATTTAAAGAGTTGTTCTTTGAAAACTATTTTTCCCAATCCCTAAAAGACCGAATGGAAATAAAATTTCTGGACTTAAAACAAGGAGATCTTACTGTAACCCAGTATACAACTAAGTTTAATGAACTGTCCAGGTTTGCTCCACATCAAGTAATCACTGAACTTAGAAAAACTCGTAGGTTTCAGGAGGGTTTAAAACCTCAGATTCGGAGTAGATTGTCAGTACTTCAAATAAAAACTTTCTCTGAAATACTAGAGAAGGCCACTATAGCCGAAAGTGAGAATGAAAGTCTTACTAAATTTCATCGTGACAAGAGAAGTCGAAATGAAAAAGGAAAATTAGGACATAACCCGATTCAAAGTGGGTTTAATAACAAGCGTAAATGGGATAATTCTTTTTCTAACAACTCGGGGAAAAAGATAGGAAATACTAATAACAACTTTAGTAATAATATTATTAAACCTTGTCCTAATTGTGGTAAGAAACATAGATGAGAATGTCTTCTTAACAAATGTTTTAATTGTGGACAGTCGGGACATTATTTTCCACAGTGTCCTCTTCCAAGGAAAAATAAATGTTTTAATTGTGGTTCATTGGACCATTTTTTTAAGAACTATCCCAAACCTAAGTATCAAGGAGGAAAAGGGGTTAGAATACCAGAGAATAATCAATCAACAAGATGGCTGCGCTTAGAGTTCGAATCGACTCTCTGGCGAGAACATTTAATATGTCGGTGAGGGATGCTGTTACTTCACAGGACGTGGTTGTTAGGTTTGTAATATTCTAGAACGCAATCAAATTGCAAAAATAATGCGGAAACGTGGAAAAATCAGAGTTTAAAATTTTTACAAACCATATGCCCGGATCACCCTTTATGCACAATTATTAATTAAACGAAAAGATATGAAGAACAAGAATCATACCCTTGAAGATTCGAGCTTCCTCAGGTACAAGTTCACCTCCAATCCTTTTCGCGTTCAACTTGAATCCACCGGGTTTGGTTCCTTCCTTTGATCAACGTTAGCCACCCAAATGTTTGGCCTCTAGAGGTGATCCACCAAGGAATAATAAAGATTCAAGAAGATGGGTATTTGGCTCAAACCCTAGTTTTCTATCACTATAGAAAAGAACGTACTCTCCCAACTATTGGAATTATTATGTATGTTGTAAAAGTCAACAACAACTCACCCATAATAAGACTCCTCTTATTTATAGATGTGGGCAACCCACCTTAACAATTAAGGAATTGGGTTTTATTTAATTAATTAAATTCTTTTAATTAATTAAGCTCCCTAATCTTATTAGGGATAATTAATTAAACTCCTTTAACTAATTTTCCTTCCTAATCCAATTAGGAATAAATGAGAGTGCATATATTAAATTAATTCCTAAACTCTTTTAGAAATTAAAATAATAATAATAATTGTTATAATATTAATAAGACTCCTCTTATTAATTTATATTTAATATTTCTAAAATATTAAATAATAAATATTAAGCTATTCAATTTATTCTATCACCATAGATTAAATTAAATATACATAACATATTATTACGATTATGCCATTAACTTCTTAAATAATTATTCTTCCTTTTATGGTGTGACCCTTTAGGTTCTCCATATTAAACCTTGTGAATTAATCAATTAGAACAATTCTAATCTTATTTAAATAAATAAATTAAACAATTAATTTATTTAAATAAATAATATTTATTCTACAATAGGGATAAGCCTCCCCTAGCGATCAACGACTTTCCGGATAATATAGATTTCAACATTAATCATAAAAGAACCTTTGAGTAAATTGTTACCAGTCACAATTCAATCCTTCCACCATACAATGTCCCAATTAAATATAAGACATGGAATTACTGTCAAGTCTTATTTTATTTAATTATATGTATTTCGACTCTTAAATGCACAACTCCAAATAATACAAATTAGAAACTCCTTTCTAATTTCATTCTGCCTTGGCCAAGGACTACTGGGTTGTCATTTCTCGAATCACATAGGACATTTCTCTTCTTTTAATAGAAGTGGTAGATTCTTTATTGATCATACATTATCTCCATGTACAACTTATTATACCCAAGCATACCCTTTGATATACCCTAAGGGTCTTAAGGAATAAGTCAAAGTATAACTCATCATACACAAGATACTATGATGATCTCAAGTCCAAGGATCACTTGTACTACTATCACTACAGGAATTCCTATTGACAGGCAAATAAAACTCAATTAGGTATTCCTTAGCGAGCCAATGTTCGATTGAACTTATTCTCTAATAAGCACCTACATACTTGCTATAGTGTCTCCACACAAATGATCATGAGATCAATCATCCTCATCCAATGAAAGCAAGCAACGATGTACCCGATCTATCCGGATTCACTAATACCCAAATTAGTAATCCAATGATTGGGAACTATTTTAGTTTTAAGCTTTCTAAGAATTTACATCTCATTAGAATGATCATCATCATTATTCTAAAAGCATTGCTTAAAACTATGGGTTTATCATATATTATAAAACAAAGATCATGTAGATAATTAAAAGCCTTTAATAAATTAATACTTTTATTAATAAATGAATAAGATTGTTACAAAGTATATGCTTTATCATCAAACATGATTGGCTTGTGTGCATACTACTTTCAATCTCCCACTTGCACTAAAGCCAATCGTCATGGTATCTCATACTCTTCTTCTCTAAGTGACGATTATCCTGTTTGTTGGATAAGCTTTAGTTAATGGATATGTAATGTTGTTCATGAGAGTCCACTATCTCTATAGTGATTTCCCATCTTCAATGATTCTAATAATCAAATGAAAGTGCCACAACACATGTTTAGATCCAAGATGAGACTTAGGAACTATTCCTAGTTACAGAATGAAATTTTAATCCAAATAATCAACTTGCGACTTCATTTATAGCTATATCCTTTGTCTTTATCACTAAACCAAAGAACTCTTTCTTTGTTTGGAACCTTTCCAATTCAACGCACCACTTGTTCAAGGTAACCCTTTTACCTTAAAGTGGATTTTTTCATCGTCTTGGGTGCATCTCGAAAAACTTGAGTCTGTTAAGCCCTCTAGTTTTAATTAAGACCCACCATGAATATGATCACATCCTTAGTGCCTTAAGCACTTTAAGATGTTTTTCACCGACTCATAGTGAACTTCTCCATAATATGATCGATCAACATCGGTCTCGTACATTTCATTGCATACATGATTGTCACTCATGCGACCTCTCTTTTCGTGAGTCTCGTGGGGACTATTAAGAGATACACTCCATAGTTCATCGACATGAGACATCTCTTGGGTTTGCCATGCTAAATGACTTTAGCATCAAATGAATATACGTTCCTTGGGTTAAGTCGAGCATCCTCTTAAATCTATCTATATAGATTTATATCCCCAATTAAGATACTCTTCCCAAATCATTCGTGGAGGAATGTTTGACAACTTTATCTTTCTTGATTGTAGCATTGGTATGTTATTCCTCATCCGTAGTATATCAACATATAATACTAGAAATTTCACGACGCTCCCAATCGACCCTTTTGTACACACTAGAAGTCTTACCTCATCGAATGTAACTCGGATCATCATCTTCATGATGTGTACCTCATCATCATCATCCATGATGAATCCATACCTCCTAGGTATCTTTGGTACTATTCCGATTTATTGATTTGTTGTGGTAATAATAGGTCTATCTACGAGTTCCTCTTATTTGACTTATAGTGTTTTGTGGTTCTTGAACTCTTCAAGATCTATTATC